>JAJOZX010000856.1:0-485000 GCA_023014485.1 Bathynomus jamesi | reverse complement strand
TCCAGTGATTGGATCCACATAATTCCGTTGATGATTCACCGTGGACTGTTGGAACCCAAGCTGGGGAAGCCTCTGATACGCTGGCCATTTGTCAGAATGAATAGTTGATCCCACTGCCACTTCCCTCTGAATTATAGGAAGAAGAGTTGCTGAATCTCGTTTGGAAACGTAAAAATATCTTACATCTCTTCCTTTGATTAAACCAAAAACCTAAGAACCGTCAATTTGGCCACCATGGTTCCGGTTGTTTTCCACCAGTTCAGGATCTTCATCTGCTGGTTCATCTCCTCCCAAAATGTGTGTCTGATTGTATTTGCGGCGACCAGCAAATCTAGCTTCATCTATCTGAATTGTTTCATCTAAGGTTCCTGTCATCTGTCCTCTATGAGTAACGGAAACTATCGCAGAGCAGACTTCACGGCAATAATTATACCAATCGACCACCGTGTTTGTGGACCTTCCTGTCAATTGTGTCACCATTTCCAAAGGCATTCCGGTGGTCCATAAAAAGAGAAGTTCCAGAATTTGAGAGAGACTTAAGTTGCTATTCAACTTTCCATTCACGTCTGTATATGTGAAAAAGTCGTTGCCAGTGCGAGCAGACTGAACAGCCTGACAGCCTTTCCTTCTGCATCTCCACACAGGCAGATCCTTTCCCCAGACTTTTTTAGTTGTGGCCATCATCGGCCTGTCACACTTGAGGCAAGGTCCAGGTTCCGCAAGAACATTCCTTTCTCGCAAGAACTTGGTCACCGTTTCTTCACTTTGGATCACTGTGCTGTAAAAGTCACGAATCAACATCGTTGAAGGGACTAAAACTTAACTCAAAACCTAATACTGAAGTCACTTTGGTTTCTAACCTTTGTCACTGAGAAGTTTTAATTTAATAGTTTAAAATTTAATTTAATACTGAAGTAATCTCAGTTTCTAACCTTTGTTGGTTTGGTTGGTAGGAACTTGTCACCAGTAGGAATCACGCTATAGTAGCACCAAATTTTCTTTAGTAATTTTTCAATGTTCTCAGACAATTTTTGTTAACATTTTGGTATTTCTTGAAGAGTATGGGAAGCAAAAAGCAAATACCTACTGATATTAGAGGTGCTATCATTGCACTTGCAAAACAGTCACTTTCAAGCCTCAAAATACCTTGGTAGTTAAAAATATTGCAGTCTTCAGTACAAAAATGGTTGACTTATTTTCATAAGGAAGAAGCTATCTCAATGCCAAGCCCAAAATCATGAAGAGAAAAACAAAAAAAGACATTGAAAAGAACTGATTCAGCTTTGAAATGATTAGTGTTGCTAATCAAACTATTTTAGCATAAGAAATAAGACAATCTCAGCTATCTCTCCATGACATTAGTAAAAGGACTATTCAGCACTGCTTGTGAAAAGACCTGCAGCTTCTGTCAAGACATCCATTGAAAAACCGTTTACTAAAGTTCTATCCAAATGAGAAAAAAATAATTAGCATTTTGTCATCAATATAAGGATTGGTCAAAAGATGACTGGAACAAGGTAATGTTTAGCAATGAATCCTTTTTTAGAACATTTAATTATCGTCCATGTTCTGTTAGAAGGCCTCATGGTAAAAACAGATTTGACCCAAGGTACATTCAGAGAGACCATAAAACAGTATCTGGAAGTCATGGTTTGGGGTTGTTTTTCAGCCAGAGGTCAGGGAGGACTATATTTTTTAAGAAAAGGGTGCTACTATAAATACTGAATGGTATTTAGATCTGAAGTCAAGGCATCCCCTCATATGGAAATTCATGATGCCACATTATTTGAGCAAGATGGTGCTACTTGCCATAAAGCAAAGAAAGTGACAGATTGGCTGAAATCACAAAAAATTAATGTTCTAAATTGGCCCAGGAACAGTCCAGATTTAAACCCAAGGAGAATATGTGGAACTCCATGAAGCAACACCTCCAAAATGAAGACCGAAGTTCCATTTCAAAACTGATTGAAAACAAGAAATTCTGGGTTATGAACATTTCTATTGAGTATTGTTGTAAGCTATTTGAGTGAATGTCAGAAAGAATGAAACGATTAAAGTTGATGGAGAAATGACCAAATATTAAATAAAGAGTAAAAAGTATAATGATTTTTATTTTATCTTCAGTTCTTATACATTTTCCACATATAGTATATTGAAAATGAAAAGGTGAGTGTGAAGTTTTTATGGGCATTGTATATATATAGAGTAGAAGCTTTATTATCCATTACCTGCTGGACTGAGATGGTGCTAGTTAGGACAGTTTTCCAGTTACAAAAGTATTTTCCTTATAAAATGAACATTTCTCTCCAGATTTTAATAAAAAAATCCACTTTAAAATCCACCTTTTAGATCTCTTTGTTGATAACTTATATTTATGGGTGACATTTTGGACTTCTCTGATTAATGTTTAGCAGTAGTCAGCCACCATCTTTGGGTCCCACCTGCTTTGGTACTGTTTTTATATTGTGAAAATTCCCTGGTGAAACCTTTCCCCATGTTCATCACTAACATCACCAAGGTTGATTGGAAAAAGTCCAATTGGGAGTGCAGGAAATGTACCTTTAAGAACATATTGCACCCCATTAACCCAAATGCTTCGAGCATCTCCTCAACCCACTGCACATAGTTCAGTGACTTGTTCTTACCTAAGAAATTCTTGATGAATGCTTCAAAGGCTTCCCATGTAGTGTGGACCAACAAAAACACATTATCTTTACCTCACTTATTTGCAGAAACTTCTGTTTCAAGTATCAAAATCCTTCCCCTTTCCTGTTCATTGCTTTCACAAAGTTTCTCATTAGTCTGAGCTTAATGTGAAGAGGTGGCAAGTATATCATGGATCAACCAGTTGTTTATGCACAGTGTTCTTTTGCCCAGGAACTAAAGCTTGATGAAGTAGCTACTCCTTAATGGCATGATGAGAATCTCTGGCCTGACTATTCCACTATTCCATTTACAAAGAAAGTAGTAGTACTTTGTATATCCCAGCTGCATGCCAAGAAGTAGTGCTGTGACTTTTAAATTGACACAGATGTGCCAGTTGTACTTAGTATACTCCATGTAATTCAAAACAAGCTCCATATTTTCATATGAATGGCATGTCAGACAGGAACTGATGGATAAACTTTACCATTATGTAACAACAGCACAGCCTTCAGACTCAACTTGGAGTCAATGAACAGTAGCTATTCTTCTGGTTTATGTTCATGATGAAGTGCCATCATGAATCTATTTGCATCGTTATAATACAGATTTCCACCAAAAAGAAGAAAAATTAGCCAAATCATTTTGATGGTTGTGGAATACAGAAATGTTTAGTGTTTTTTTGCCAACAGATTATTCCACCCTTGCAGCCTCGAACCTAGTAGCTCTGCTTGATTCTTAGGTAAACTTAAGTCCCTGATGAAGTCATTTAACTCACCTTGTGTAATTAAGGATAGCTTGACCCAGGTGGTTGAAAATCTGGGTCCATAGTTTTGTCTTCTAAGATCCACATCTCTGGCCACTGGTATAGGAAGACTTTACCAGAGCTTTTGACCAAAGCTGGGCACTTGCGTTTTTTTTTGTGGTACTGCGGTACTGCGGTACTACCGTGTTTGTCAGTACCGTGGAAAGTACCGCGGGAAATTTGAATGTGGTAGCGGTACTGCTGTACTTTCAGCGATCCTTTGCGGTACTGCTGTACTTTCAGCGATCCTTTGCGGTACTGCGTTATGCGGTACCGGTTTGGTAGTGCGGTAGTACCGCAGTACCGCAAAAAAAAACGCAAGTGCCCAGCTTTGCTTTTGACACACCAACAGCATTAAATGATGACAAATGACTGTTTTTTCAGACAGTGCAGTGCAGTACTCACAGTTGCATCATCCTACTGACAGGAAAATATTATTAGATTTATTACTTTGCAGTTTTCGAGGTGCTTAAAAATTAAAATTAATTGGGTGCTAAAATTACACAATCTGGCAACCCTGTCAGTAGGATGATGCAACTGTAACTACTGCACTGCACTGTCTGAAAAAACAGTCATTTGTCATCATTTAATGCTGTTGGTGTGTCAAAAGCTCTGGTAAAGTCTTCCTATACCAGTGGCCAGAGATGTGGATCTTAGAAGACTGTTTTTTCAGACAGTGCAGTGCAGTAGTCACAGTTGCATCATCCTACTGACAGGTTGCCAGATTGTGTCATTTTAGCACCCAATTAATTTTAATTTTTAAGCACCTCGAAAACTGCAAAGTAATAAGTCTAATAATATTTTCCTTTGAATGAAATATTACAGTGAAGCTGCTATTTAAAGAAAATAAAATATTACAAATACTCAAACTGATGATAATGAAATAAAAGAATAGAAAATTGTAAAAAAAAATGTGATATAGAAATTTAAAGGTCATTTCTGTACTCAGCATTAAAAAATCCATAGGAATCACATAATCTTATTGAGGAAACAAAATGCTTGTTGACCAGTATAAACTGCATTTGTATTTGGAGATATTGAAAATTCCATTTGAGAGTTTTCTGGTTGTTACTTGAGTTCTGGCACTAATAAATTTTTAATTTCTAAAAGCAAAAAAGTACGTACTTTCTTAAATTATAAAAATATGAACCACCACCCTTGCAAATACCTGGCAACTTACTTTTCAATTTTATTTTTAGAAACTGTGCATAAAAATAATATTTCCCTTTGTATACTCAATTAAATTATGCTTTCCAGCTTTATATATTCATTTATTAATGGCTGTAAACATTTGTAGACACAAAGTTAATGTGCTTGTAAACCTTTGTGTAGTATTAACATTCATGATCTTCCTCTCTCTAAATGACAGATTCAGGTAATACTTTGAACAGATGGGTTAGATAACATCAATAAAATTAGTTTCAATATTTACTACTAGAAACCTGGTCTTTAACTATATTTTAGTAAATGCTAAAAATTTACCTGTTGGTGCTCAAAGGGTTAACATATGTATTTTTAATTCCAATGTATGTAATTATATTTATGTATATATTTATCCTTTTCATGCCTGAATTATATTTTAATTTTGTAAAATTATTTTATGATGAAAATCAATTTTCTGATAGGATAAATAATGGGAAAATACTTTCATTTTAGCCTTATTTTTATTTAAGAAAAAAATACAGTGTGTAGCCAAATGGCAACATTCGTCAATAAAATAAATTTTTTAAAAATTATTCCTTTTGAATTGAAATCAAACAAAACTTCTTTTTTTTTTTAGCAGAAACCTAAAATGAATGTTTATTTCTGATGGTATTTCATATACCAGTTTCTATCATTAGTGAGACAGACCAATGTTACATTTTACACAAATGACTTGCGTAAATCCTGTTATGCATTGTTTGCATCTCTTTTTTTTCCTTTACACAATTTGGTAAATGACCAACATTGTCTAGCCTAACAGATTCTGCTGGGTGACTTGACTTCTTCCACACTTTGTGGTGGATCATTTATTTGAGAAACACTTGGTCTTCCTCTCTTAGATGTATTTTCATTTGAAGCCAAGAGTCCACTTGCAATATCTTTGAAATCTGAGAGATATGCATTTCCTTTTGAGTGTTTCATTTGAACGTCGGTACAGTAACCAAGCATTGACCACACTCAAATTTATCAGATAAAAAAAAATTTGCATATACCACTTTTTGGACTTGAAGTTGATTCTATAAAGTTCCATCAACATATCACAGAGATCTACTCCACCCATGAACTTATTGTATTCCTTTATGGCATCAGGTCTTTCAGTATTTATATGATCTCTTTGTTTTGCATCCCACCTCCTTGTTGTATCAAGAGGATATAATCCTGCATAGGTGGAAAGACAGTGAACAGATTTATTATCAAACCATTTGATGGCTATTACATTGGTCAATGTTTCCACTCTATGATCCAAACTCCCCCTTCCTTCAAGTCTTTCTCTTGTTTCAATACACATCCTTTTAGTCTATTTGGTTGAATGGTTGACATACTTAGAACACCATTATCTTTCAATTTCTTTGCTAGAGCAATAGAAGAAAACCAATTATCTATTTATCTATCTACAGGATGAGTCAAAAGTCTCCATACATAGGCAAAATGATCACTTTATTATGCAATCACTTGTAAATCACAAAATATGCTCTATGTGGGCACCATTACACTGAATGCACATACGGATGGCACATACAAAGGCATCTCAGCACATCACCTTCAAAAAAATAAAAAATAAATAATCATTTATTTATCATGACCATTTTGCCTATGTATGGAGACTTGACTCACCCTGTATTTATCTATTTTCTATTTCAATATTTTCCATTTGTTCAATGAGGGATAAGCATTCTTCTTCATTATCAACGATTATTGCATTGAAATCATCTAATAGCTCTTCATCTTCTTCAGATTCTGAACCATTGCCATCAGGACATAAAATCATTTTGACTGCCTGACATAGGTTTAGAGGTCTTTCTCTTCTTGAAACTTTTATTTTAGCATTTTCATATTCTGTTGTTGACTTAGATGTTGATGGTGGTGTATCATTCATTGTTCATATTCTGTAAAAGAAAAGAAAAAGAAAGGATAGAAAATGCAAATCTTGCTAATAATGTAGTGGTTTACTTTAGGAAATCATTATATAATCTATTATATATATATATATGCAAGCATATGTATTAGAGAATTATGAATTTGTCCTCAAAAACTGAAACCAAATCACTCATATTTATAATAAAAATTGTGTATAAAAATTATTTATTTAATAAACAGAATTTAATTGGATTCATCTACCATCATATATTGTGGTACACTATTTAAATGGATGATTAATATGTGGTTTTTGCTATCTGGAATACATGGTGCTATCTGGAATACATGGTGCGATCTGGCAACTCAGCAACTGAATACATGGTGTGATCTGGCAACTCAGCAACTGCATACATGGTGCGATCTGGCAACTCAGCAACTGCATACATGGTGCGATCTGGCAACTCAGCAACTGAATACATGGTGCTATCTAGCAACTCAGCCAGAATAGAAGTTTATAAAAGACCGAGAGACGACTGATGGAGTCATTCAAGCTTGGCTCCCAGCCGAGCAAGGACCTCTGGTCCTCTTTCTGGCCCTTTGGGAAAACCCCTTAGAGGCCTCTTAGGTTAGGTAAACAAAAATACTTGGGGGAGAACTCCGCCTCCAAGTTGCATGCCTTGCAATCAAAGGCAACTACTCTCTCTCTCTCTCTCTCTCCTGCAGGTGTACCCCTCCCCCCCTTGGCTCAGCCAACTGGCTGATTAGGAGCCTATAAAACAACGCCTACTCGGCTGAAGTCTTAATATGCACTTGGCTCCTGCCAGGTGAACACCTCTCCTCCTTTCTCTCCTTTCTGGCCCTTTGGGGGGAATAGCTTGGGGGAGAACTCCGCCCCCAAGTTGCATGCCCCTTGCAACCCCGGTTGGCAACAAAGGGCCCTTTGGGGTAATTTTTTTATTTTTTTATTTTTTTTTTAAACTTTTTTTGCAATACCCACCCCACCCCCTTTGCAACATTACGTAATCACTTGCAACATTCTTGCACTCTCCCCTTTTGCGGCTATACGTCTCCATGACGAATGTTGCCACATGGCTACACACTTCTCTACCATAGAGTAACTGTATTATTTGAAAACTTTTGCTAAAAACTATGTATACATTAACTAGCTATAACATATATACTTCAATTAATGAAATAATATGTAATATTTTATGAGTTACTTTTGATGTAAAAGCTAAAATAAATTAAAGACAATGTATGCAACTTACCATCAGTTTTGTACAAGCTAAAACACTGTCTTCGTACCTCAAGAGTCTAAGCGGCACTAATTTTTCAGCTGTGATTAACCTTGTTATAAGGAACATCTGAGACTCAACTATCATTCAGTGCAAAATACAGTCATACTCCGCCTAACGTCGGTAGTTGGTTCCAAGGACCCCGACGTAAGTCGAAAAATGACGTAAAGCGAACAGAGGTGCCTAAGTCTACCGAAAACCGATTGTAAACACTGTAAAACACTCTGACGATGGTAGCGATTAGATACAACTATAAATAAACACTTTATGGTTATGTTTCTAATACTATAGATAATAAATATGAAAATGAAAAGTAAAAATAGCCTATTGTACATAAAAAAAAGTATAAAGAGCAACAAGGGAAAATCGCCTTAGTATACCTGTACCAAAAGACCATGTAAACACCAAATGTAAAACACAGTGAACGCCTAACAACATCGCGGATAAATATTACTACCAATTAACAATTTACGGTTTTTTGTTTTCATATTAGTTTCTTCTTCTTCTTCTTCTTCTTTCTCTTCGCCCGTTCCTGCCTCTATGCGGGGTCGGCGTTTCTGACCAGCCTCCTCCACACAGCCCGGTCCTGGGCTTCTTCCTCCGACAAACCCTTCTCCCTCGAATCGTCCCTCACCTTCTCCATCCACCTTCGCTTCGGTCTGCCTCTCTTTCTCCTGCCATGCACCTCCATATTAATCGTTCTCTTACCTACATAATCTTCGTCCCCTCTCATCACATGTCCATACCATTTCAGTCTACTTTCTTGTATCTTCCTCGAGATTTCTCCAACCTTTGTTGTGCCCCTTATCCTTTCATTCCTTACTCTATCCAACCTTGTCACTCCGCACATCCATCTCAGCATTCTCATCTCCGTTACATCTAGTCTTTTCTCATGATCTTTCTTTATAGCCCAAGACTCAGCCCCGTACATCATAGCCGGTCTTACCACAGTCTTATACACCTTTCCCTTAACCCTTGAGCCTATTCTTCGGTCACACAACACCCCTGAAACTTTCTTCCAATTTTTCCAACCAGATTGCACTCTGTGTGTTATTTCTGTGTCCAGCTCACCATCCTCAGCCACTGTCGATCCCAAGTACGTAAACTTACTTACTCTCTTTAACCTCGCTCCCTCTAAACTAATTTCTGAGTCTTGATTTTCGTAGAACCTCAGGTACTCCGTTTTCTTTCTGCTGATTTTCAACCCTCTGTCTTCAAAAGCCCTCCTCCATTCCTCCAATTTTCTTTCTACTACTTCTCTCCTGTTGCTGCACAGAACAATATCGTCTGCAAAGAGCATACACCAAGGGGATTGATCTTTTATCCCCTGGGCCAACACATCCATAATCAAAACAAAAAGGTACGGGCTCAAAGAAGATCCCTGATGTAGACCAACCCTCACTGGGAACCATTCCGTTACACCTACACTACTTCTAACCTGGGTCCTTGCTCCTTCATACATACTTTGCACCAACCTAACGTACTTCTCCGGCACACCTTTCTCTCTCATACACCTTGAAACCTGTGTCGCCCTGCTTGCTCGGCCCTGGGAGAGGTGGAGGTTGGAGGAGGAAGGTGATGAGGCAGGTGACTGCTGGCGGGGCTTCTTCGTAACAGGTGCTACTCCAGAGGTAGATGGCAGAGGCTCGTCATCGGACACATTGCTGGCCTTGCGTTTTTCAACACGAGTGAAAAAGGAATCAAGTGTACCCTGAATGGTCTTTTGTTTTTTCTCTTCGAGAATCATGCGGTACGGAAATAATCCTCCCTGAACGACGTTCAAGACCTTAGCGAAACGCTGTGCATTGGGGTCCTGCATCTCGAACATCCCCAGTCCCTTGTCGATGTGGTAGAATCCCCTTTGCATTTCCTTGATCGTAAACTTCTGAGGGGCAATGTCTGGCTTCGCGTCTTCTTCCTTTGTCTGCTCCTCCAACTCTGTAAGCTCCTCGTTCGTCAGCGGCTGTTTCCCTGCTTCAATCAAGGAATCGAAGTCGTCCTCCTCCAACTCCATATCGAGGTCTACTCAGCGTCAACAGGTTCTTGGAAACGGTTTTTGTGGGCCCCTCAAAACCTTTAATGTCCTGGACGAATTGTGGACAGAGACGTTTCCAGACTCCGTTCATGGCTGTGACCGTCACCTCGTTCCAAGCTAACTGGATGTTCTGGATGGCATGACTAATATTGTAGTCCTTCCAGAACTCCCTGATGGTGGTGTCCTCCTCTGCAATCGCGTCGACGGCCTGATGTAGAGTTCGTCGGAGATAATAGCGTTTGAAAAACGCAATCACACCCTGGTCCATCGGCTGAAGTAACGATGTTGTGTTCGGTGGTAGATACACAACCTTGACGTTAGGGTGGAAGTCGCCAAGGTTCGTCGGATGGCCAGGGGCGTTGTCCAAAATGAGAAGGATCTTGAAGGGTATGTCCTTCTCCCGACAATTTTTCTCGACAGCTGGAACGAAATGATTAAAAAACCAATCCTCGAAGATGACAATGGTCACCCAGGCCTTGGCATTGTACATCCAGGTCACAGGTAACGAAGCCTTAGGAATGTTCTTAAGTGCACGAGGGTTGGCTGCTCGGTACACAAGCAACGGCTTAAGCTTAAAATTGCCAGAACAGTTACCCCCAAGCATAAGCGTGAGGCGATCTTTCGCAACTTTAAATCCGGGCATGGTCTTCTCTTCTTTGGCTATGAAGGAACGGTCTGGCATCCTCTTCCAAAAAAGTCCTGTCTCATCAACGTTGAAAATCTGCTCCGGCAGGTAGCCTTCCTCTTCGATGATAGCTTTAAGGGTGGCAGGGAACTCCTCGGCAGCGACGGTATCAGCGGCGGCGGCGGCTTCACCCTGAATCTTGATGTTGTGCAAGCCATAGCATTTTTTAAAACGCGCAAACCATCCAGAGCTTGCAACAAACAAAGGTTCTGGTTCATCCGGATATTTCTTGAGCAGATCCTGAAACAGAGACTTAGCCTTCTCTTGTATCAGGATCTGGCTCGTGGGAATGCGTTCGTGCGTCTGTCTCTCAATCCAAAGAGAGAGAAGCTTCTCCATCTCTTCGTAAATGATGCCCCTCTTTACATTGATGGTCGATCCAGCGGTGCATGGGGCCTTCTCCTGTACAAAAGTGTAGATCCTTTCCCTGTTGTGGATTATCGTCGACACTGTCGTTCGAGCCAGACCGAAGGCACGAGCAATCGATGCAACCTTCTCACCGTTGTCATATCTTTTAATCATTTTCAACTTGTCATCAAGCAAAATGACACTACGTTTAGCACCACTAGCACTAGCTTTAGCACTGGACGCTTTCATAGGACCCATGGTGTATTAATTATTTGGAAAATTGCAAATAAATGCACAGAAACCATCATATTGAAACAGTAAAAATACAAATGGCGGCGTTGTTTTGAATCTAGCGTCTACATCATCGAAAGGCAATATGGCGGACCGAAAGTGTTAGTTCTTATTTCTTATTGTAATGTATGGTAATTTTCAATGTTTTTAAGTACTTTTAATTGTATATTATTGTATTTTATTGTTTTTTAATATTTTTAATTGTATATTTTTCTGTCTTAATACCTTTTTATACAGTTTTAAACTTTTAAATGTTTTTAATTCGATTTCAAAATTGTAAATAAAACTATTTTATATGCTTTTTATGCTTTTAATTGTATTTTATTGTATTTTATTATATTTTTATGCTATTTTCAACTTAATTATATGCATTTTAGACATTTTTCTATATTTTTTAACCCTTTTCAACACCGACGTAAAGTCGAGTAAAACGACGTAGTGTGAACAAAATCTTGCTCTTGAAAACCGACGTAAAGTGAACCGACGTAAAGCGGGGTATGACTGTATACCAAAATGACTCGTATTTTAAGGGTCAAAATCCCGTGTTTAGGTAATGTAGACATATGTCTACATTTGGCCTCAAAGGGTTAAACATTATTTTGGTGCAATTTTTACATGTGTAAAGGTCCACCCACCCACCCACCTTTCGAAAATCCTAAATCCTCTACTGAGTTCTAGATAATAAAGGTTCTCCTGTATACATAAGAAAAATGACTGCTGGTAATTAAGTCATTGTTCTTCAGACAGACACTTCAGTTATCTACTTCTACTAAAACAATTTAGTACTTTGCCTATAGTAAATTACTATTATATATTGTTTGTGTATGCAGTATGATATGGAATTAATTTTATTGCAAATATTTATTAATTACATATCAATAAGTACTTTATTTAGTATGTGAAGGTATATTTGGGATTCTAAATATGGCATACTTTCCTATCCCTGACTGTTGTTATTAAAAAGGACTGTGTTTCTCAACCTGGTGCTTATCAAAAAATCAGCCTACCTGGGAAATGTAATTTTATTTTCTCAGCAAAAATCACAATATGTAAAATTGGACAAGCTATTTTTTTTAAGTTAAAAACTTGTATAATGTTATAGTTTTACAACTGAAATTATCTTCTGTTAGTCATACTCTTTATAACTGTTAGTTTGTGTCTTTCGCTGAATTAGCTGTGCCTGCTTTGTATTTGTTAATCATCTTATACTTGGTTGAATAGACTAAACACAAAGTAACACTATTTCTGCATAATCACTTTTCCATGCTATTGAAAATGTATAAAAGTCTTCTGATTGGAATGACAACTATAGTATCTTCTCAGAAGTAGTTAATCAATTTATCATGTAGGTCTCCTGCTAGTTTGCCAAACTCTACCACCCTTTCATTGAATGGATAAATTATCCACCTCTTACCAAGCTTTCCATCATTATGTAAGATATGGTTCAGGAGCTGTCTTATCATTTAGGGAAAGTGGTTCATGAATTTTTTTTTGTCAAAAGTGGGTCACCAGTGGAGAAAAAGTTGAGAAACACCACTCCAGAGACTAGGGTTAACACAAACAAATATAAAATCTTTTATAATTTTTACTTGCATGCGAGAAAATATTTTTTTATAGCATTTAATTATTTTTTATTTGAAATATGGAGAATTGAAAAAGTTAATAAGCATATGCTGTAGCCTGTAGGTCACAATTTAATTGAAGAAAAGCACTTTTATATATATGTAAATAAATTATATATTTTATACATTTTTAGGAGCTATTGAAGAATAGGGACCCCAGCCTTTAGTTAGGCTTATAAGGCTAACTAACGAAAATATCATGACCTAACCTAACCAATTGTTAGGTTAACTGTACACCCTTGATGATTGGTTAGGTTAGGTCAGGTCAATCATTCTCAATGGGGGCGATATCGCCCCCAAGGGGGCGAAAGTTGAGCTGAGAGGGGCGATAGATTGTCACATACAAATGGATTTTTCTTTAAAAAAATAATTATCTTTCTATAAACATTATTCGTAAATTAAAATATACAAATTTGTATTTTAATAAACTTATTTATTCCAAATTCATGTCCCTTCGTCTGTTTGACATAAACATGTTTTAAACATGTTTCATTTTGTATACAGGTAGCGGCAGCTGCTTAGCTTAGCCTTAGCATCTGGCGTGACTGGTGTCTGGCAGTCTTTGAACAGCAATTGTAGCGGGCGGGTGTTACTTAATTCTCATGGTGATATTCTGAGGTTTAATGGTGTTGGTGGTGTGATAATGGTGTTTAATGGTGTTGTGATAATAATTGAATGACCTACATTCAAAATGAACAAAGTATTACTTGTTTATTATATTTTCATATCCCTCCTATCATTAATCATGGCTGCTGAAAAGAAGTAGTGTAGACAGTATCTGGAGGAGTATTTGTCTTATGGCTTTGTTGAAAGCCCATTTGATCGAAGACAGCCTATGTGTCTTATATGTAACAGCTCATTTTCAAATGAAGCTATGAAGCCATCAAGACTTTTAGAGCATTTAAAAAGAAAACATCCTGATAAAATGGACAAACCCATTGATTATTTCAAAAATTTGAAAAAGAATTTTGAACAACGAAAAACTGTTCCTTCTTTATTTAGAAAAAGTACACAAACAAATGCAAATGGAATGATTGCGTCTTATGAAATTGCACAAATCATTGCAAAAACTGGAAGTGCGCATACAGTTACTGAAAATATTATACGGCCTGCCTTTGAAATTCTCATGAAAACTGTGTTGCATCAAGTGTTGCATCAAGTGTTGCATCAAGATTCATCAAGTGTTTTAAAAGCATTACCATTGAGCAATGATTCGATTCGGAGAAGAATTGATGAAATGTCATCTGATGTAGAAACCTAGCTAGTTGAAAAAATAAAAAGCAGAAAATTCTCAATTCAAATTGATGACTCAACGGTTAGTGATAGTAGAGCTATTCTTATGGCATACGTCCGTTTTATAGATGAAGACTGCAAACTGTGTGAAGAAATGTTCGTAAAATCTTTGGAAACCGACACAACTGGATCATCCATTTTTTAGGCTTTTGAGATCTTGGTTTGATGAAAAACAAGTACCCTTTGAAAACTTAGTATCCTGCGCAACTGATGGTGCTCCATCCATGGTGGGAAAACAAGGGATTTATTGCCCACTTAAAAAATGTATGTCCTTCGATTCTTACAGTGCATTGTGTCATACACCGCCATCATTTAGTGGCCAAAAACTATTATCCAGTTCTTCATGAATCATTGGCAATAGTTATTAAAACAGTTAATAAAATTAAATCTCACAGCAAGTATGACCGACTTTTTCGGAAGTTTTGCAGTGATAATGAAGAGCAGCACATTAGACTTATTTTGCACACGGAAGTTCGATGGCTTTCAAAAGGAAACTGCCTAGCCAGATTTGTAAGCCTATTTGATACAATAGTTAGTTTCTTGGAAAGTGAAGGGGAGGTAGATTTGGCAGAGGAAATAAAGACTCACAAATGTGACATCTACTTTTTGGCTTGGATTTTTCGAAAGCTCAATGAAGTTTCACTTCAGCTTCAAGGCAAATTATGTACGTTGCTAGACTGTAAATGTGTTCTGAAAGCTTTTACTGAAAAATTAGGTATTTTTCGAACCAGTTTACAGAAGAAGCACTTCAACAGCATGCCTGAGTTAACAGAAATAATTGGACATCTCTCGGATCAAGCTCTTAAAAATTACGCAGAATATTTATTATCATTGAAAGAAGAACTGAATAGCCAATTTTCAGATTTATTTTCTTTTGAAGTCAAGCCATGGATGCTGGATCCTTTTGACTGTGATATAGAATCTGTCAGTGAAAACATCCAAGAGGAACTTATTGAACTAAAATGCAATGATGAATGCAAATACAAATTTGAAAAAGCTAGAATGACTGAATTGTGGCTTTCAAATACAACTAAACAGCTCTATCCAAACATGTGGTCTGAAATGGCTAAAGTACTGTTGTGCTTTCCAACTTCATATTTGGTTGAATGTGGTTTTAGTGCAGTCAATAAAATATTGACAAAGGAAAGAAGTAGAACTGATATATGCATGCGAGGAGAGATAAGACTAAAACTCACAAATATCAATCCAAATATTGAGAATCTAGCAGCAAAGCATCAAGCACAAGGGTCACATTGAATAAACAACGTAAGTAAAATGTCATTTTAGTTTCATTAAGAATTTTTTGGGGGACGATTGCTTTAAAAAAAAATAACCAAAAGGGGATGATAGGGAAAAAAAGGTTGAGAAACCCTGGGTTAGGTCATGATATTTTCGTTAGTTAGCCTTATAAAGCTAACTAAAGAAGGCTGGGGTCACTATTCTTCAATAGTTCCCATTTTTACAACATATAAAGTAATTTACTGAAACTATATATTTATTTTCTATACACAAATCTTACTTTTGTGTATCTTTGCTAAAATAAACCAATTTGATACTTACCTGCTTGATTCTGTATACTTCCACTGAATGAGTCAAAAAAGTAGTTATTCTTTAGCATCTTATATTATCTATATATTTTCCTATCTAGCTGAATGAACAACTCAGTAGAGAGTTGGTCATGAAATCTGCTATTAAATCACTATTTTACATTTTCCCATTTTCAGAATAGATTGGCATTTAAATGTTAGATGGTCTGTAGCAGGCATGGTGATGAGGCCAAAGCTGAGGCCTTAAGATTGTTAGGCTGAAGGTATTTGCACCCAGAGGTGTGATATTTGGATGCAAATAATGATTGTAGTATTTGTACCTCTGGGTGCAGATACTCACTTCAAAATCTTTTATGAATAAGCTCCTCTATAATTTGGGAAGGCTCAACAATCTAGCCTAGCCTAGGCCTAAAGCTCTTCCAAAGGTAACCTACTGTAGCCTCACACTAGCCTGTATTTCTTCTTTTCTTGAAATCCATAAGGAAAAGCAAGATTCTACTCAAAATTAATAAACAAAGACATAGGTCACTTCACTTAATAATAAGAGGGAATTTTAAGCACTAAGTATGTTCCTCTATCGCACGCAGCCATACCACAACACCGACATGCTGTGTGTTTACACTTGCTGGGTCACACAGACACAGTTACCAGAACAAGATTTACTGGGCACCATACATTAGCCCAACAGCTTTTTAGTTCTCATTTCATGCAATTCTTATTTCTCATTTTAATATACCCACAATATTTCAATTATTTATGATAATAAGAAAGTTATGATGTGGTGATCTAGCAAAATATTTCAAGATTGTACTAACTCAGTGAACATTGATCGTATAATTTCTGAATAGCTACACTTATTAGTGACTCTAGCAAGCATTGCAAACAGAGCTACATTTGGAGATGCCTTATTTTTTTAAGGTTTGTATTTTTATGTATCTTGACAAAAAGAAATTGTGGTCTTAAAGTCTACCAAAGATCATTAATGTAATTGTAACTTGTACTGTATGTGAAAGATGTTTCTATTGTATGATAGCCTATAGGTATGAAGTTTATATCATGTCATTACTATATAATTATATATATACGATAATAATATAAGAACGATAATATTAAGAATATATTTGCACTTAATATTTCAACATGTTATATATGTAATTTGATTCAAGAGTATATTTGCACCTGATATTATCCATTCTCAGACATTTTTAAAGTTATATGTATAATACTTTATATTATTAAAGTAAATGAAAAAGATCGAAAAAGTTATTTGCAAACACTATAATAATTTACATCTCAATTATAATGCCGATATTAGCAAAATTATTATTTGCATCCGATATTATATATTCATTTCAAATCATATTATTTAGAAGTTTATATATTAGAATTTATAATGGGTGAAAAACAAAATTATCAATGCTAGTAGCTAATTATCAGTATACCCGGTTTGGCCCATTTTTTGTTATAGAAATAGATACAGTACAATAGTTTATACACATAAATAATGCAAACACATTATATGAGCTCAGTTCAACTGATGACCAACTGATAGATTGTTTTCCCACACTAGTTTTGCTACATTAAGTCAATTGGTCTCCTGCTGACTGACTGAATAATATTTATATACTGCGACATATATAATATTTATGTACCTAACGTCACAGTGACCTGTCACTAATCCATTGGTCACCTAACTGAATAGTATTTCTCAAAGACTGCCACCTAACCTATTCAGTTAGGTGTCTGAATAATATTTATCAAAGTATGCTGCCACATATGATCACCTGTCAGGTCATGGTCCTCACCTGAAGAATATCCACCCCAAGCCCACCACCCACCTGAAGAATCTCTACCCCAATGCTACCGGGGGTTGAAAATTACAGAACAAAACAAATCAAGATTCCCTAAGGCCTTATGAAAGTCACTAGGCCTTTCCACTTTCAGCTGGCCTTGAGGCTGAGGCCAATGCCACTTTTGAGGTCTGAAGCTGGCCAGGCCTCAGCCCCCATGTCTGGTCTGTAGTCTGTACCCTAAAATGCCTCAAAGTAGCATAACAGCTTCAACATGAGGCACGAGATTTATAGATTTACATTAATAAGGTGTCACTGAAATTTTGAATTTATGCTTGTATATTTCCTCTCCAATCATTTATAAATTTATCTCTGAAATATTTCTTTGGGAGAACTTTCATATTCTCTTGTATTAGGGTTCAAATGAGTAAATTGAATTAGAAATGTTTTCTTTCAAAGTTGATTCATTCAGGAGTATTACATGAAGTAATGTCACTGACAACCATATTTACAATAATTAGTTAATTTGCTTTCTCTGCCCCCTTATTAGCTCAGCTAAATATAGGCCAACACCAGAGATAAATGAGTAGTTTTGGCAAACATCTTTCAAAGATAGCAAAACATTGTTCATATACTGCTTTTGAATTAGCTCCTCTCTCAAAAATAATTTATTTCAAAGTTTTAATCCTAATTGGCATATGCATACAACCTTTTGTCATAAGACCTTAATTTACTATTGTTTTTGTTATTCATATCATTTGGGTGAATGAAATTACTCATAATATATTTTCCAAGGAACTGATTTTCTTTTTTATAGGCAACTAAACTTGTTCAGAACCAACCCTACTTACTTACTAAAATAAATAGTTCAACACCTTGTGTACACCTAATATCTGAGCCAGATATGAATAAATTGAGTTGTAATATACTAAAGCACTTAGATAATGTTCAAAATTTCAGCCCTGAAACAATTTGTATTGATTTGTAAAATTTTTAAGTGTGAATAAGGGGAGTAGGTAAATATATTATGACCTTAATAGTGAGGATAGGGAAACCTTTGCTACAGAACCTAGTGAGCATCACTTGCTTATGTCATAGCTTTGGTGAAACTTTTCACTTTTTCTCTTTTTTACGGGGTAGAATGGGGGGGCATGGCAGACCTAAATGGCACACACATGTGATGCTTGTTCAGCCAGCCCTTAACTCATTTGCTCACATTGTCATGATGGGAAGTATAGGTTGCATGCAAATCCTTAACCCTTTAAGTCCTGAATCTTTTGTAGGGTTAAGTTACGAATGTGTGTATTTGAAACATTAGCAATTTGTACCATCAGTCCTTAAAGGGTTAATATTAGAGAAATGTTAGGACAAATATCATGCTTATCATGCTTACTTTAATCTGAAAATAATTTAAGGTAAGTCAATGATAAGAAAAGAATGGTGTGAAAATACAGCACTTTAAAAAAATATTCTTAGCATTTTGATCAGTAAATTATATATTTCATTGCAGGGAAATATAAAGCTATAAATATGGTTTAAGCTGAGCATTTGGCCTATAGACTGAGTGTTGTAATTAATTTTATGCAACTTATTTGCAGGGATCCAAACTTAAGCAAAATTCAGAAACAAAATCAGAAGCTCAGAAAACTAAGTCTTTTGGCTTTTGCAAACAAACAGAAAATGCCTGTACTACAACTGCAAATAATGTCACAAATTTACTTAATTTTGAGCATAATGATAACCAGTTCATACAAAAGAGTATATTCAGGTGTTCTATTTGTCCATATCAAACAAAATACAAATTAAATCTACAAGTGCATTTAAGAGTTCATACTAGAGTAAAAGCTTTTAAATGTGGTATTTGTCCTTATATTACATCACGAAAAGGTATGCTTCAAAAGCATTTAAGAGTTCACACTGGAGAAAAACCTTTTAAATGTGATATTTGTTCTTACACTGCATCACAAAAAGGTTCACTTCAAAAGCATTTAAGAGTTCACACTGGAGAAAAACCTTTTAAATGTGATATTTGTTCTTTCACTACAGCAGAGAAACGTAATATTGAAAATCATATAAGAGTTCACACTGGAGAAAAACCTTTTAAATGTGATATTTGTTCTTACACTACAGCAACTAAAGGCATGCTTCAAAAGCATTTAAGTGTTCATACTGCAGAAAAACCTTTCAAATGTGATATTTGTTCATACACTACAGCACAGGAAAGTAGTCTTCAAAGGCATGCAAGAGTTCACACTGGAGAAAAACCTTTTAAATGTGATATTTGTTCTTTCAATACAGCACGCAAATGTAGTCTTCAAGTGCATTTAAGAGTTCACACTGGAGAAAAACCTTTTAAATGTGATATTTGTTCTTATACTGCATCACAAAAATTTATGCTTAAACAGCATTTAACAGTTCATACTGGAGTAAAACCTTTTAAATGTGATATTTGTTCTTACACTGCAGTAACTAAAGTTATGCTTCAAAAGCATTTAAGTGTTCACACTGGAGAAAAACCTTTTAAATGTGATATTTGTTCTTACACTACCACGCAAAAAAGTTACCTTCAAGAGCATTTAAGAGTTCACACTGGAGAAAAACCTTTTAAATGTGATATTTGTTCTTACATTACAGCACAGAGAAGTAGTCTTCGAGTGCATTTAAGAGTTCACACTGGAGAGAAACCTTTTAAATGTGATATTTGTTCTTACACTACAGCACAGAAACGGTACCTTGAAGAGCATTTAAGAGTTCATACTGGAGAAAAACCTTTTAAATGTGATATTTGTTCTTACACTACAGCACAGAAAAGTAGTCTTCGAGTGCATTTAAGAGTTCACACTGGAGAAAAACCTTTTAAATGTGATATTTGTTCATACACTACAGCACATAAAAGTAGTCTTCGAAGGCATGCAAGAGTTCACACTGCTGACACTGTTATACAGAGTTAATGTAGCAATTAATAGATTAGTCCCAGCCAACACAGATCTCACTGAACTTAAATAAATTATGCTGCTAACCTATATCTGCAAAAGAAACTTGTCCCAAATTTCAAACCAAAGCCCCCCTCAACAAAGTTCAACAAATAAAGAAGAGAGAGCAGAGACAGAACTAAAGAACAAAATCAGTTATTTGCAAATAACCCAAGTACTCTCTATAAAAATCTAATCCAAGAAACAGTACAAGTTAAGCAACTACCAGACCAAAATGCACTGGATAACTACTGGAGGCAACTTTTCCAAGATCCAGCACAACGCAACAATGAAACTGATTGGATAGAGGAGGTGAGACAGGTCAATAGAGACAACAAATGGAAAATATCACCATAATGGAGGACAAACTTAAATCAAACCTGGCAAGTTTTTCCAACTTCAGATATTCAAAAATAGACTAACTCAAACATTTGGCTTAAATAGATTGTTCCAGTACATAAGTATTATAAACAGGCTTTTCAATGTACAATAAATAGTGATGAGGATGCCCCAGAATAAAGGACAACAGGGAACATCATTCTGATAGCAAAATCCCAAGAAACTCGGCATAAGACCAGTTGGAAATTCATTGGAGATCCCTTTTCAAGATCCAAAACAGCACAATGATGCTAACTGGATTGAATAAATAAGAGCCAATGAGAACAAACTGGAAATGTCTGAAGTGTTAATCACAGAGGAGGATGTAAAGAGAAAATTGGTGAAGCTCCCTAATTTAAAAAACCCTGGACCAGATATGTTAGGCAACTTCTGGTTAAAACAAGCCTCTGCACTACACTCTCATATTGGTGCTTCATTCAACAGACTAATGAATGATGAAAAAGACTCACCAACATTGCTAATAGCTAGATATACCTACGGTACTTCATCCCAAAATCCCAAGATACACAGTTTTTAAATCCAGTACCTAGAAATTGCTCACTGAACTAATGACAGAGAATATACATGACCATTTGAAAACCAGCAACTACCTAGATAAAGCACAAAAAGTCTGCAAATGAACGTGCCTTTGAACTAAAGATCAACTACTAATCAATAGTGCCATTTTTAAAGATTGCGAAAAGATAGGGCAGGAACCTGAGTGTGGTCTGGATTGACTATCAGAAAGCATTTAATAGTGTACCATATTCATGGATGCACCAATACTTGAGGTTGTTCTACAAAGTTCATCCCAAAAATCATAACATTACTAGAACACCAAACAGCTAATTGTCCAGGAACACAACTAGCACCCCATGCTCTTCTGTATCACCTTAGACTCATTGAGCAAACTCCTTAAAAATAGTTATAAGGGCTTTAACCTAGAAACTTTAAGATGATGAAACCCAGACAAAATAATGAACTCTCTTCTTTTCATGGATGATCTTAAACTTTATGCACATTCTGATACAAACTTATTGGAACCAATGTCTGCCAAGGATATGCGTGTCTAATAGTGTCATGGGACTCAGCCTCTCAGAACTCAACAAGTTGCACTACTCTGCCACTGTTAGTATAGGACAATATTTAAAACATACCACAAACACAGCATTAGCATTTTTTAAAGAGCATCAAGAAACAACTGTTCCACTGAACATCCATCATCAAATTGGCACAGGATTTTGGAGAAGAGTTCATGCAAGATGCAGTGGAAGCTGCGGAGATACCAGCTTCAAAAATTGTTAAAAAGATGAGAGGCAACTATGTGATATTTGCACAGAAAGAAAATAAGTATGCATGGCAACAGCATGTGAAGGCAGGAAGATATGCACAAGGGCTAAAGAAGGACTATATAAATAGGAAGGATCACTGGAGTGGTTGGGGCAGGGATCATCATCTTCCCTGTATGTGAATAAAAGATTTGGAACTGTTTTGGGGCAGTCAGATTTAAAATAGAGTGCAGCAGTATTCAAGAGTTAATCCCAGAATTGTAAGTGTAGAATATACTGTATTATTGTAAAAAGAAGAAAACTTGATAAGTAAATATTTTGTAAAGATTAAGTGTGAAGTTATTTGTAACTTTGTCTGGAAATTTTGTAATTCATTTATTACAAGATAAATCCTTTAATATTGATATTTTTAAATTACAGAAATAAATGTAAGATGTTTGGAAGATGTTTTGCATTAAAAGTGTTGGAACTTAGCTTTTGTACTGATAACAATTCATACTTAGCTTTTGTATTGTGAAGAATTCACTTAGTGTTAGTACTATGAAGAGTTCATTTTCCTTTGTTTTTTACTGAACAGTTCTTTTGCCTTTTTTTATTGTGAAGTTATTATGGTTGTTCTCTTTATTATTGTTCATTATTTTATACTTTTTTTTTTATCATTTACAACTGGTTATCTATGATGGCTTCTAATATGCTTAAATTTATTTATTTATTTTGTTATATATGCTGTATGTGTGTTTGCTTTTGACTAGTGACAGTTAATTTACTTATTAAATTCATTTGAGTATCTTTTAAAGTAATGATTGTAGGCCCAAAAGTTTTATGTACCACAGCAGGCCTTTTGCTTAAGTTGGCAAAAAAAAATTTTTTTTTGCCAAAATAGACCTTTTTTTGAGTAAAGTTGGTAATTTTAGATTAGTTTCAACACCACCTACAACCCTGGTAATTACTTCACAAAATTTTGTTTGACTTTGTTAATTGGTGAATATAATACAAGGGTGGATCTAGGTCGGTTGGGGGGGTGATGTCCAGACCCCCATCAATTTCTTGAAAGTGCCCTATCTGTATGATGTGTATGCCTCTGAAAACAAATTTTGTTTTTGTAAATATCAGGTCATCCCATAAGTAATGTCATTTTTTAGATCAGAATTTGAAGGACAAAAAAAAAACAACTGAAACTTTTTAATCTAGTATATATTTTCCATTGGAATCAATGACACTGCCAATGTCCTACAAGCTTTTCAATGCCATGTTTATAAAATTCAGGCGGTTTTGAGGCAAAAAACATACAAAGACAGGTGTGCAGGTCATCTAAAGAAGTATACTGTTTCTCATCAAGATAGTTTTGCAGACTCCTGAAGAGATGATAATCTGAAGGCGCAAGGTCTGGAGGATGTGGAAGTTTTTCCCACCTAAGCTCCTCAATTTTTGCAGAAGTGATCCGAGTGGTATGAGGATGTGCATTGTTATGGTGGAACACGATTCCTTTCCGATTAACCAAAGGTGGTCTCTTTTTTTTTTAGTGCAGTGTTCAATCAATCCAGTTGTTGACAGTAGACTTGAGCAGTGATTGTTTGGTTGTGTGGTAAAGTTTCAAAGTGTATTACACCACCTTTATCCCACCAAACACTAAGCAACACCTTCCGAGGGTGAAGATTTGGTTTTGGATGTGGTGTCGCTGGTTCTCCGACACAAACCCACTGTTGATGGTGCTTAACATTCTGGTACAGTATCCACTTTTCATCACCAGTCACTAAACGGTGCAAAAATGGATCTTGGAGTTCATGGGAATGAAGAGTTGTGCTAATGTTTACCCGCACCCTCAGATTGTCGACTGACAATTCTGTGGCACCCATTTTCCTAACTTAGGCACTTTCCCGAGTTGTTGCAAATGTTGATGGATGGTGGACGGGGATGAATTGAGTTTCTGGGCCAATTCTTCGACAGTTGTTGAACAGTCTTCTTCAAGTGCGGCTAACAGCAGGTCATCATCTAACTCAGCAGGGCATCCAGAGTGTGCTGCATCTGTCAAACAGCAGTCACCATTCCTAAACTTTTGAAACCATCTTTGACATTTCCTCACATGCAGAATATTGTTGCCATAAACTTCCTAAATGTTTTGCGTTGTTTCAGTAGCACTATTCCCTTTTTTGAACTCGTAAAGCATTATATGCCTGATATGCTCTTCTGATACCACCATGTTTATGAGGGGGTTCACATAAAGAAAAACACATGTCTTCACTGGTCAAGGTCTGTAAAGTATGTAGCGAAACATGATAGATCTCCTCTTAGATATAACCTTCAGAAAATTTATGCTTAAACCGAGTAGGACTAGTTTAAACTTAATCTATCGTAAAAAGCGACATTACTTATGGGATGACCTGATAGATTATGGTTATTTTTATTTTAGTAAAATTTTATTTTGAGTCTGTATACGTTGTACTTCAAAATTTGTAGTTGCAGTGGTTTTCATAGGTGCCCTTAGTACTGGTGCAGCCATATCACTACTTTTATCTTCATCTTATTCTGATAGCAGGCTTGTAGCCAAGAGGGGTCTACTTTCGTAACCATAGTCATAACTTATGATGTGATATAATATATAACATCATTTAGTAAACACCTGCATTTTTTTTCCATATCCTTTTGAATCTTCACAAACTTCTCTAAACCTCCTCCACAGTGACTAGGTTGTTGCACCAAAAGGTTTGCTTTTCTACAATTTTGACCACCCCCTTGGGAAGTTCTGGTTACAAGACTGGATAGTTCTTTTAATTGGCAAGACATTTGTAATTGTTTGAAAATTTTTCTGTGATAAAATAATTGTTGTACCCACATTAGGTTTTTATTTTGTATCATATTTGAATGAGACTGATCTAATAAAACGATACAATTGATTTTATACTCTCTCATTGATGGTCAGTTTTAAGAAAACTTTTAGTACTGTGCCATTTTTATTTTAGGGATTGCCCATTTTCTTTGGACCCCCCCCCACTGAAATGCCTAAATCCACCTTTGTAATATTTCAGTTTACTTTTGAAAATCATTATTTACACAAGAATTTAGTTTGCACAATCACTAGATCACCTTTAGAATTAGGTAAACCATTTTGCTCTGACACTGTGATGTAACATACAGAAAAGAGAACTGCCCAACCCTGAGCAGTATAGGGGGCTCAGACTTATGACTGAGAGGAGTCTCAGCACCCTAACTGACTGAGCCATGGGGGACACACTGTCACCTTTTATGGTACAGTAATTCCAATTAGTATCCATGAGGGTTGTTTGGAAAGTTTCAGGACTGTACCTACAGTGATCAAAATATGAGTAGCCTGGTCAACCTACCTCTGGTGACCTTCAAAGCAGGTTCCTTCCTCCTGAATACAATAGTCTCGGTGTTTAATCCCCTTTTGGACACCTCAGAGAAGCCTTTGTTTGACATCACATAAAGCAGAACCATCACTTTACTGCTACATTCATCATCAGATACAAAATGACTCCCACAGAGTTGTTTTATCACCTGAGAATAAAGTTGCATGGAGCTATATCTAGCTAATAAGGAAGGTGGCTCATCACCTCCACATCTAGGTTGTGAAGAGCCTGCTGTGTAACTTGTAACCAGTAGGCTAGTGCATTGTCCTGATGCAAGATGCAGCCTGTCTCCATTTACTCTGGCCTCTTGTACCTGATTCTTTGCTTCAACTGTGAAGCACTTATGCATAATAGGCTCTAGCCACAGTTTATCTTTTTGGCACATAGTAGTCATAGCAACTCCAATTTTATAAAAAAAGAAGAGGTGCATGGACTTTCCTGGCACTTGGTTGAACTTTTGCCTTTGGTCAAGGATTTTCAGTGTGCTTCCATTGTGAGCTCTCTGACTGTGTTTTGTGCTATTCAAAAACCCTCAAATGTGATAGGGCAGCAACCTTGGAAGCTGTTTATATTATATCAACAGTCTCCATTGCTGTTTTGCACAATTGTATGCAGGATTTGATAGCAACTCACCATTCCAGTTTGAGATCCATGATGGGTACAGTTTACACACTTGCACTCAAATGTTGCTGTAGTGAGACTGATGCAAATGAGCCAGACCCAAATATGTTCAAACATACATTGATTACACTGGTATGCATATGAAATTTTTTTGTCTGCTGTGAGGGTTTTTTCAACTCATATTATATAATTCAACCATGCTGAATTCGAAAATGACATTGGTTTTCCTCAATCAGGTCAGGTTTTTTCTCTATTGGCCATTTATTATAAGTCCAATTTTATCCCCAAATTTATTGATTTTTTTAGCTTAAACACTGTAGATACGAGTAATATTATAAGAACACTCGTGAAAAATGAAAACATTGTGTGAATAAATACTTTTATTCATACACTGAATATGGGAAAAAGTTTATTGAGGAAGGAATGAAGTTTTTTTGGCTTTCCATCTGTTTTTCTTCGGGCACGTCTCGCTTCAAACACCAGCAATAGTCCACCAGCATATTGATATCCCAGTTTCCCTGGTACCTCTCTTCCATTATTTTGATATCTTGGTGAAATCGTTCACCCTGTTCCTCACTATAATCCCCGCAATTTTCAGGAAAATAGTCCAAGTGGGACCACAAAAAGTGCATTTTTATGGACATGCACAACCCATGAGCTTTGAAAGCTTCCATCAAGTTTTCGACAACGGACTCGTATTCTGGACTTCTACGCTTGCCAAGAAAATCAGTGACAACTGATTTGAATGCCTGCCAGGCATTCTTCTCAGTTGGAGTCATTGCGTTTTCGAACTGAGTATCCTTGATCAAAGTTCAAATTTGAGGACCATCAAAAACCCCAGCATTTAGTTTAGCATCAGATATATGAGGAAATTTACTCTCGAGATATCGGAATGCTGAACCCTTCTTATTCATTGATTTGATGAAATTTTTCATCAAGCCCAGCTTAATATGAAGTGGTGGGAGCAAAATTTTTGTTGGTGGTACAAGGGGCACTGAAACGACATTATGCGACCCAGGTTCAAAATTCTCTCTGGATGCCCATTCACGCTGTGCATAGTGCTTCTCATCCGCTCAGCTATCCCATTTGCAGAGGAAACATGGGTATTTCGTGTATCCCCCTTGCATTCCCAATACAAATGCCACAATCTGAAAAAAAATAAAAATATTTAAAGAATTTAGAGAATTTGTTCTATCAGATAAAAAAAATCTATGCATTGGACTGTATCACTTCTGTGGGGAAGTTAAGTGTTCTTATACACTCTCAAATAACCTTTGGAAAAACAACATAGTCAATAGCAATAGTTTACTTATGATATTAGTATTACCTTCAAATCTCCACAGATCCTCCAGTTATGTTGGTCGTATACGAGAGCATCCAGTAAAATTTTCATGTTATCGTAGCTCTCAGTAAGTTGTACGGAATGTGCTACAGGGACTGATGCAACCCTATTCCCAATGTTGAGAAGTACTGCTTTCAAACTTTGTTTAGATGAGTCTATAAATAGCCTCCATTCTGATGCGTTATATGGCAGGCCCAAGGATTCAATTAGCCCCTCAACATTGCAGCAGTACACTAAGGAAGAGGTATTTTCGTGCACTGCAAAAAACTTGCAGAATTCTTCCTCTCGTTTCCTATACCAGGAGAATGTTGTTCCCAGAGCCAGCAAGTTGTCCTCTCGAAGTCGTGAGCCCAAGATCTCGGCAGCTAATTTGGAAAGTCCTAAATCCCTGGTAAGATCATTAAGTTTGGCCTGGTTGAGAGGCCTCGGCTCATTTGAAGCAGTATTTTGAGGTATATACGACTGGGACTGGTCATTGGCATTGGTCATTGATTCATCATCAGAATCATCGAAGTCCAGGGTTTGAGGTGGGTCGGGTATTGGAATTCCAGGACCATGGGGTACAGGTCTCATAGCAGAAGGAATGTCAGGGTATACAACAATGTGTTTATTCTTGTTAACCCCTGAAAATAGAAACACAGAAACATGGATATAAAACTTGCATATGAAATAGAAGAAGCATTCAGACAGTGGCGGCTCGTGAGGGAAATAGGTCGATGGAGTCTGTATATTTTCTTTCTTTTTCATTCATATTGTCCCTTCAGGGACAATATGAATGAAAAAGAAAGAAAATATACAATCATTGTATATGTAAATGTAACTTGTATAACAATATGTTTGTGTAAATGTATTTTCTATAACAATATGTATATGTAAATGTATGATTACCATTATGGTGAATATTATGCTATATATGGTGAATATTACATTATGGTGAATATTATGTCAAGTTTCATACGAGGATTTCAAAATATTTAAGAAAAATAAATTTATAAGCCCACCTTGGAGGTTTGTCATGCAGAAATAGCAATCTGTCACGTGATCCCTTCTCTCCAAATCATGGGAATTCCAAAAGGCAAAGATTTTGCTCTGCCTTTGCTCCATCTTCTCAAATTTTCAGTGCACATCTTGCAGCACATATGAGGGGTGAAATTTTTGTCCTGGTCCCCTAGCTTAATTCCAAAGTATGCTCTATACATTGTCTTCACAAATTTAGTGATTTGGGACTGGTTATTTGGCATGGTAACTGTCCCACATATGTAGCAGAATCTATTGGGATCATTTTTACACGCTCTATTCATTATGAAATATTTTATCTATATGCCTGAAAAGTAAAAAAAGATATTATACAAGTGAAACAAGTGATGATAGATGTTACTGTTCCAATTCCACTTTGACAAAATCACGAAAAATTCTATTTTACTTATGAGGCCATAGCCAGATAACCTGAGCTGATTGAGAAAAACGGATTGCAGATTCGAAATCAGCAGGAAAAAAACTATAAGAATCATCACTTACAAAACCCTTGACAGCAAAATTGATGCATACCAGTGTTATCTGGTCTATCACTGGGTATGGGCAGATTCCTATGTGCAGCTTGTCATTTGGCAGGCTCAGTCCTGAAACTTTCCAAACAACTCTCATACATAGAAGATGGAGCAGTTAAACCAGTTTTTGTGGTGTGGAATAAAAGAGAAAAGGGATAATTGTCACTGTCAATGTCTCAAATGATTATAGCCTATATAGAATAAAGAGAGAAAATATAACAAGAACAGATCTGAGTGAGGAAGACCTAATTCTGTATGCCCTGTCCTATGTAGTGGTAACATTTAATGCATCCAAAGTGTTATTTTCTTAAATGGTAAAAGTATGTTATATACCATAAAAAGTAAAATGAAGCAAATTATTTTTTCTTGATTAGTTCATCTGAAAAAAAAAAATTAGGTACTCTTCCACATGATTGAAACAAGGCACTTTGTTTTTCCCCAAAATTCTTTTAGCCATCCCCCAATATCCCCTGTGGCCATTCTGATGAGCACAAATGTGGATATACACACAATGTGTGACATCCCCATCCTCCAGAGTAATGGAGACCCACACACTCTCACCCCAGAGATTTGCATTCCCTAATCTTTATATAATAATGTTTATAATAGCACAGAAATGGGTAACTGATCTCTATAGTTTTGCAAGGTTTGCCACAATACAACCAATAAATCTAGGGCAACTAGACGTAATGTTTGTCAATTTCTCTCGGAATTTAACTGCCTGAATTGGAAAGATAAAAATATCACTTTTATAGCAAGTGCTAAATAACTAAATGGAATAAAATATTTCTGTGAAAGGTGTATAACAAAAACAAATTTGTTTACAGTTTATAAAACAAAGATACCAAGGAAGCAGCGAAGGGAGAGAATATAAATGATGAGCAAAAATAAACAGGAAAGGAGACAAAGCAAAGTGAAGCAGGAACAAACATGTCACAATTTAGGGTGTGTCAATTTTGGGGGTGAAATGACTAAATTGAAAATCATGTGATTTGGTAGCAATTTAATGCAATTATTTGGCATACAAAATAATATCCTTGCTTCAAAAACAATAAAAAATAACTCCTACCTACATCAATTTTAATTCAAAAATTCCATTTTTCCGTAAATTTGTAACAAAATAACAAATGTGCGCAAACATCCTATCAACATTTAAAGTGGCAATAAGATATCATTCAGAGTCTTTATTTGAAAGTAACCAATGCAGTCATGTCCTTTTTGCTATGGTTCCTTGACATCAGCATTCGGCTTGCTACTTGCGCTTTGATGTAGCCTTCTCGCCTCTTGTGACTGTAAACTTGACTAGCTGCTTCTGTGACCATTTTCACACATCTCTCCACACTCTGAGTGTGAGAAGGCCACTTTGGCACTTGCATTAGGGCCTCTTTAAGTTGTGTTAAATCCAGGGTTTCGGAGCCGGTAAAAAAAACTTCTGGCTCCGATTCTGGCTCCGGAGCAGAAATTTTTTACAGTCTGGCTCCGGCTCTGGCTCTGGCTCTTTTATAGTAAATTCTGTTAATTATAAAATAAATATCTAGATTTATATAACTAATTGTCCAATTTAAAATATTGCACAAAAATATTTTATTATTAAATCACTTTAATACTCAAAATTTAAATTTCTTATGATTTTAAATTAGGCAAATATAATGATAGAATGAAGTTATTTAAATAACTAAAGGAAAATGATGAAAACTAAATGATATTAAATATTTATTAACAATGGTAGCTTATATAAATTAGAGAAACTTGCCTCCTAATTAGTTCAAAGTTCAAACTTAAGAATTCTCGTATGGAAAATAGTAACAATCAAACTTTCTGAGATAATATATGCATCTTTTTTTAAGTGTTGAAACTTGAAAGCTTCATGAAAGCCAACTTGGCTTGAAAAAGAGCTGAATATTTCAAAAAATTCAGTTTTTAAATTTTTAATAGGTTATATTATTTACTTAAAAAGAGATTTTCTTTTAGTCAAAAAGTTTTGTAATTTAATTAACAAAAGCAATTCAACTAAAAGTCAAAAGTTCAAACTACTAATACATATTATAAAAGAAAATTTACAAAATCATTTACCCTACGCTTATAAAATCAATACTATTCCTTGGATTAACAAATGAAAACTAATGCAAAATTTTTTTTATTCTAGCTAAGGTATAATCAAACTAATTTTAAACATAAAATCAAGATATTCTTCTTGTAAATCTGTTTCCTTAAAATAATTGAAAATGAAAATTACTAAGTTTATTTATAATTTTTTTTTTTAAAACAAGATGGCCTCAATTATATTTTTTTAAGTGTAACCTTAAATCAGACTTTATCTTTAAAGTTCAAACTACATATTAAAAAATTAAAAAGTTTGCAAATTCAATGATACATTTACAGTATCATAAATCATAATACTCCTTGTATTAAAAAATGAAAGCAAAATAATAACTTTTGCAGAAATTTTTACTAATGTAGCTAAGGTAGGAAACTAATTTTTAAACATAAAATCAAGATATTCTCCTTGTAAATCTGTTTCCATAAAAAAAATTATGAATTAAAATTATTTATCTAAGTTTACTTATAAACATTTGTTCTTAAAAATAACATAGCCTCAACAATATCTTCTTTCATACGTGCCCTTAAATCAGATTTTAAAATTTTCAGTGCTGAAAATAGCCATTCACACTGACTTGTGTTGAAGGCATAGCTACTAGAAGATTTGCAACATCTCTTATAACTTTAGGATATCTTTCTATTACTTGTTCAAAAGACAGTTTTGACGAACGGTCAAATTTTTCAATCTCAGGAAAAGATTCCTCAACTTGCAATTTGAGGGTACATATTGGACTGAGAGGTGGTATTAGTTCACTTTCTAAACGAGGACGTTTTGATTTCTTACCATGTTGAATATCAATAATTTTTTCAAAATCAAACTCGCTGACATCAGAAGTGGTGGAAGGAGATGATGAATTTGATGATGATGCAATAATCTCGGTTCCACATTCCTCTCTTAATAGAGAGACTTTATTTGAAAGGTCTAGGTTACTTTTCATTCTGATTGCTATATTGCATAGGGCATCCTTGGCTTTAACTACCTGTTCAGATGTTAATAAGCATCTATATCTAGGATCTATATAAACAGCAGCAAGCAATACTTCATTATCAAGTAAAATATTTTCTCTCCTTTCCATGGAACTTTTAATGTCATCAGCTATGGTGCCTTCTATCTTGGAAAGAAAATATATCAAAGATTTCCACTCTTTCAAAAATTGACCGGGAGTCAAATCTTCACTTTGAATTTTTTTTGTTACTATATATGGCTGGTACAGTACTCTTTCCAATCTTCTTGCTTGTTCCCACATTATTTCTGAAAGATTCACATTTGAATTTGCCATGTCCAAGAGTACAGGTTTTAATTCTAATAAGCGCTCTATCATTAAATAAGTGCTGCCCCATCGAGTAGGTTGATCTAAAATAGCAACCTTGCCTGCACGTCTTTTAATTATTTCTTCCACTTTTGGGTTTCTTGCTGCTACTACAACCTGTCTCAACTTGCCTATGAGAGAGGTAGCATGTTTATCTCTCAATCCATCGCAAATAGCAAGTTGCAAGGTATGTGCACCACAACGCATGTGGTTGATTCTGGAGAAGTGTGAAATTTCAGATACAATACTGTCAATTTCTTCTACACAAGATGCCACTTCCTGAGTGTCTGTTGAATCATCATGATGTTCACCAAATGTTTGTATATCATCTTCTGAAGTTGCCTCTTGATTATCATTCAACTTCTCAACAGTTTTAATCATATTTGATGCATTATCACTGACAATGCAGAGCACAAATTCTTTCGGTATGCCGTACTCTTCCAGAGTTCTCATAATTAGATCATGCAGGTAGTCACTAGTTTGCTGAGCATGTGTATCTTTTACTGCTATAGTGCGGGTGAGGATTTTATTATCATCATCAATAAATCGGACATTGATGGCAAAATAATGTGTCCGTATTCGTGTGCAACCATCAACTTTTAAATATATGAAGCGCCCTTTTAATTGCTCTTTGAGAGCAAATTTTTCTTCTTTTGATTTTTCTATCACTAAATGACGGATATTGTCTTTATCTAAACTAATCTTGAATTTCTGAGCCATTTCTTCTAGTAGACTGCGCATAGCTGGCTTTTCAAACATAGATAGAGGCATAGAATCTTTAACAACTAACTCAATTATGCTATTTTTAAAATTATCTGTAGTCATTGAGATAGTGACTTTTTGAGACATCAAAAATTTAGTAATGTTTTGCTGGTTTGCTTTAGTTTTTGAACTGGCAGAAGTACTGGGTCTTGAAAGCTCAAGCATTTGCTTCTTTTCTTCCATCATTTTTGATATTTCAGGATGTAATCGACTCAAGTGTCTTTTCAAATTATATGCTCTTGAGGAGACATCAGGCTTGGTAATTTTAGTTCCACACGTTGAAATATTTCCCGAAGCATCAGAAACTTCACAAATACAAACAGTGTTTCTTATCTGAACTTTCAGTAAAATACTTGAATATATCAGACTTCTTTATTGAATCTCTATCCATTATGAAGGGTCATAGACTGATAATTATAATTAAAGAATCAAGTACAAATTACAAAGAATCTGAAAAAAAAGAAATTTAGCAATACAAGATAATTGACCTGAAAATAAAAATAGTTCAATCCAAGTCAGAAGGACCAACCTTACTAGGTATGTATCTAGGTAGTTACCTACTTAGATAAATAGTTAGTACCTACCTACCTAAGGTCTCCACCGCCATAAAAAAAATTTTACCTATATAATTAAGTGTTGTTAAGACAAATCTTCCCAAATATTTAATGGTTAAAAAATGGAAATTTGCAGATTATTCCTGCAACTCCCACACCTCCATAAAATCCAAGAATCCTATGGTACCATTTTTCGTAATATATTACAAGAATTATAATTTGCAACTAAACCTATATTTAACAAATAACAATTTAGGTAGCAATATATCGCCCGGAGCCAGACCATGGAGCCGTATTTTCAAGGTTTCTGGCTCCGGCTCCGGCTCCAGGTAAGCAAAATTCACTGGCTCCACCGACTCCGGCTCCGAAACCCTGGTTAAATCTTTGTTTGTTATACATGTTGTCAGTGGTGGCTCCAAAACTTCCAAACTCAAGTTAACTAACTATGACAATTTCGTGGCATTGACGTTTATCGGAGGTATCTTCCTTGTCTGAACAGAGCAGTCTCCCAGTTGGTCATCATCTAGTGATGTTCCTCCAAGCTTTAGAATGATTTCCACAGCCTCAGTTCGCTCTTTGGTACATTGGCTGCAGAGCATTGCTTGCAAAACTGCCTCTGGCCTAGCATACCAAGCGGACCTTCTCACCATAGGTAACACAATGTCCACCACTACTTTCCTTTGGGTTCTCAGTAGCTGCAATTGAAACAAGATGTGGTTGGGCCCCTCCATCCACATTGGATTAAGTTTTACATTGAACCAATGAGGAAGATAAAACCCAATAATAAATTCAACAATCAACATCAAATTCTGTAGCATTTTGCCCTTCACTGCATATTTGGAAACCCAAATCCTGCAGAAACGAATCGCTGTAGTTAACCAATGACTGTGACTTACGGGTTCAATCTCCAAGAGAGCCAGATTTTGAGGCAACTCCTGATCTGATTGTTTGAACAGTATGATAAGCGTAAGATTGATCCATGCCGAGGTCTTTGATAACTTCTTCAGACAACACTGGAAGGGGAGGGCCTACTTCGACCTTTGGAAATTTTGTATTTATTTCTAATTCCGTTGCTTCATCTAGCATGTTGCCAAGGGGGCCTGACCACTTGTTGTTGCTCTTTGTAGGACCATCAAGTTCCTGGATGAGATGATGAAGAGGTAGTTCCCCTGTGTGCAAATCACATACAATCCAAACAAGCCTTCCAAGTTTTCTCTAAATGCGTCATAACACCACCCTGCCATCTAGTGTTCACTACAGTTGAGTCTCCACCAATGGCCTGCAGTGAACTGTCAAGTCTTCTTTCTTGAAGCCAACATATTATTTGATCAGCAATTGCCTCTGCATGTTTCTTGCCTTCTACTTCTGCTTCAGGAACAAAGTGAAACAAATAGCAGCCACCAGGTTCGGAACACACAGAGTAGTGTTCTTCTTTGATGAGACCAGGAAACTTTCTGTCCATTCCCTCTACCTCTAGGAGAACTTTTGTGTCATCTCTTTTTCCATCAAACAAAAGGCAAGAGAGACCTTCCTCCTTCAAATCTTTTTTATGCTGATCAGATATTTCCTTCATTATTTTTTCTTGTGCTCCTTATTTTATTATGATCTATCACTAAGGATGTATCCTCTCGGCTCATGAGGGCCTGCATCTATCCAAGTGGCAGTGGCAATCTCTGCAGTCTCTCGTAGCCCTGTATGGTGGCGAATACTGGCAAGGGCAATGTTTGAGATGTCTTTAGTGTTGTAGTTCATTCTCTTCGGTGAAGGTTCAGATGGCATTTTGGAGCTATCATCTGATGTTGCTTCTTTCTGTTCATCTGAAGAGCTTTCAAAGGAGTGAAAAACCTCTTGATAGAGCTCTTCATCTCTTTGGGTGGCTTCTTCACTCTTCTTCTTCTTCCTTTTCTCTTTTTTCTTAGCAATAACAATGTTTTTTGGTGTCTGAATAATCTGCCGAACCAATCTGCATACTTCCTTGGCCTCCTGCCTTTGTTCTATGTTCCTTTATGAAAGCCAGCTCCAAAACAGGGATCTTCTTCTCACGAGGACAGTGACAATCAATGTGAGGGTGAGGTTCTCTTCTGCATGAGGGAGAACAGTTGGCTTCAGAACACAACTCTATGGGACACTGGCAGTTCAAAATGTCAAGAAGAGTATCAAGTGTGTGCAGAAATTTATTTTTTGTTACTAGTTTTCCTTTACCAAGTGATGTCTCAACTGCTTTGTGCCACAGCTTTGTTAATTTTAGCTCAATAGTTCTATACTGATTGAGTACAGGTGGTTTGAATAACACACTAGCTTTTTTCCACTGATGCAGAAGAGGGGGAATCATGTCCCTTATGAGCTCTTTCTCTGTGTAGTTCCTTCTATCCTTTGTATTTTGTTCACGAAGGAGTAACCCTAGTCTCAGCATGTCTCGCACTGTTGGTAGTTCTGATACAGGAAGCTCCTTGCCTGTACCGACTAAGAGGCTCAAGTGGCATGATGACTGACCTCTTGTCTTCAATTTTGGCATCTTAGGAATATCTGAAAAGAAAGAAAAACATTTAAGTATTTTATATCAATTACGATGTTTCAAAGTTTACTCATTCGATGTTCTAAAATTCAATAAAAAAATATTTCATGGGATTACAACATAATTAGACAGAAGAATATGATGATAATAAATAATTGTAATAATCAATAATCCATACTTAGTTAAATTGTAGTATTCATCTAGTAGAGTAACTATGAAGTAGGTACAAGAGCAATAACAGCAAACCACCGTCTATGACATCTAAGAGGCAACTGAGGACTGATAGTGAGGGACAGTTCTATTCATGTTGTGACTTGTACATTGTACAACAACTATATGACCTTGAAAACACTCAATATGTGATCAGTGGGATAATTCTGTGACAGATGAATAGTTAATCAATTTATGTCCTATTATTTAGTAAGAGAGTCAATTTCTGAAACTTTAAGGTAAAAGTGATGTAGGTAAGGGTTATTTTATTTCATTTTGGTTGGCCAATTTCAAGTTTTGACATGAAAAGACACTATATTTTCACTACCAAAATTGATTTGAAAAAAGTTGACAAAATTGACACATCCTAATGTCACATGTCATAATGTCGACACACAAAGAGGGTGAAAAAATTATTGTAACAAAAGCACTAAAAGAAACAAGTAGCTCAGTTGGAGAACACCAAGGTGAATTGAGTAAATAGCAAAAAACCAGTGGAAAATCACAATAATAGCCTGTTGTTGTTTCTGAAAAAGCAAATGCAACAAACAACAGAAACAAAGGCCCAATTAATAATGAGGAAAGAAGTATATGCATATATTATGCAAAGCATTTTTGCAGATACAAAAAAGAACTATCCATATGAGTACCCTACTATGTGCAATTTCTGTCATAAAATGGTTACTGTAAATTTGGCAACAGCTGCAAATTTTATCATTCCACCATTTGCAAGTACAGTACAATAAAACCTCTCTCTAATGAAATATAGTGTATCAACCAAATGGCTGTCATTGTAGAAAAGTTGTTAATTGTAAAGTGGTTTGGAAAAATTATTCATACATGCTGGCGTACACTTTACATTACAGTTCACAACAAAGCCTTACTCAAACCCACGATTATACACATCTACATACAATATGGTATCATATATAGTACCCTTATTTCACAATTATTAAATACAAATTATTAATTTGTATTAAATAACTACAAAATTGCCTCGGGATTGGCAACAAAGCCTATTGGGAATGGAAAAAATTGTCATCCATAAAACCCAATATGTAGGCATTGAGCTTACTTAAGAAGAAAAACATTTTTTCATATCAAAATTTTCCATCTCTGATTCATAAAAATTACTTGAGAGAAGAAATAATGAAAATACAAAAATTAGATATCTGGAGACTTTGTAGTGTAAGCGAATTTAAGACAAAGATTTATGTTAGTTCAGCCAGAGCTATCTAGTGACAAGCATTGCTGTAGGCAAGGAAGATGTGTTTAATCTTCCTGCAAGTTCTGAGTGAAAAACTAATAACATAAAAGGATAGGCCTATTCCTTCAGGTATTTAGGCATTAGTGAATTACTAATATTAATAAGAATAAACTCATTGCGTAACCCTATTGCCTACATCGAAAGAGGGGTGCGATAGGCAGTCACGCCTCCTACAACTAGATGCCAGATCCAACAAAATAATAAGGTATGGTAGTTTCCTTTTCTACCATTAGACAGCACTAAATACCGAAGACAAATACTTAACAAGGCAGGGCATTTTTTAAAATATGAGTGGGTGAAATTCATGAGCAGTAATGAAATTTTAGGGTACTGGGTGAAAGGAATTTTCAAAATTTGTAAAAATAGAGTTGTCTTGAAAGCCATATAAATACATATAATATATGTACATGTGCCACAATTAGAACTGTTTATCCAAAGTGTAAATATGATGGTGGCCTGATTAGGGAATATCTAGATCCGTAGTATCCTTAATCCAGGGGTGTGCTGGGACTGGTTCGGTCCTGTTCGCCCGAATTGGTTGTTAAATTTTGATTGGATCACCAAACCATTTGTTTGTTTTTAACAAATATTTAACAGTAGAAATTTATTTATCTAAATTTTTTTTCATTTTTTTTCCAAGATTTTATAGAAAAATATAGGTAGTATCACTAGCGGTGGTCATTTCAGTATTTATTTATTTTTTGATGAAAAATTAGTTTTTAGATAATTATGTCATTAGTGAGCATAAAGAATATGTTAAATAATTTCTGCCAAAATGTTACAAAATGCTGTTTGGAAAAGCTAAAATGTGTTGGCTTGCGGGGCTCTGCCCCGGACCCCGCTGGGGGAGCTACCTCACTCCAGACCACCTAGCTTAATGACTCGTGCCATTGACGCTTGCTGATTTACACCCCTATCTGTATCAGAACCGGTTGTTAAGAAATTGGCAGCACACCCCTGCCTTAATGCCCCCTCCTTACTTCCCGATCTGCCTTTGTCGCCCAATGAGAAAAGCTTAAAAAATGCTCTGTAACAAGGTCTTTTGAAGACCTCCAAACACAGTTTTTTTTTTTAGCAAAAAGATGTAGGTTTTTTGCCATCAACTCAGCACCAAGATCTGATGAAAATTTTCACTGGATCGCCAAGTTGATAGCAATCAACCCATAACCTTATATAGTGTTTTCATATAGACTTTCCTTTGCCAATATTGTAGTGTACAGTATATTTTAATGACCTATTTAGACCCCCAGTTATTTATACATACTTTATATAGTACTGTATATACATAGTATATTAAATGCATTATTTAAAAGTACAGGGTGTCCACGATATCTTGTCACCCCAGTAAAATACAAACCCCTCTTCATTTTTCTTTCAGACCCATTTGAAATGTGTGAAAGCAGCAACTATTGGCTCGTATCTGGGTCTATAAGCAACCCACGTAACGACAAAACCATTGAAAATATTCGTGCGAAATTTCAGGACCAATTCAACAGTGCAGCTCCTTTTTGGAGCCAGTATGCGTTGTTCAATCGTGTAGTTGCTGCTGTCACACACTTCAAATGGGTCTGAAAGAAAAATGAAAATAGGTTTGTATTTTACTGGGGTGACAAGACATTGTGGACACCCTGTATTTTAAGTACTTAAAAGTAATGGGGTGTATAAAGTAATGCAAATGAAGAGAGAAATCCAATTTGAATTATATTAACGCAAGTGAACATGGACAAGTAATATTTATTACATGTAATTTATAACAATTGTATATTTGATAGCAAGGTTTATGAGCATGGTTGAAAATGTTTTTAAAAATTTTAAAAAGTTTGAACTACTAGTAGTTTAAACAGTTTAAATTGGATTTCTCTCTTCACGTGCATTACTTTATACACACCCTATATTTCTTCTTGAGGGAGAAACATTCTAGCTAATTACGTATCAGCTTTTAGGCATCACTCAATCAGCATGGCGCTTACTTTCTTGATCATGGAAATGGCAGTAGAGACGAACACGCAGCTCAGGCTGAGATAGTAAAAACACCATCTTGTAACGAAACATGTTTTCAATAGGTTTTTCAAAATGGCCAAGTTGTTTGGTGAAGAGAGGTTTTGTTATGGTGGAGTGTCGTTATTGAGAGGTTTTACTGTTATTATGCAAGGCAGGAGCAAGGGTGGATCTACGTGGGGAGAGGGGGGCGTCGGCGACGTCCGGACCCCCCTCAATTTCTTGCAAGTGCCTTTTTCTCAAGTGAAAGTGCCCTATTTGAATGTGTATGCCTCTGAAAACAAATTTTGTTTTTGTAAATCAATCATAGTTATTTTATTTTATTAAAATTCTCTTTTGAGTCTTTATCTGTACACATTGTACTTGCAAATTTGTAGTTGCAGTGGTTTTCATTGGTGCCCAGAGTACTGGCGCAGCCATATCACTATTTTTATCTTCATCTTATTGTGATAGCAGCCCCGTAGCCATGGGGGTCGAACGATCCCCCTTTCGACCCCTTCACAGGAAAGGTCCACTTTTGTAACATAGTTATAACTTATGATGTGATATTATAATATACAACATAATTTAGTAAATAAACGTACATTTTATTTGCATTTTCTTTTGAAACTTCACAAACTTCTCTAAACTACTCTAAACCCCCCATTACTTCTCTGAATTAATTATATTATAATTAATCCAGAGAAGTAATTTCTACTTTATACTTTGTTACTTTTCAGACATCAGTAACCTTTATTTGTAATCAATTACTTTTTCCCACCACTACTAGATAGTTCTTTTAATCGGCAAGATATTTGTAATTGTTTGAAAAAATTTGTTGTAATCAAATTAGATTTTTATTTTGTATCATATTTGAATGAGACTGATCTCATAAAACAATGCAATAGATGGTCTGATTTTCTTTGAACCTCCACCCCCCTTACTGAAATGCTTAGATCCGCCATTGAGGAGGTCTGTAAATATGGTAAGAAATGCTACTATCACCACCACCAAACAAACTCAAGGGACAATAGGAAAAAATTATAAGACTCCTATGAATACAAACCAAAGAGCAATTTTTCTCGCTACAGACACAATATGGCTACTAAACCTCCTGCAGCACATACAGCTGAGATCCTCTGAGCTGATCCATTACCAAGCAATAAAGTACTGGAACAGGCAACTGGAAATGGATCTTTCTTGGAGGACCATAGAAATACAAAACATGCGACACTGAAGGAAATTAAATTTGAAATACTCGAAGGACAATGGAAAACAAATACATATAACAAACAAACAAACACTTTATTTCAGAATCAACAGGTACAAACATTATACAAGAGGTCCACAGAAGATTAAGAGACAGTTGTCTGGAGCACTAAGTAGGCCAGTGAATCACTGTGTATAATGAACATACAATTGCCACTGCCAATGCTTCCAGATTTGAGATTTATAAAATGTATCAGAGATCAGTCCACTAACTATGGCTTCTATTATCTTATTGACTGACTCACCAAGTCTAGTGATAAATCTAAATATAAAATTGCGAATGATACTGGCACAATTAGGCACCTTATTGACTACAAAGCGCATACTGAGACGAGAAGGAGCACCATTTACAAATCTTGGAGTCCTTAATAAACTCTTAAAAATATTATTATATGCAACATATAATTTCCTCAAATTATACATCCTGTAGTTCCACCACAAATGAGCTGTATACATTGGAGTACAGAAAGTTTTGAACAAAATTAATTTAACATCTAATGTACACATACAAAATTTTCTAACCAAATTATTTCCCTGAGCATATAATTGTCTACATTGCCTTAGAATATCAGTCATCTGAAAGACTATCTGTATGTGGCCAGATACTTAGTCTGGGTTACTTCGGACAGCACCATACCATTCAATTGAAATTCAGGAAATTTTATATACTTGTAGGCCTTGGTCCTCATAATCATAACATGACTTTTATCAGGAATAATTCAGGATTATATTTTATGTCATTATCCTTCCCATACCTTTCACACACCTTCAAAAGTGTGCTGAGCCCTTTTACAGATGGAGAAATAAGAATTAGATCATCTGCATACATCAGATGATTAACAACAGATAGATTATTCATATAAACATTGAATAAGTAGGGGGATAGTATCCCTCCCTGCATGATACCATTGGTCACAGAGAATGGCTCTGAATTAACCCCACCTCATCTTATAATCATTGTCTGGTGATTATACCAGAATATTAATATATGGACCAAGTAACCAGGTACATTACGATTTACAAGTTTCATGATTAACACGATCAAATGCTTTAGAGGCATCCAGGAAACAAAAATACATTAGCTTCTAGAGTTTGTATTTACAGACCATTTCCTTCAAGGCATACACACACACAGATCAGTACCATGTTTCTTTTTAAAACCAAATTAGTTATCACTAGTATACAGGTAACATTCAAGTCTATTAATGAGGATAAAATCAACAGTATAGATAACTATAGGCCAATAGCCTTGGCCAGTATACTGGCCAAGGCTATTGGCCAATAGTTATCTATACTGTTGATTTTATTCTTTTTTATCTTTTAGTACTGGCACCAAAACAACGGATAACATTGTATCTGGCAAAAACTCCATGTATGAGTAAACGTGTAAAGCACAAAGCTAACAGACACTAATCTGTTACTACTAAATTTCAGATGCTCAGCAGAAATACCATCAATACCACATGATTTGTTACAATCTAAACATTTTATGGCCTGTTTAGTCTCAAGTACACTAACTCATATATCTGGACTATAGGTAGCATCACAATTAACATTATTGTTCTTATGTACAGTACAGAGTTTAGTATAGTTTAGTTTTGGCAAATATTCAAGGGCTAAGTTGTGTTATGTGCGTTAAGTTTCCCGCCATTTTTCTTTTCTTCTTAGTTTGTCTTTCACTTTGAATTGTTCTATCTGTTTGAGGCTAACTTTGAGAAAGCATTTACCATTAGTCACTGAGTTTCTCCAAAATGTGGATCTTCTTTCTCTCTCCGTCTTTTCTTTGTTCAGTGAAATAAGTATGTAAACGAATGCAAAAATAAATAAAAAAACAAATGTAATATACGAGTATTTGTACAAAAAGTTGAAACTAGTAAATAAACACCACAATGATTCTCCTCAAGAACTAATTGCAGAACTCGTCAAAATAATGATAAAACGTGTTACCTTCACATAATTGAAAGTAAAAAGCGAAACGATTATAAATATATTGATTCAATAAACCTGATATTATTTATTGACTTTCACTATCAACTAAAAAATTCCTGTTAAACAGATGTCTAACCAATTTTGTTAACCCTCTATATGAAGGCTATGCATAAATATACTGAATTAACACTCGTTACCAAGACAACATAGTTGACATGAACCCGCTGTAATTCTCGAGTCGGTGCATCCAAGGAACCAACAACAACTTAACACTGACGACAGGTTTAGCGCTGTAAAGCAGTTAGGAGAGAGAATTGTGGCTTGACGATTATTAGATTAACAATTAACTAAGCAAAGAATGATCCCCATTCGTACTCGTCTGAATTGAAAAAGCACTATCTGAATTTCTGCACGTTGAATTAAAACACACACACACACACACACCACACACACACACACACACGTAGTTCGTATCCCTAACATGTACTTTCGGACGAGTGACCCGGGATATGTTTTTAGAGTTTACTGCTCGTTTTCGTTGCAGGTTCATTGAACTTCTGCTTTTTTTTAGCCATCAGCTTTTGTTTGCCGAACTGTGAAATCGTCGTCTTCCAAGGAGGAAACTTTAACGTTTATATATATATATATATATATATATATATATTATATATATATACATTCAACTGCAAAGAACACGCAGTATAAATAACGTAAAGAACGACGCTTGTATAGGAGATATTCCGCGCAAGACGAGAGAGAGAGAACGGAACAAATGAAAAAATGAGGTAACCACCTGGGAAACGAACCCGGGATCTTCCGATTGCCGGTCAGACGCGATACCATTACACCATGGACCTCACTCTTCCAAATGCCGTAATTCTTCTACATACTCGCAGAAACCAATGCCCCAAGGGGGCACCTCCCGCATGCCGTAACATTATATACATTCAACTGCAAAGAACACGCAGTATAAATAACGTAAAGAACGACGCTTGTATAGGAGATATTCCGCGCAAGACGAGAGAGAGAGAACGGAACAAATGAAAAAATGAGGTAACCACCCCAGGTGGTTACCTCATTTTTTCATTTGTTCCGTTCTCTCTCTCTCGTCTTGCGCGGAATATCTCCTATACAAGCGTCGTTCTTTACGATATATATATATATATATATATAAACGTTAAAGTTTCCTCCTTGGAAGAAGACGATTTCACAGTTCGGCAAACAAAAGCTGATGGCTAAAAAAAAAGCAGAAGTTAAATGAACCTGCAACGAAAACGAGCAGTAAACTCCAAAAACATATGTATACACAGTCTAGGGTGGAGCGAAAAATACTTTTTTTCTAGTATGAAGTTCTAATAGTGATTAAAAGTTGCATTTAGTGGACGAAATATGCCTGCCAAAATATGAGTTCATTTGTTTAAAATTTTCAGCTGCCACCAGTGGGCTAAAGTTAACACAATTTTGTGTAAAAAGGAAAAAAATGCTTCTATTTTAGGTTTGTCAAACTATTATAAAATTTTATCGTAGAATTATCTAATAGTTTCATTAAGATTCTTAAATGATAGGAATTCGTTTTGTAAAAATGCCTTTTCATATGCTTAATATCTTCAGCTGCCACAAGAGAGCTGAAGTTAACACAATTTAGAGTAACTGAGTCATGTTGAGACTACACTGAATGTTGTGGGGGGGTTTTGGTGTGAAGGAATTTCTTTCTGTGAGTCATTAGAACAGTGTGTTAACACTTGTCTTCTTAGGTAGTAGGCCTAGTCGCTCAGTTGATCGGAGAGTTTTTTAATATGATCGGAATATTATAAAACTTTATTTTAAAGTGATTTATATAGAGATAATAATGATTTTATTATAAAATGCTTGCTATAATGTATTATATAATTTTAGTTTATTTATATAATATATTATATATTTATATAATATATTATATATACTTATAAATATATTATATATATTAATTATATAATGTTTTGATGTTACAGGATATTTTGTGATTGTGAATTTTTCTTAAAAATATTATGGCATCAAATACTAAATATAAACATTTCACTAGAGAACATATGAAGTGTGCCATATTTGAAGTACCTTGTGAGATGAGTGATATGCAACTACCAACTTATAACTGCATTATGAAAGATTACCTGTTCACAAAACATTTAGTGAAGGAGCAGATGAATAACAAGGAGCCTTCATTTTCTGAAATAGCAGAGGCAGTTTCCAAAAAGGTAGAAAATATTTGGAAGAAGGCCTCTTTGCCAATAGTTTCACATACACGCGTTTTACAGATGATGCGAGTGTACCATGATAAATACAGGTCCTTATTAAAGCCATACAAGTCACGCAAGGATCAGCCTAAGTACAAAAATCAGCTTGAAGAATTTGAAAACTCTTCAAAATGCACTTTGTTTGACATCTGCACCTGCAAATGTAAGGAGTTTAGGAGATGCTCATGTGAAAAGAGTAAGAAAGTCCCTCCAAAAGAGCAGGATTTTTTAAATGACCAACGAACACGCAGAATAATGGTGATAGGAAGCATTGACATAGCACACACAAGACGATTACAAGCAAGAGAACATCGAAAGGAAATGGAAAAAGCACGTCTGGAATCCTCACAAACAACTAGTGCTGCTATAACCAATACGTCCAACTTACAAATCGAAACAGAGACAAGTGAACTTCAACAACTAGAAGAGATATCTGAAGATAATGAGGAAGATACAACCTCGACTCAATATGTAATATCAGAACAACAGATGCGTGAGCCACTGCCTTCATTAGCAATTACTTGTGATAGATTTAAAATGTCGGACAGAGCTGGGGCTGCTATTGCTTCTGCAGTATTGGCAGATCTTAAAATTGTTACTCCCGAAGACAAAGGGAATATTATAGACAGAAGTAAGCTAAGACGTGAAAGACAAAAACAGAGAAAGGAACTACAACAGATAGGAGAGCCAAAAACCATGCGGGGATTATACTTTGATGGCAGAAAGGATAAAACAATGACTCAAGTCCAGGAGAGTGATGGCTCTAACCACCAAAGAACCAAACGCGAAGAGCATATCAGCATAATATCTGAACCACACTCTCTGTACTTTGCACATGTGACACCTTCCAGTGGCAAAGCTAAATACATTTGCACAGCGCTAGTGAATTGCTTGAAAGAAAGGAATGTTGATATAGGGAACATCGTTGCAGTTGGCTGTGATTCGACAGTGGTTAAAACTGGTAGTATTGGAGGCACAATAAGATTACTGGAAGAAGCCTTTAATAAGCCATTGCAGTGGCTGATATGCCTTTTACACCTTAATGAACTTCCATTGCGCCATCTGTTTCATCACTTGGATGGTACCACTACTGGACCAAGAGCATTTTCAGGAGAAATTGGCCGAGCACTTTCAGACTGTGAAAAGCTTCCCATAGTTAACTTCAAACCCATTGAAATTCAATAGGACATGTGTGAAGTTGATGTAGATGACGTAAGTACTGACCAGAAATACCTTCTTGAAATTCACAAGGCTATATCAAGTGGAACATTCTCAAAGAGTCTTAGTCATAAGAGTCCAGGCAATATATCACATTCAAGGTGGCTCACCACAGCAAACAGGACTCTGCGGTTATATGCAAGCACAGAGAATCCTTCAGGCAATTTACAAGAATTAGCTACTTTCATTGTTAGGGTATACGCACCAATGTGGTTTCAGATAAAGCGTAAACCATTATGCCAATATGGTGCTAAACATATGTGGCATATGATTGCAAGAAGCCGGTATCTCTGTGAAGAGCTTAGGAGAGTACATGACTCAGTCATTCAGCGAAATGCATATTACGCAAATCAAGAAAACATTCTCATTGCAATGATAGCTGATGAAAGGGAGCATGTGCGTCAGTTGGGATTTAGGCGTATCATAAAAGCAAGGGCATGCATTCAAGAAACAGATGTTATCAGGTATAATTAAGGTGCCAGAAATAAATTTTTATGCCAAAGACTATACAGATCTCATTATGTGGCAAGATTTTCAGATAGCAGAACCACCAATAACCAAAGGAGTTTCTCTTGATGATATTGAATCATGCATCAAACATGGTACTAGTCTTCATTCAGAATTATTTCAGTTTCCATGTCATACACAAGCCGTAGAGAGATGCGTCAAGCTCGTTACAGACGCTGCTGGATCAGTCTGCGGACCTACAAACAGAGACGGTTGGATTCGTGCTACATTAGAATCAAGGAAAAAACAGCCAAAATTTGACACAAAAGCAAATTACTAAATAGTCTTCAGCAAGAACCCTTTCTAGAGGGAGGTTGGTTGGGGAAAGGGTGGTAACTCCGCTAAGGCACGAAATAACGTTTCTTAACTGTCTCAAGCCAGTATAAAGGAGAGAGACATCCTCATTTATTACTGTTCCCTTTTTCAAGTAAATACAGAATCATACTTAATTGTCATTTTTAAGTTAACTTCAGCCCTCTTGTGGCAGCTGAAGATATTAAGCAAATGAAAAGGCATTTTTACAGAACGAATTCTTATCATTTAAGAATCTTAATCAAACTATTAGATAATTCTAAGATAACATTTTATAATAGTTTGATAAACCTAAAATAGAAGCATTTGTTTCCTTTTTACCCAAAATTGTGTTAACTTTAGCCCCCTGGTGGCAGCTGAAAATATTAAACAAATGAACTCATATTTTGGCAGGTATATATCGTCCACTAATTGCAATTTTTAATCACTATTAGAACTTCATACTAGAAAAAAAGTATTTTTCGCTCCACCCTAATACACACACACACACACACACACACACATTTGTATTCTCAATCCCTTATCTCCTCAACCGCTTCAATTCGGGATCAACCTTCCGAAATCCATCTTTATCCCTGTCCTCTATTTTAAATGCATTGTTGACTGTCCAGGTATCTCGAAAACCCTTGACCTTGATTTCGTCCCTTCTCTTCTGAAGTTGTTGTTCTATGGGGAGGACATTTTTTGCGGACGTTCGCCCTTGGCCCATTAGGGCATATCATACTCTGGGTTCAGGGTTGAAATTTTGGAAAAACAAAGTGGCTAATATGTATTTCTATGTAAAAATTAATTCTAAGATGGGTTTATTATTTGCAACTTTTCCGAAAAATCTCATTTTCATGGTCAAAATCAAGATTTTCTGATTTGAAGGCTGCCTAACGCAGCCTCAGGGCACCCAAACCAAAGCGTGCAGCTGTTCTGCATATGATTTAGTCTAAAAGCTGCTTTTCTGACTTCATCCTTGCATGTTTCAGCACCTCTGGGTGCTGAAAAAATGTTTAGATTTCACGTAAAACTTAAGAATTTTAAGTTTTTCTTCAAGAATAGGCGCGGCTCACCAGCTCTACTCTGATCGAGTAGCGGGAGACTTACACCTCCACGTGTAGGCTTACACGCCTGTTCTTCCTGGATCCCTGAAAAGCGTGGCCTCATAAGATCTTATATTATGATCTTATGAGGACTTTCAGCTCTTATGAGCATTAACGATGGCTTCAGCCTCTTCATCAGCCACTCGAACCTGAAAAGCTCTTAAGTATGTCCTCCTTCAATCTGAACACTGGGAGCACTGGTCTATCCTGGCTCTCATCCAACCATCTCTCCTCTCGTGACCATACACAGCTTGGGAAGCAGTTGAGACTTCCTGTACAGCTCTCTCGCAGGACTGAGTATGAACAGAGAAAGCGTCCACTTTGAGTGGAGTTTCCCCGAGATCCTCGAGCTTAGTCAAGGTCATCTTGCAGATGAAAATAGGCTCGTAAATATTCTCTGATTCCCAGTTGATGGGATCCTCAGGTGAAGTGGCTTGCAGATTGACTTTTGGATTTTTATGGGGCCTCACTGTCTTATCACCAAAGTCTCTTCCTTCTCTGATCTTCTCTATCTGGCTCACAGCAAAAGCTCTCTGATGCTCATCCTCACTGCACAGGAATGAAGCCAGGATGTTCTCAGGATGTGCGTGGTAAGCTCCTCTTATCACTGCAGCAGAGATGATGTTCCTGACCTCGGTAGTCTGGTTCCTCAGCAGCCTCAGACTTGAAAAAACGTGTGCAGGACCAAATTTGAGGTGGTGCTTCACTTTGATGTCATAGTACAGTTTGAAGTAGAAGTTAGGCAGAACTTCACGAGGACCTCGAGCCTCCTCAACACCTCCCCCTTCAGTCCTTGCTCCCTCATCCACAACAGCAAGATGGCCCGTGCAGTAGTGAGCCACCTGGATTGGTTCAGAAGTCCACACTTGAGACCAGCCAACTGTGGACTGACTTCCAGACTTGATGGCTTTGATCAGAGGATAGCAGTTGTGCTGGTCTGTGGAGAGAGATTTGACTATCTCTACTGGCTCTATGATATCTTCAGTTCCTTCCACTGGTTTGAAGTTGAAGTTGACCTCAAGTTCATTCACTTTCTCAAGAAGTTTTCCAATAGGCCCACTGAAGTCTGACCAGGGAGTTACAGGGCCATCCAGCTTGATGATTAAGTGCCTCAGGGGTGAGCTCGTTCACATGGAGCTGACAGATCATCCAGTGGCACTTGCGACCCAGCACCTTCTCCATTAGGGCTATGGCGCCTCCATACCACCCCGTGTTGGTGTTGGTAGAGTCTCCTCCAATTATTACAAGGCTCTCGTCAGCTCCGTGATCCAGAAGCCACTCATGCAGGCCCTGAGCTATCTTATGAGCAGGCTTTTCTCCTTCCTCAGGTTCCTCAGGAGTGAAATGGAAGAGGTACTTTCCTTGAGGCTCCCACGTGATAGTGTAATGCTCCTCAATTACTTCTCCAGGATGAAATCTCCCTGTCACTTCGTTATATTTCAACACCTTTGTGTTCCTATCCTGCTTGCCATCAAAGAATATCCCAGAGATCTTCTCCTCCTCTGACCTCTGCATGAGAGCTTCAACTGATGAGGCCATTACTTCCTCCTTGGCCATCTATTGAGAGAATGTTGAACTTTGCCTTCTGCGTCCAAATAGTTACAAAGATTCAAATGGAGTAGATTTTTTTTCTTATGTATGTATTTATTAAACCTGTGTAAGAGTTAAGCAAAGTTAATGTGTCTAAATGGCAACAAATTACGACAAAGGGTTAAAAATATGAGGTTGTGTTCAATTGAATATTTGGTATTTCAACTTAGAACAGAAAACCGCAAATTTGAACATGATAACGCGATTTTTGGGAGAAGTTGCAGAAAAGAAACCCCTTTTAGAATTAAATTTTACATAAAAATACATATTAGCCAGAGTGAAATTTGGACTCGGAAAAGTATGATATGCCCTATTGGCCCATCCTCCTTGCATAAAAAAAGTAGTTTCTTATACTGAAAATAAAGTTAAATTTTGTAGATGATCCTTTCACAAACCTTTCGTTGATTCTACTCGTAACACAGAACTCAAAATTAGTTCACCTTCCAAGGTAACAGTTTATTCACGTTCATTCGTGTTTTGAATTTGTGAGTACATTGGCTCGTGATATGTTTCTTCAATGGTGGTACTGGCATCGAAACAAAGATATGACCAGGGCCGGATTTTCCAATAGGCAACATAGGCCATTGGCCTAGGGCCCACCAGTAACTGGGGGCCCACTGGGGACCTCCTACAATCCCTTGACACAAACAGTATCATTGACAAATTTGCCATAGAAAAAAGCAGGAAAAAGTCATTTTGAACTTCACATAGTTGTGCTTGCAAAATTTATTTTGCTTCAGTTTCATTGTATTTTTCCATTATTCCTATGTGTAAGATGTCCATGATATGGAACTTGATTTACTTTGATGTACTTGATATGGAACTAATTTGATTAAAAATTATTAATGTGTAATGTATTACATTATGTTGTAATTCTTATTGCAAAATTTATTATGCTTCAATTTGACTGTATTTTTTTCCATTATTCCTTTGTGTAAGAATAAGTTGTACATGATATAAAACTAATTTGAATAAAATTATTGATGTGTTACATTATGTTGTAATTCTTTTTTTTTTTACATTACAATATTACGATATATATATATATATATATATATATATATATATATATATATATTATATATATATATAATATTTGGGGGGGGGCACTGATAAGGTTTGGCCTAGGGCCCACAAGCAAGTAAATCCGGCCCTGGATATGACGAATATCCATTAGTGTAACTGTCATCTCCTTCCTGGTCGTAACATTCTGGACAATCTACAAATGAGTTTTACAAGTACATAATACTGATAGTTGATACAAACGTCTTACAGTAGAGTTGTAAGAACGAGATCCAGCCAACAAACATTATAGAACGAATTAAATTATTGAAGCTTTTTCCTTAATGTGTGTCAGTTGAAATTGGCATTATGTAGAATAGACTTACTTTCTTCTCTCTTTTTCTACTTAATCGGAGGCTGGAGGCGGACGTGTTGTGTGGTCTTTCCAGTAATTTTCGATGGTTATGTGAAATAGTGTTGTGATTAAGTTTAACAAGATTTATGTTGTATAAGAAGTTGCGATAAGTATAATTATTTACTTTATTATTGAGGCTAGGTAAAGTATTCATTGTTTATTAGTTAATTACTTAATTTATTTCAATTTCCTGCTTCTTAATTAAAATTAATGTGACAAGTCTGCATTATTTTTAACGGTCACTATAGGTTCCATTTTTCGGTTGAATTAAATCGGCAAAATTTGCATATTCGGGTCTTCAAGAGCGCCGCTTCCATTTCCATTTCCGGTTTGTAATACGTACTTCTCGCTTGTGCGTGTTTATTTCCTGCATTCACCATTTCTCCTTCACTATCCGTTGTATTATTTAAAGCAACATCACTGCATTGTTATTACTGCCAACAGTTCCATTCAATCCTGTATATATTATCGGACATTAAAGAAACGCATCTTCGCATTATTTTCAGACGGTCATCTCTCAAAACTAGATAAGTTCTCTACTTTTTCATTTTTTTTTATTTAAGTATTGTAAACTTCATTAAAAACAGAAAATATGTCAGGGCCAGCTAAACTAAAAGCTGAATGCTTTAAATATAAAGTTCAACATTGGTGTGTCGACTTTCCTGAAGGTAATTTCAGCGGCATTATAACCAGGAGTATATGTTTGTTCTTTAAACTTAGAGAAAACCATGAAAAGGAAGTTAAAGCGTTAAAAGAATTGGTAAAAATTCCTGAAGCTCGGGTCGCGGCACTGGAAATCAAATCCAGCGGACAAGGCCAGAGTGAAAACCCATCATGAGATATAAACGCTTAAGGTTAAATATTTAAAAGAAAGTGTGGCCCGTTTGGAAAATACAACGAGTATTCCAGAAAGTAGGACGAAGGAACAAGAATTCAAAGTGGTCAAAAATAAAAGACCCTCGAAACGAAAATACAAGGATTCAGAACCCATTACCATAAAAAAAAAATAGGTAACTAGCTTGCTGACGAAGAGGAGGAATTCTTCTTTGTTGGGGATTGTCTGTTCAGAAATCAAATTGGCTTTTTCGGAGCAAAACGCGTGAACAAGAGAACACACTGATGTTTTCCGTGTACAAACAAGTCAGACAATAAGTAGGGAGTTGGACAACGTTAATATCGAGAATAAAAGTTGCCCCATCCTGGTTGAATCTTGCTTATGTTGTAGTGCCTTGCACCACAAGATTATTCTTTATTAGTGAAAACTGCCACAAATTGGCATGAGTGAAATATTTAAATCTAAAATAAATAAATAAATAAATAAATAAATACAAGTTAAATATGTCCAGTGATCAAATTTAATTCTTAAGAATTCAGTGTGGTGTGACTAGACATGAATGGGCTTTTAAGGATTATTTTGGCTGGTTGGTAAAATTATTAAGTAAAAACAAACTTGTGTGCAACGACAACACAAAGGACGCCACTTTACACATTATTTCGAAATCACCCCGCCAGCAAGCAAAGTTCCTTTGTGGTATGTTTTGTATTTATAATATTTATTCTTTACTATTTCATATCTGTATGCAATACCGCATACTGCAGATACTAACGCCTTATACCATTTGCAATTAGTACTAAGATTCATACTACAAATAGTAATGTAAGATTCATATAATAAATTACCTTAGGCTAAGTTAGGTCTAGGCAAAGCCAAATTATAACTCTAGCCTAACCGAGGCCTACCATAGTCTTTGTTTTAGATTAACCTCAGTTCAATATGTTGAAGAGGCAAAGGCCTGCCTATTAATTTTCTTAGTATATTTTACTTTACTTTATAAGCCTATTATGTTTCAAGTCATTTATGGCCTACTAATCATTTGTAGCCTACATACTTCCTTAGTTCTCCCATTCAACTTAACACAATCCCATAATGAGAATTAACTGTAATTTATCATCCACAGGTTACTGGGCCTATAAAGCATATGTATATTGATTATTAATTTTTGCCATTTTTATTATTCTTTTTCTCCGAAATATTACTTACAGTATTCTTGTCTGTCTCTTTGCAGACAAGGTTGTCATTGTGGCTATTATCTTTTAGTTATTATTATTGTTACTATTATTATTACTATATTATTATTACTATATTATTACTATATTACTATTATTATTAGTTTATTATTAGTATAATTATTATTTGTATCATTTGTATTATTGCATATTCCTTATTACAATCAGTATTAATTTGCAGACTGTTATATATTAGCCAAACGGGCCATTATTTAATCTCACCATTATAAGTCCATCAAAGTTGTTACGGGTAAAAATCCCCCTTGCATATACTCATTAATTGTTGTCAATAAAATATAAAAATTCATATTGATTTAATAATCAGTCCTTCCCTTCTTTTATTAAAATTAACTTTGCGCCGCAGTGCCGGATGCCAATCTAGTACTTGGGCGCTGGTGACCCTGGCATATAGTTAATTATCTACGTAAACTTGTAAAGGTCTAAATAAATAAAACCGGACTCTTACAATTGGTAACCTCCTGGAGTGACCAAACACCGTAATTTATGCAAAAAAAAAATTTCTAAGTTTTTTCTCAATTTTTGTCAATATATTCAGTCTGCATCTATAATTTTATTAAATTCACTAGTACAAAGCACTCACCTGTACTGGAAGTGTATTCTATTGCAAAATATATTCCTTTTATTTTGCCTTTTTATAAATTCAGCATTTTCTAAAGTTTTTTTATGCAAATTTACTTATATTTTGCAAACAGCCTATACGCAGACTATTTTTCTGCTAATATTGGGCTACATCATAAAAAAATTTTTTACTTATATTTTGTAAACAGCCTATACGCAGACTATTTTTCTGCTAATATTGGGCTACATCATAAAAAAAATTTTTTTACTTATATTTTGTAAACAGCCTATACGCAGACTATTTTTCTGCTAATATTGGGCTACATCATAAAAAAATTTTTTTACTTATATTTTGTAAACAGCCTATACGCAGACTATTTTTCTGCTAATATTGGGCTACATCATAAAAAAAAAAAAAAAAATTTTACGTAACTTTTTGTTATTGGCATTCATAACTCAAATTGAGTCTCATACTCAACCAAGCTTACCTGAAGCCATTATTTACATTCAACAACATTTGTTGAAATCTTGTCAGTTTGTGACACATTTTAAATTTTTTTTAGTACCTTGTAACAAATAATAGCCACAATGACCAATAACAACCTAGGGTCATCCAATGGTGGTACTCCAAATTCACCACCTATAACGGACTTTCTCACAATGTATCAGCCTACCACTCCACAATTCACCGCTGAAGAGCCTGGAATCTTTGTGAGTCAACTGCGGGATTATTTTGAGATAAAAGGAGTTACGGACCCACGAACCAAGTTCCTTGTCACAAAGAACCTCCTGCCTACACAAGTATACAAAGTAGTGCGGGATGTAACTCTATTGCCTCCGTCTGACCAAGCTTTTGAGAGCCTCCTCAGCGAGTTAGTCAGGAGACTCGGCCAATCAGAAGAAGAGCGACTCAATGCTCTACTCAAGGACCAAGTTCTTGGGGATCAAACGCCAACAGCCTTCCTGAGACATCTGCAAGACCTGGCTGGACAGACCAATGAAGACGATAAAAACTCACCCTTAATGCGACGCCGCTTCCTCAATGGTCTCCCTACTGCCCTACGGCCAATGCTCCGTTGTATGCCAGATGATACAGACCTCCTCACAATGGCCAAAACAGCTGATAAGATGATGATTGAAATCCACCTTGGCCAAGTAGATAACCACACCCATCACCCCCAAATCTGTGCCACGCAGGACGACAATCTGAGTCCGGCTGCACAAGGTCTTAAAGTATCCAACGAAATTCTACAAACACTTAAAGATGAATTTAAAGCTCTCCGAATAGAGCTAGCTAACAACAGGGAACGAGAGAGAAGTTCTTCAAGACAAGGACGACCCTCTGGTCCAATTAGAGCCTCCCAATATGAACCTGGACAACGCCTCGTTCTCCTACAACCACAGCCACCGCAAACAGGTCAGTTGGTTGCTCCTAATCCAAATCTATTAGCCTTACCTCATCCTCAATCCTCAATCCCCACTACTCAGCCCCATTCTCAACCTATTTCCTTACCACAGTCTACTGTTCATACCCCTCCTTGCTGGTATCATGAAAAGTTTAAAGATCGTGCAACGCGCTGTCTCACACCTTGCCCATGGACTCCTAACCCTCCTTTAAACTAACCAGGCTGGTGTCACAGGCGTCTGACGCTACAGCCTCTCAAGCCTCTCCTCCTATCCTTACTTCAACTAACCCTACCACTACCTCATTTAACACTGTCAAACAACACCTACGTACGCAAGTAAAGTTAAAGAATCGCAACCTACTTATTCAACCACAGCTAATTTAATACCCCCAACTAATTCTCCAAATACAACACAAACTCCTTCCCACAGCAATACTAACCTTCTTCCACAAAAATTTAATGATTCACAAACTACTACTGCACCACCTGGTCCAACATTCACCTTGCATGATCCACTTTCAGGCTATGCATTCCTTATTGACACTGGAGCTCAATACAGTGTTATTCCTGCAACAGCCGCAGACCGTGCAAACGGACCTTCTCCTTTCATTTTACGTGCAGCTAATTCTTCATCTATTCACACTTATGGACATCGTTCTATTTCAGTTTCTCTTGGACTTAGACGTGTTTTCCGCTGGATATTTCTTGTCGCGGATGTATATACTCCAATGTTAGGCTCTGATTTTCTTTCTGCTAATGATTTATTAGTCGATGTTCGTAGAGCACAATTAATTGATAATGTCACATATCTTTCAGTAATTGGTTCTCCTACCGTGCACCCCTCTTCATTATTGGCAAGTTCTCTGCCACAGTGCTCACCTGCTATAGAGCAGCTCCTAAATGAATTTTCTTCCTTACTCAACCCTGTTCTAAGGATACCCCTATTAAACACTCTGTTGTCCACCGTATTGATACGGTAGGCTCACCTGTTTTCACCCGCCCACGTCGCTTAGCTCCAGATCGTCTTGCAATTGTGAGACGAGAGTTTGAACACATGCTTGAACTCGGTATTATACGGCCTTCAAGTAGCCCGTATGCCTCTGCTTTACACATGGTCCCAAAACCTACACCTGGAGACTGGCGTCCATGTGGAGATTATCGTGCTTTGAATGACAACACGATTCCAGATCGCTATCCCCTTCCTCACTTACACGATTTTACTTCTGCTCTCCATGGCACCACAGTATTTTCACGCCTTGACTTGGTGCGAGCCTTTCATCAAATTCCTGTACACCCTGATGATGTACATAAAACTGCTATAACAACCCCTTTTGGGTTATTTGAAATGACAAAAATGCCATACGGACTGCGTAATGCGCCCAAACTTTTCAACGCTTCATTGATGAAGTGTTGAGAGGTCTCTCCTTCACTTTCACATATGTCGATGACATTCTCATCGCAAGTTCTTCTCCCTCAGAACATATTCAACATTTACGCTTAGTTTTTTCTCGGTTGGCAGAATATGGTGTATTGCTAAACCCTGAAAAATGTGTCTTTGCTGTAGATGAACTCACCTTCTTAGGACACAAAGTTACTTCGAAGGGCATTTCTCCTCTCGAAAATAAAGTATCTGTCATAAGGTCTTTCCCACAACCGCAAACTCAAAAGCAACTTCGCCGCTTTTAGGGATGGTAAACTTCTACCATCGCTTCATTCCTCAGTGTGCAAACATTCTTGCACCCATAACCTCTCTTCTTCGCCAATCAAAAAGGGGCAGATCCACTGCAGTTCTGTGGAACCCCGAAGCTACCAACGCTTTTTCACAAGCAAAAGAGGCTATAGCACGAGCTACATGCCTTGTTCACCCTCAACCAGACGCTCCTCTGAACTTAGCCACTGATGCCTCTGACGTTGCCGTGTCAGGAGTGCTCCAGCAGCTTGTTTCAGGCGTTTGGGAACCTCTCGCATTCTTTTCACGCAAGCTCTCACCTTCACAAATGAGGTACAGCACTTTCGGTCGAGAGTTGCTGGCGATATACCTCTCCATCCGTCATTTCAGGTCATTCCTGGAAGGACGTGACTTTAGCATTTTTACGGATCATCGTCCGTTAATATTTGCTCTCCATTCTCAATCAGACTCTCATGCTCCTAATGAGCGAAGATACCTTGATTTTATTCTTCAATTTACTTCAGACATTCGACACATTTCAGGTTCTTTGAATGTTGTGCCGGATGCGCTGTCTCGCATCTCAGCAATTTCTGACCCTGGACACTCTCACATCAACCTTTCAGAGATGGCTAAGGCTCAGTCCACGGATACAGACCTCCAAACTCTTATTAATTCACCCACTTCATTGCAAGTCCGCTCTTTACCAGTTGAACCCAAGTCAGACTTACTAATTTTATGTGACGTCTCGACTGAGCATATTCGACCGTTGGTCCCACAAGGGCTGCGAAGAGCTGTTTTTGCTAAACTCCATTCCCTTTCTCACCCGGGAATTAAGGCCACCCAAAAATTAATTGCAGCTAGGTTTGTATGGCCAAGTATGCACAAAGATATCCGCAATTGGACTCGATCTTGCCTTCAATGTCAGCGTGCCAAAGTTCACCGACACACAAAGTCAGAAATTGGTACCTTTCCTTTGCCAAAGGCTCGTTTTGAGGCCATACACCTAGACATAGTCGGCCCCCTCTATTCTTCTCGAGGTTATACCTATCTTCTCACTGTCATTGATAGGTTCACAAGATGGCCAGAAGCTGTTCCTTTGACTTCTTGTACTGCTTCTGCAGTAGCTCACGCCTTTGTTTCATGTTGGGTTTCCCGTTTTGGAATACCTGCAACCATTTGCACAGACAGAGGTGCCCAGTTTGAATCGGCCTTATGGAAGGAACTCATGCTCCTTCTTGGGACTGAGCGCATCAGAACAACAAGCTATCACCCGCAATCCAATGGGGTGATAGAACGCTTCCATCGTCAACTTAAAAGTTCCTTGCGAGCCACTGATCCATCTACTACATGGGTGGACAGGCTACCCTAATCCTACTCGGAATTCGTACTGCTCTGAAGACTGATCTTGCATGCTCTGCAGCAGAATTAGTTTACGGTACCACACTCCGGTTACCCGGAGAATTTTTCACACCTACACCCATTAACCCCGCATGTGATCCTGCTTCGTATGTTAAGACATTACGCTCTGTTATGAAGCAAATTCGTCCCACAGCACCTAGAACTTCCACTTCACAAACTACCTTCGTTTCCCCTGATTTACAAACTTGCACACATGTTTTCTTGAGACATGATGCTCACCGCTACCCTCTTCACTGCCCCTATGATGGTCCCTTCCTTGTGCTAGACCGTAAACCCAAAACTTTCATCATTGACAAGGTGGGCAAGCGTGAAACTGTTTCTGTGGACCGCTTGAAACCAGCATACCTTGATTTTTCTCCAACAAAAGATCCTATCCTCCCTCAATCTTCTGTACCTCCACCTCAAATACAGGTACAGCAATCTATCCCTCCTCAAACTTCTGTACCTCCACCTCAAATACAGGTACAGCAACCTATCCCTCCTCAATCTTCTGTACCTTCATCTCATATACAGGTACAGCAATCTACCCTTCCTAAATCCTATGTACCACCACCTCATCCGAGGGTACAACAATCTATCATCCCTCTTCCAATTCTCCTTCATTATCGCAACCAACTGTCTTTGAACCAGCCAGTGGCTCCATCGCACAGGCACCAAGAATCCCCTTCCCCCAATGTCCCTACTGCACCTGTAGCACCATCCATGCCTTCAGAACCAGTGCTGCAGGATATTGCCGTCCAAAAGCAAACAACGACTCGTTCTGGAAGAGTCATTCGTAAGCCAGTGCGTTTTGACATTTAAGTGTTTTTTTTTTACCCCTGACAACCATGTTTTTGGGGGGCAGTACTTGTAGTGCCTTGCACCACAAGATTATTCTTTATTAGTGAAAACTGCCACAAATTGGCATGAGTGAAATATTTAAATCTAAAATAAATAAATAAATACAAGTTAAATATGTCCAGTGATCAAATTTAATTCTTAAGAATTCAGTGTGGTGTGACTAGACATGAATGGGCTTTTAAGGATTATTTTGGCTGGTTGGTAAAATTATTAAGTAAAAACAAACTTGTGTGCAACGACAACACAAAGGACGCCACTTTACACATTATTCGAAATCACCCCGCCAGCAAGCAAAGTTCCTTTGTGGTATGTTTTGTATTTATAATATTTATTCTTTACTATTTCATATCTGTATGCAATACCGCATACTGCAGATACTAACGCCTTATACCATTTGCAATTAGTACTAAGATTCATACTACAAATAGTAATGTAAGATTCATATAATAAATTACCTTAGGCTAAGTTAGGTCTAGGCAAAGCCAAATTATAACTCTAGCCTAACCGAGGCCTACCATAGTCTTTGTTTTAGATTAACCTCAGCTCAATATGTTGAAGAGGCAAAGGCCTGCCTATTAATTTTCTTAGTATATTTTACTTTACTTTATAAGCCTATTATGTTTCAAGTCATTTATGGCCTACTAATCATTTGTAGCCTACATACTTCCTTAGTTCTCCCATTCAACTTAACACAATCCCATAATGAGAATTAACTGTAATTTATCATCCACAGGTTACTGGGCCTATAAAGCATATGTATATTGATTATTAATTTTTGCCATTTTTATTATTCTTTTTCTCCGAAATATTACTTACAGTATTCTTGTCTGTCTCTTTGCAGACAAGGTTGTCATTGTGGCTATTATCTTTTAGTTATTATTATTGTTACTATTATTATTACTATATTATTATTACTATATTATTACTATATTACTATTATTATTAGTTTTATTATTAGTATAATTATTATTTGTATCATTTGTATTATTGCATATTCCTTATTACAATCAGTATTAATTTGCAGACTGTTATATATTAGCCAAACGGGCCATTATTTAATCTCACCATTATAAGTCCATCAAAGTTGTTACGGGTAAAAATCCCCCTTGCATATACTCATTAATTGTTGTCAATAAAATATAAAAATTCATATTGATTTAATAATCAGTCCTTCCCTTCTTTTATTAAAATTAACTTTGCGCCGCAGTGCCGGATGCCAATCTAGTACTTGGGCGCTGGTGACCCTGGCATATAGTTAATTATCTACGTAAACTTGTAAAGGTCTAAATAAATAAAACCGGACTCTTACAATGTTAGAAATTGACATTGTACTAACGTAGTCGTAACGTAAAACTTAAACGTTGAACGTAGCAAAGACGTTGTCTGCACGTAAGGTTTTACATCCATACCATATAGTTTCATATTCCATTATTCTTTTGTTACGAAGTTATAACTGAGTTACATACGGCATACTACTACTTAAAATAGGGCACCTTTTTTTTGGAACCAAATTCTATCCTTGAGACGTTGAGACAGCGTTGTGCCTACGTAAAGTTTACGTAATATCAGAACGTTGTGAAGACGTAACTAAATGCAACTTTGTGAGAACGTTGTATCTACGTAAAAATTATTAGCTGGGATGTTTATAGCAATGACTTTTTTTTCAGAGAGGTACAGGAGGGCAGACAGAGACCATTATAAAGGAATTTAAGAGCCTAACCAATAAGGTTAAAGAGAAGATAGACATGGAAATGGTTGTAGGGATTCTTCCAAGAATGCGTGCTGGTGGCTGTACCTCAGTAGAGCTATTATCATAAATAATAGATTAAACGCATTTGTGAGGAAAATGAATAAAGTTTGTCGAGTTTTGGTGTACATTTTTCGGAGATGGAGAATACTTTGGCTCGAATGGGCTACATTTTAATCAAAAGGGTAAGGATAAATTTGGTAATACTGAACATTAACTTGTATAACCTTTTTGAAAAGAAACCTCCCCAACTAGTAATTGATCCTGCTCCCCCAACTGTTAAGCCTACTACCCTAGCAGTTAGTCCTCCTCCCCAAGCAGTTGGTCCTGCTCCCGCAGCAGTGCTAGCAAGTGTTGGTTTCTTCTCTCGGCCGTAATAAATAAAATTGTAAAGCAACTCCCCGGAATCGATGGTCTGCATGTGCAGATGCAGTCACGGTTCTAAATGATAGTTGTGATGAGATCCAAACAGCTCTTCATACTTTATGAAATTATGATAATTGTTAAACAAGGGAAACAACATGCTGAAAATCTCAAAGCAAATGCACAAGTTTGAGATAGTTTTCTTGGCAGTTTTACGGAAAGACATTCATAACTATTTTAATGAAACGAGTAAAATTATGCAAAAAGAGGATTTGAACTTATCTGTTGCTGTCCGCATTCTTCGGTCATTGTTGTCTTATATTCAAGACCTAAGAAACCAATTTGAAGAATATGAGTGCAAGGCAAAGAGAAAATGTACAAAGAAACTGTACAAAAAGTGTACAAATGTACAAAAAAAAAAAAAAAAAAAAAATGGAGTTGAAATAGTACTTTTTTTGGACGGAGCTGCTAGTAATACCTTTCTTCAAGGTAGTTATAAATTCCAAGTTGAAACATACCTCCCAATCATTGACTCATTGATGTGTAACTTGAAAAACCGAACTGAAGCATACGAAGAAATTAATAAACATTTTGGATTCCTCCAGAAACTTAATGATATGGATGCCGCTGAAATTACTGAAAATCGTGGAAAACTCCTTAATTTACAGCAAAGATTTGGAGAAAGAAGAACTTATATCCGAGTGTCAGCAATTTAAGCATTATATATCAAAGGAAAAAGAGCAATCACTTTCCAGTATTTATTCAACATTAAAGCATGACAAACTGGAAGCAATATTTCCTAACATCGAAAGTGCATGACGAATTTTCCTTTCAATGATGGTCACAAATTGCAAATGTGAAAGAGTTTGTTTTAAAGATGAAACTTAAGACTGAGCTCTGCAGTTGCATGCTTCAACAAAGACTGAACGCTCTCTCCTTGATGTCAATTAAACCAGTTATACTTTCTAAACTTAATTTTGTCGACATTGTTTGTGATTTTACTAATAGAAGAACAAGAAAGAGTCGTATGTAGAATAGTAGATAACTAAAATATTTGTTTAGAAATGAAATAAAAAGATTTGAATGCTCAATAAAAATCGTAACGCATTAAGCATTGTCTCATTTGTCTGTGTTTGTATTTTTTGTGTGACATTTGTGGACGGGCTTCCAATTTACGCTTAGCCCAGGGCCCACAATATCCTTAAGACGGCACTAGATTCCGAGAGAACTAATAAGTGTTCTGCCGGACTACAATATAGACTCTTCGGAAGACCCAAATTGGACTCAACGACATGATGAACTCCAGACGAAGTTACAGTACTTAACTAGAGTTAAAGCTCATTTCATTAAACAATGGAAAACTGAGTACTTGACGGGTCTAAGGGAGATTCATAAACAAATGACTAAGAATGACTGGTCTGACACAATTAAGGTAGGAGACCTTGAGTTTTAGAGATCAAACCAGGGGTAAACGGGATAACAACAGTGGTCAAATTAAGGGCTTGAACGGGTGACACAACAAGGGACATTTCTATTTTGTACCTCCTGGAGTCTGGGCCCAAAACAATGGACTCTCGGAAGTTAACTCCACCGACAATAACGACTGGAAAGTGGGGACACTGGACTTCCGGTACTCTATCCTCGACAGTAGGAGTGGTAACACATCCTACTACGACTTTGACAGACACAGCGACAAACCGCTTTAAAAATGTGACAATTTTTACAGAAGAAAATAGACGCTGGGAAATTGTAATTTCATCTTTCTAATTTTCACTTTTCTTTTTATGGCAAAGTCCATGAACAGTTTTATGTTGTGGCTGTATATTTTCTCTTCTAATTAAATGCTACATCTTTTTCATGAGAATATGAGAATAGTCCCTGTTAATCGGTTTAACAGGCATTTACAACCAAAGAGTTAGCTAGTCTACACTCAGACATAAAAATTAGTGACAATGACACCAAGATTTTTATCTCTCGAGGCCCCCTGTATATGGAAAACTGATACGTGTGGGTAGTTTGCAGTGGTGGGCACCGTTAACCAAAAAGTTAACTTCGTTAACCGCTAATCCGTTAACCAAAAAGTTAACTTCGTTAACCGTTAATCCGTTAAACATGTAACGGAAGTTACCGATAAACCGTTAACGTTAACTTTTATTATAAAAAAAATGAAAAACACAATATATATATAATTTAATTTTCCCTCTTCTTCTCGTTCTCCATTTTGTCCATGAGATGCATGTTGCCCTTCATGAAAATTAGCATATCAAAGTTTTCATCAGACAGGGATGATCTCTTGGCCCTCAGGATGTCCTTGCCCATAGAGAACAAACGCTCCACTGCAGCACTGGAGGGGATGGCTGTGTTGAACTTGATGAACAAGTCCACCAACACTTGCTCACCCAAGAAGGCAGCATCTGTCAGCAAGTCCTTGGAGTTGGTCTCCAGCCAGGTCTTGACCAAGTTCTGGGCCTTGCCCTTGAGTGACCTGTGGTTTCTGCTGCTCTCTTTTGTCTGGATGACAGCACTGAAGAAGTCATCCTCCTCCTCCTCCTCGTTGTTGCTGCTGCCTCAGCTGTTGCTGCCCACTTCGTTGGACTGCTGCTTCATGGCCTCCTCGACTGTACCCTCCATGCTTTTCCTCACCCTGGCGACCTTGGTGTTGTCATACTTGTCCAACCAGATGAGGCGAAACCTGGGATGGAAGGCAGCAGCCAGCAGCCAGCCATTGAAAGTACCGGCAGGATCAACCGGGTAGAAAAATAATTATGGAGATTTTAAAGATGTGGTACCTAGAAGTACCGCCAGGACATAAAGGGTTAAGGTGAAAACGCTCCCATTGTAAGACATCAATTGACTTAATTTGTGTCATCAAAGTGACATGAGAATTGAAATCTTACCTGATCAGTTTTATGGTGCTTGAAATGTATCAAGGAGACTACTAATAAGGTACTCACAGACATATTATAAATATACATGACTTACTTGACAACGATTATTTTTAAATATTCACTAGCACAAACATGTTGCGCAAGAGACAGACTGCAAATGAAACGAATGTAGTTATTTGTTGTAATTGTTACATATATATTATTGAAAGTGCCTTAAAATGCTCGTGATATTTCTTGAAAGAAGTTGAAACATTCAACTCAAATGGCAAATCTTTCCGCCTGATTTTACAGTCGACCATGTTTTGCTCAAACCAATGCCATAAATAACTACCATATTTGGTAAGACACAAATTGTGGCGACGGAAACAAATATATCGCCTGATTTTGCACTGCGGAAATGGAAATTCGTTCATCACTATTAACAGTGGCGGATTAATTGCGCACCTGCTCAGCACTGAAAATAATAGAAACTTTTAAACGTTTATTTATGAATTTTTTGGGTTAACGGACTTGAGTTAACGGAAGTTAAATGTAACGGAAGTTAATTAGTCCGATAATGATTTTCAAAGTTAACTTAAAAGTTAAATCGTTAACGAAAAAGTTAACTTCGTTAATTAACGATTAACGGATTAACGGTTTGTGCCCAGCTTTGGTAGTTTGGAGGTAACGAAAATCGCTCACTGAGTAGGTACGTAGTTAATCTAACAATTATTAAACTCTTTATGTCAGTGACTGGGTGGATGAAACCAACTAGTATTTATATAATGTGTGATAAAGCGTACTCGGTAGTATTGATATAATGAGACTACCGATCGACCAACCAACGAACGAAAAAATGCTGGGGGGAAAAAAAAAAAAAAAAAAAAAGAAAGGCGACATATGCGGTAACAGCGGTATGACAAGCCGGAGCTTGAAACGGAACAAAGAAGAACCAGCTTTAAAGACGTGCGCTTACCTAAATTAAACAAAAAGGGGAACTCCGGGACAAAACTAGGCCTGGCTGAAGAGACCAGAACTTATCTAATAACACTCGGTAAGTGAACCATTATATTTCTAAGTCCGAGTTTAGTGATAACAGTTTAAACTAGGTCCAGTTAGATCAGGCCTACATTATGGTCTGAGAGACATAGCATTAATTTATAGTTTGACAAAGGCTACAGTAAATTATCTTAACCTAATTTTGTGAGGAATCCTACTGTGGACAATTTACTCTACCCGCTCTGGACCATATGCGGAGTCTCCAGGCTGACCCTACTAGGCAAGGCTTAACCTACTCTGAAGTTAGACTGGAGATATAAGGGATGGTTTAATTGAGGACCAATTCATACAAAGCATTTTTTATAAAGTGTATTGATGAATGAATACGGTTAAGAAGATCGTATTCCGATATGGGAATTTAATATATTCGTTGCTGATTGTGGGAATGTTTTTGAGAAACCAAACATAGCGATATCTTGTATTTAACTTTTTGATGTGAGGTCTGAACCAGGAATTTCAACAGAATCTTAACGTAGAGTACGGACGCCATTTTCAACTACTGAGCAGACCCAACGTTGGTTAACTTCGCTGATCAAATGACAAGTGATGTTGCGACGTGTATACATCGTAGCTGAAATGTGTTTATATTGTATACTTATTACATTTGTTAAATAACTTAACCGTTAATATAGGAGTAGGAGTTAATTGGTTTCAGAAGGAACTGCACCACCTCTCATTAAATCTCATTAAAAAATAGTATGAAATTCGTACTTGTGATAGTCTTAAGACGACAGCTGTTTTTCTTTGATTGTTGCCATTTCAACTGCGTTGACCTTTGTCTACTTTTTTATATAATTGCCAAATATGAATTTCTTGGCGTAATTAATAATATGACGGACCGCAAATGTAACTGTCATTATTCAAATCGTGAAAAAATAAAATAATTTTAATTTCCTTCGCCATATCTTCTTACAGTTGCTATTTGAACACTCGCAATGGTGTCGATTTTTTTTGCACATATTCATTTCTTGGAGATTTTAATATTAAATTAATTTGGTTAGTACAACTTGGTTTATATTTCGATACTTGAGGTTACAACATTTTCGCGTCGACATTCGTTTCCCATAATAACCCCTCTGCATTGGAGGCAATAGCAGTATTTCATTAAAATCGTTTGTGTAACACGGGTGCCACATAGTTTCATGGAAAGTGCTGCGCAGGCCTGCATATAACTCCATATGTCTATAGATGTACAGTTGCGCTCATTATTCGTAGGACACTCTTGAGAACAGATAGCGACACCTGGCATATGTTATGTGTACTACAAACGGTTGTAACATTTTATGAATGAGTCTGGGGTTTAGTGCTGATAGGTTGACTCATTGCCAAATGTCTTTAGAACAAAATTATTTTTATTCATCACTCTGGTTTACATATTAGTAAGGAAACATAAATGAATAATTAAATATAAATTCAAGAAACAGATATATACTGTATTAACATTATTTCGGATCATTCAGAATCCATAGCCACTTAACCTAACATACAAATATAATCTTACGTATTATACACTGAACTTAATATAAAAATAAGGCCAACATAGCCACTTAAGCTAACAAACAAGTACAAAAATAAGGCCAGCATAGCCATTTAACCCAATACACAAATACAATCTTATTATAACACAACTTAATGTGTATATATAATCTTTGCTACATTACAAAAATTAAGTATTGTAAACCAGCAGTTGTCTGAACCAAGGCTGCCATATAGGTGAGAGGTACACAGTACCTGAAGACAGGACATTGTACAATAACGCATTAGAGTTGTTTTGAACCCTAGTAATGAAATTATATTTTATATATATATATATATTATATATATATATATATATATATAATATATATATATATATATATATATTATTCTTCCGGATTAAAATTTGGCTGGTAGGTAGGTAGGTTACGCAAAGTAAGCATAAAACTGACACTGCACCATTTTGGTTCCCTACATAGCATACGGAAAATATTATTATAAGCAACAGAGAGTTTATTCATAGCAGTTTTTGTATAGTTCCACCGCAGGTGGGATGGATATAATGCAGTACAGTAAGTTCTAAAAAGATAAGTTTTAACTGATTCTGAACACATCCCAAATTTCCTTACAAGTATGTTACCCTGTACATCCAGCTTTTTACGTTGCCTCTCAATATCGAGTTCATCTCGCAGCTCGTGAGTAATTACACGACCTAAGTATTTACATGTCTTTGACAGTTATTGTCTGACCATTCATTTCAAAAGACCCATATGATACATGTTTCAGTAGATTACACCTAAAAATCAAAATACAACTCTTTGCCCCATTATAGGTGATGTCATTTTCTATACCATATTGTTCACATATCTCTAATAGTACTCTCAGCCCATGGGGAGAGGGTGACAGAAGAACAAAGTCATCAGCATACATTAAATGATTAATTTCTTCCTTTCCAATGACACAGCCAGGACGTGCAGTTCATTGGTAAAGTCATCCATGTATATACAGAAAAAAATAGAGTGATAAATAAAACTGATAATATACCTCCTTGCCTAACACCATTAGTGCTTTTCCATCTTACAAACATGGTCTGCTCTGTATACCAGAATGCAAGTATCCTAAGTATATATTTAGGTACCCTTCGACACAGGAGTTTCTTGAAAAGTTTGTGATGGTTAACTCTATCAAATGCTTTTGATGCATCCATAAAACAGGAATATACATTGCTGTTTGACATCTTGTACTTTAGGACGACTTCCTTTAGCATATAAATACACATGTCAGTACCATGTTTCACTCTAAAGCCAAATTGACTCATAAATCTGCAAGTTAGTGCTTAGTCTATTATAAATGACATATTCTAACACTTTAGAAAGTATACTGGCAAGTGCTATTGGCCTATAATTATTCTTATCACAGATACTGTACTAGCACCCTTATTTTTAACAACTGGCAACAATACAATGGACTGTGGCAAGTACCTCTGTATCTTACAGCTTGTGAAACACATTGCAAGCATAGGTATTATACGAGGACTACAACATTTTAAATGTTCTGCTTGTATGTCATCTAGGCCACAACTTTTATCATCTAACTTATGAATAGCCTGCCAGATTTCTGAGTCATTAATTAGTAGTTCCTCAAAGCGTTCTAAATTTAGGCATATATTTAGTCTATCTCTCCCGAGACAATTAAATAGGGTTTCATAATGATTTTTCCACAGTTCTGCAATGAATGTTTTTTGCACCATGTACACTCTCTATTACATTTGGCACGGTAAGATTACTATCGTTAATTTTATTAACCTCCTTCCAGAATTCCCTACTGGAAGTATTGCTATTGCCTAATTTCCTGGCTAGAGATTCTCTTCGAAGATTCTCTTCATTTTTCCTTATAAATCTAAGAGCACCCTTGAACCTAGCACGAGTTCTATTTTTTGAGTTGGAAGAGTTCTCCCTGCCTAGGTTTCCCCATAGCAACCCATTCTACAAATACAGTTTTTGCTACATCATACAAATCAGCACAGTATTCTGCCCGCCCTGGATTGACATTTACTTTTCTCATTTTTATTCTTAAAACTACTTCCACTCGTAGCCTCAATGGTATGTTCAAGCTCACCGTAATACTTATTTAAGAGATCTATATGGTTTACATCATCACAGGAGGGATTCCTACAAACCGAAGCTTCTGCAGGAATCCTCACAAGCCTTCGTAGTGCATCAGTCTGCATGCATTATATAGTAGTCTACCTCAGAGTGACTAAGATTTGACCAATTAACCTTATAGTAATCAGCATTATCACAATCATTGTCTATGTCAGGTGCTACCATACAATCAAGCCCTACTACAAATGGGATATGACCAGATTCAAATACATCATAAAGTATGGACATGCTATTGATTATATTAAATCATCGTGGGAGGCTATACAGTGGTCTAGCCACGAGTTGAGTCCCCCAGGCATCACTAACATATATAAATGAGTCATTAGGGAGTAGCAATTTACTGGCAAGTTTGTAGTCGCATGCCTCACAGTAATTCATAAGAAGCTTAGCAAAATCTGAACCTGGTTTAGTGATATTGCTGTTAAAATCACCAACAACTATAACACATGAGTCCAGCTCCTCAAGCATTATATTTGCTTGAAAGAAAAATACCAATAAATGTGGAAAATGCGAGCTAACAGTTAAAGAGAATAATAAAGCATTAGAATGTGAGATATGTGAAATGAAACGCTCTCCTTTTCTTAGGCTTTAATCAACTTAATTGAACAACATTCCTGTTAATATAAATAACAATAATATAGTTATGGTCCACAAAATATATATATACTCAATGACGCAAGTTATAATAATAATATAGATATAGTAAACATAGGGCATTTATATGAATTGTTTATACTACAGATTAGGATTAATTACATCAAAGAAAATATCATTACTTTCATATAATAAAGTATCTTATATCTCATCAGTTTAATCCAGACATCATCAGATTCATCAGTTTGATCGAATTGAATATAAACAAATGATTTTACTTAGGTATAACATTCTAATAAAGTCATCATAAACCTGCAAAATAATATTACATTTTTTCCTCCTACTTAGATTGAACAATATAGTCCTCAAAATAACTAGGGACACCGAGTACGCCCTGATCACCGTACCTCAGTCATTGGGGACTCTGTATTTTGATTATCATCATCTACTGTGTAGTCTGAGGAGCGTTGACCGGTGAGGGATTGGAGGGAGCAATGGTGGGTGACGGATTTGAGGGCAGGATGGTAGGTGACGGGGGATGGTTGTTTAACACACCATCACCTTCGTTAGTATTTTCGTATTCTCGAGTTTCAGATTCCCCAGCAGGGGCGACGTGCTTAAGCAAGACAGTAGTCTCTCGGCCTCCCGGGAGACGAACATGAGCATATTCGGGATTAGCCTCAATGAGTTCTACTTCTTCAACTGGAGGCTCATATTTAGACTGACGTGTATAATTTTTCAATAATACTTTACCCGGGGCGGTAAGCCACGTAGGTATGGAATGGCCATTTGTAGATCGACGCTGATAATTAAATAATATCTCATGACGGGTGCAGTTTGTAGAAGTACATAAAAGAGATCGTATGCTAATGTAATACATTGGGCAAAACCGTTTCCCAACAGCGAGTTTTCTTGAAGCCAAGGCTAAATTTACTCCTTTCCATATAATTCCGTTATATCTCTCAACTAAACCATTTCCCTGGGGATTATATGGGGTCGTTCTACTAGTGGCCACTCCGCGTGAATTCAAAAACTGTTTAAGTGTATACGACATAAAGGAGGAACCTCTATCGGAGTGCACATACGCGGGTGCACCAAAGATAGCAAAAAGTTGACTGAGACAATCAACTACAGTTTCAGCAGAAGTGTCCGCACATAAAAAAGCGAAAAGAAACCTCGAAAATTCGTCTATTATCGTTAGCAGATAACGATTACGGGAATTGGAAGGCAAAGGACCTTTAAGTCAATATTTAATCTTTCGAAAGGTTGTGTAGCTTTTATTAACTGACCTTGATTACTATTTAAATACTTCGGTTTACACTGGGCGCACACAGTGCATTTTGAAATAACGTTTTTTACATCTTCAATTCAATACGGGAGGTTTCGGCTTCTAACAAAGTGCCACATTCTAGTTACTCCGGATGGCACAAGGTAATGTGTAACTCTTCTAAATGATGCTTATTAATAGATGCTATAAATGCGCGAGAAAGCGTATCTGGAGCTATATTTTCTCTTCCGGGTCGATATAGTCATAACTGAAACTTGATAATTCAAGTCTCCATCTCATGATTTTCTCGTTCTTAACTTTTCCTTTATGTTTAGTGTCAAACATAAACGCTACTGACCTTTGATCCGTTACTAGTTTAAAGTGGTTACCAAGCAGATAATGCCGCCATTTTCGGAGAGCCTCAACAATGGCATATGCTTCTTTTTCTATAGAGGAATGATTCCTTTTAGAGGGGGACAGAGTACGGGCGAAAAGGGCGACTGGACGTCCAGCCTGACAAAGTTGACCAGCTATTGCGTAATCAGACGCATCAGTCTCTACGACAAAAGGTATTATCATCAATGGCAACACAAACAGAATTAGCAATATCACTTTTAAGATTTTCGAAAGCATTAATTACGTTAAGAGGGGAGGGTATTGTTAGAAAATCTAGAAGAGGAAGAGCCATTGTTGTCTCAAGGCGATATGATGACTAAGCTGATTGATGCAGCATTGCTTGTATATATTAAGTTAAGGTGAATGTCACTGAATATATATCCATCTCATAATTGTAAGGTTAGTGAAAAATTCACTTGATTTAGAGCTAGCATTTTTGGGCTCTTGTGGCATCATTTTTTTGGGGCGCTGCGCGTCCTTCCTACTCTTTGTTGAATGCGGCACTTACAGGGCGTGGTCTTATAGAGAGCTCTCTTGCAATTCAGTTTGGTTGTTTGGATACAAGATTGTTGCATCGTGCAATGGTGCAGGTTGTGTTGTTGTTTCAAGGTTTAGAAAGAAGACCATAAATAGTGCCTCTTTTGTTTATCTTAATTTTATGCAACTGAGGCCTAAGGTAGGCCCACATCGAGTCAGCAACCCTGAGGTAGGACCTAATAGGACCTCCAAGTCCGTAAGTTTTTAGTCTAGCTTAACTTGGGCTGTAGGTTAAACTGGCCCTTCAGAGCTTGGCCGTTCACGGCTCAGCTGGGATTCTGAACCCAATAAATAAAAAATAAAAAAATAACATGGTCCTTCGAAATCGGATTCTAGCCCAAGACTGAGTCAGTAACTATTTTCCGGCAAAGTTCTGATTGTGCAAATTGTAGCCCAAGTTGGGCCTAGACGGGTTGAGCATAATTGAGTTAAGGTCCCAGCAGTGGCGGTCCTAGCTTACATGACGCCCTGGGCGAACCTCACCTTCAGCGCCCCCCCCCCTGTTCGCCAACACACACACATTCGAATCCCCCCAAAATAAAGGACAGACATAACTCTTTCACAAAATAACTTTTTATTGGACTAATTGTTGGAACTTCAGAACTAAAACAAAGACTCAAATTTCTGAATTTTACAAATCCTTCATCACGTAAATAGAATAACTCACTTAAGAGAATGTAATTATGATACTATGAACAGGAAAAATACAAATTAAATTGCACAACTGCCATAAATAAACTAGAGAATCAAATTTCTAAATTGTACAAATGCTCTATCACATAAATAGAATAAGACACTTAAGAGAGGGTAATTATTATGCTACACTTTGAACAAGAAACAAAATAAATTGCACCACAGCACAACTGCCATCTAAAGCCTGACTCTTCTTATCTTCCTTGATGCAAAGTCATGAATTAAATCATCATATGAAATCTGCTCAGCAATTGTATGATTTATACTGATGATGGCCAGACCGGTAAGGCGTTCCTGTGACATAGTTGACCTCAGGTAGGATTTGATGAGCTTCAGCTTTGAAAAGCTCCTCTCTGCTTCAGCAACAGTGACTGGAAGAGTAAGACCAATTCTGAGAGCAGTCCACAAATTTGGATATATTTCAGAGAGCTCCCTTTCATGGATAAATGTCAGCAGTTCAAGCAAGGATATGGTCTTTGATGGCAAGTCAGGCAAGTTCTTCAGCTCCTGTGCAAGCTCTCTGCCATCCAAGTCAGATTGTCCCTTAAAGTGTAGTGTAGTACTAAGGTTCACACATTGTTCTGTCAGCTCCTCAAATGTGAGATTTTGGAAATGTGTCAGCACTCCAAACTTCTCTCCCACAATTTCCAACGTGGAAAATCTTTCCTGAATGGCTGATGTTGCAGCATCAACCACTGCATTGAAAAATGTCACCTCCAGCTTCTTCAAAGCATCAATCAAGGGCTCATCAGATGCTTCATAGGAGAAGTGCCGCTTTGTGGACCTCAGCCGTTTTTGTTTTAACACAGCCTCCACATTCATTTGTTCACAGATATCTGTGGCTGCCATTTATGCAGCCACAAAACCTGTTGCCCTGTAATTGCGGAGACCTCTCTCTGTTTTTTTTAGGAGATTTACTGCAACATCAACGTGCATGCTAGGAGACTGCATCTGCTTGCTCACATGCTGAATTTGGCACAACAGGTCATGCCACACCACTGAACAAATGGCGAAGCGGTATGACCCAACCTCCTCTGACAGAGATTGAGCCTCGACCTTTATTACAGAGTCTTTGGTGTGGTCCCTCACCTCGATCAGTGCATCTCTCACTGCAGCTGCCTGATATCTCAGGGGCTCCACACTCTTGATCTTGCTTTCCCACCTTGTATCAGACCACATCTTCAATGTGATGTTCACATGTTTTTTCAAAATGGCCCATCGTTGTGTGGAGGCTGAAAACAAGTTGTAAAGCTTCTGCAAGATGCCAAAGTAACTTGTGGCATCAATAGATCCCTTAGCAGCATCGGCCACAAGCAAATTCAGAGAATGAGCCCCACATGGAACAAACAGAGCTCTGGGATTAATTTCTAGGAGCCTGGATTGAACACCCTTGTTTTTTCCCCTCATGTTGGCCCCGTTGTCGTATGATTGTCCTCTACAGTCCATGAAAGGAACTTTTAGCTCCTCCAGTCTCTTCAGAATCAGAGATGCCAAATGTTGACCAGTGGACTCCTCTGCCTCCAAAAACCCCATGAAATGTTCCTTTATATGGGGCTTCCCCTCCAGTGACACAACCCGAATCACAACTGACAACTGTTCAGTGTGGCTGATATCTGGAGTGCAATCTAGAATTATTGAAAAAAACTTTGATTGTTTGATGTCGCTCACCATTGCTGAAATGGTCTTGCTGCTCGACAAATCAATGAGTTCGTTTTGTATGTGGTGGCCGAGGTAGCTGGTGTGACTGGAGGTCCCTTTTTGGACACGGTTAATGTGCTCTTGCATTATAGGATCAAATTGTGCCATCAGTTCAACTTCTTTCAGAAAATTGCCATTTGATGGTGAGAACAATTTTTCTGTATGTCCCCTTAGTGCCAAATTCCTAACTGCCAGAGAATGCACAATAGCAGTGAGACGTGTCAGCACCGCTCTCCATCTCAACTTCTCAGCCTCCAGAAGTGCCATCTCCTGCTTGTCAATGGTCTCCCCCATTGTGCACACAAACTCACCTGAAGAGTCCTGCCGGGGAGAAGTAGAAGCAAATGGGTCTTCATCCTCAGGATCAGACTGCATTTGTGGAGACATATGTGAGGCTGAGGAGGTAGATGGCTCCTCAGCCTCAATAATGGCAGAAGTAGACGGCTTCTCATCCTGGCTAGTGGCAGAGGGTGTTCCAAAATATTTCAAAAGTGCCCCTGCAAATAGTAAAATAGAACATAACAGACCAATGCATGAATAGGCTAGTACAATTAATTTAACATGTTATTAAGCACAATTTATTAAACTTTTAGAATAGGAAACAAATGAATAATACAACCTCCTTGGTTAATGGCTAATTATATACATAATAGTACACTTCAAATGACTCAGAAAGCTATATCACAAAATAGCAGTGCAATATAGCAGTGAAGAGTAGATGACATAGCTCTATACCTTTATCTTTTGCTCGTTTCTCCTCTTCTTCTTTCCTCTTTTTTCTAAACTGAGCACCTGATAGTGTGAAGATTCGTTCTGTAATAAATAATATACATTTCACTATTTAACCAAACCCAGAAAAATAACATTACATATGTTAAAGTATGGGCCTTTATTCCCAATAATATTAATCTGGAAGCATTTTGCATTGTTTAGGTCTTTTATGGGAAGGTTTATGGAAAATGCAATAGATGGTTTTTTATTAATAAAAATATATTTATTGATCTTTTATTATTTATTTTATTTTATTTTTATTTTTATTTATTTCTTTATTTATTTATTCTTATTTTTATTTTTATTTTTTTTGCAGGCGCTCATGCCGCCCCTCCACAAATGCCGCCCTGTGCGGCTGCCCATATTGCCCATATGAGGAACCGCCACTGGGTCCCAGGGTAGAAAGTTTGGTTGCCCAATTGCGAAACTTGGCCATTAGTCTGTCGTTGTTTTGGGCCTACATTTTTACCGGTTTGGTTAATTTGGTTTATTATTCGTAGGCGAAGGTTGCAGACTTCAGTGCGCCAGTTACTTGGGTGGAAAACTTGCTATTTCATACTGGTGGTTGGTCAGTACCCCACCCAGCAATCCAGTTTATTTGAAAAAAGCAAAATTTGAGTTTGATCAGTTTGGTTAAGTATTTTTGCCAATTTAGCTTATTTGGTATTGAGCCCAATTGTTGTTTGCTTTGAAGATGAGTGCAGCTGAACTGAACAAGTTTAAAAAAAGGAGAAGCGCCTACAAAGGTCTAATTACAAAGGTCATTGCCACTATAGATTCTGCCATAGAGCAAGAGGATTTAAGCTTAGTGACTGCACAGCTTTCCATATTAGAAACTAAAAAGGTTGCTCAAAGCGAAGTAAATGTTAAAATTGAGGCTCTTATAGAAGAGGATGAAATAGAAAATAACAATTTACTTTGAAGAGATTATCACTGGTCTACAAATTTTGAAAAAGTTTGTGCTTAGGAGATAAAATGTGTTTCCTATTATGGATTTTGGGGTGCTGAAAACGAATATGACCATAAAAACAGTCGATTGGCTACAGTTTCCAAGAAAATTTAAGTTACACATTTTGCGTATATGTATACCATATATTAGTAACATACCTGTATAATGCAGTCACTTATACTGATTCAACCCGTCGCTTCTTTGCTTGTCTCTTGTATTCAACTTCTGGAGCATCTCTTGTTATTGTCCAGCAGTAGTCTGCTAACAATGATGGACTCCATTTCCCCTGGTAGCGTTTCTTCATCGCTGAGATATCCTGGTGGAAACGTTCACCATGTTCATCGCTGACTGCTCCGCAGTTGGCCGAAAATAACTCCAGGTGCGAATGGAGGAAATGTATCTTTAAAGGCAGGGCCGGATTAAGACCTTTAGAGGCCCTAAGCACTTAAAAGATTTTGGTGCCCCATATATATGTAATTCAAAATATAAACAAAAATAAACCATAAAATAAAATTTTATTTTTTGAAATGAAACAAAACTTACAGTAAGATGGAAAATAATGTTTATTTTTGTATACTTCCACTTCATTTATATTTGAAAAGTTTTCTCCTACTTTTTTTAATTGCAAAGTCTTTGATCAGATCCTCAAAACTAATCTTACGTAACACATCTGCTTCTATACTTAGTAGAGATAAGGCATCCAGCCTGCCTTGTTGCATAGTTGTTCTGTTGGTATTTTTAATATACTTCAACTGAGAAAATGAACGCTCAGCTGAGCAATTTGTGACCATTAATGTTAAAAATATACGAAAGGCAATTTCTACATTTGGGAAGGCACACTCAATATTGTCTTCTACAATTATTTTATAAAGTTCAGCATGACTGAATCTTGTTTTTACATTTACTATAGCACACGAAAATATTTAATCTATATGTATTTTTAATATGGCGCTCAAAGATTTGATATAAACAAAATAATAACGCAAAGCGTAAAGTGTGTGATTACAACGAAATATATTTAGGTATTCTCTCAAAAGGGTTGTTGTTCACTACAAATTCAAACAATGAAAAAAAATAAATACTATATATGAATATATATAATTCAGTTTTCAACAGCTTATAGGCTATAAGCCGCGATTATAATAGTATAATAAATCCATGGTAAATCCGACAATGGAAAATTTCTGTGGTGCCCCCCTTCCCTTGATGCCCTAAGCACGGGCTTATTTTGCTTAATGGTTAATCCGGCCCTGTTTAAAGGCCACGCTTCTCGAACTAGGGGTCGCGTAAATATTATTGGGGGTCGCAGAAACATTTGAAAATATTACTTTTTTCATAAATATACAGTGTTAGTACCTATTGCTTTTATGACATTGAGTGAAGGGTCGCGAAAAAATTTGTCTGATCCAAAGGGGTCGCAAGTGAAAAAAGTTTGAGAAGCCCTGTTTAAAGACACATTGCAGCCCATTTTTTGATAGGACAACAACAGGTTTTCTACCAGCTCCCTGTAATTGTCAGCTTTGGTATTTCCGAGAAAATTGGTTGCTACTAACCGGAAAGCATTCCACGCTGTCTTCTCCTCACCACCTAGGATACGGTCGAACTCCTCATCTCTAAGAAGCTCGCGGATCTGTGGACCAACAAATACACCCTCCTTGATTTTTGCTTCACTGAGCTTTGGGAATTTACCACCGAGGTACTTAAAAGCTGCCACCGTTTTATCCATAGCCTTAACAAAATTTTTCATGACGCCCAGTTTGATGTGTAAGGGTGGTAACAAAATATCGCTCGATTCTACAAGTGGAGGATACTGAACATTTTTTGTTCCAGTTTCCAATGAGTGTCGGAGTGGCCAATCCTTCTTGATGTAATGAGAAGTCCTAGCCCGACTATCCCATTCACACAGAAAACAGCAATACTTAGTGTAGCCCGGCTGCAGTCCAAGCACGATAGCTACAACTTTCAAGTCACTACAAACCTGCCACTGATGTTTGTCATAGTTTATGCAGTTCAAAAGTTGCTGCTTCATGTTGTCATAAGTTTCCTTCATGTGGACTGCATGACCAACTGGAATTGATGGCAATACGTTGCCAACATGCAACAAAACAGCTTTTAGACTCAACTTCGATGAATCAATGAACAGTCTCCACTCATCAGGATTGTGATTGAGAGCTGCCATCAGACCATCGATGTCGTTGCAAGCTACAAGGTCACCTTCCTTGATGAAGAATGGGACAAAAACTTTTTGACAGTCATGAAACTTACACACACACTAGCATTTTCAGCGAGGAGATTCCACTGCTGTAATCTGGAGCCCAACAGCTCTGCCTTACTCTTTGGCAGTTCTAAATCTCTAATAAGGTCATTTAATTCATTCTGAGTTATCATGTGCGGTTTAGAAGATGTCAAGTTATAAAATTCAGGGTCTTGTGAAGTTGAAGGCTCACAAGTTTCGCAGGTTCCTTCATTCTCCTCGTCCTCTGACTCCAGGGAGAATAAGTGTGGGGGCTCAGGAACGGGTAGTCCTTCGCCGTGAGGTACCGAGCGTATAGCAGAGGGTATATTTGGATATTGTAAAATCCACGTTTTCTTCTTGCAAATACCTTTCTTGACTGGAGGCACCATGCAGAAGTAACAATTGCTGACATGATCTGTTGGTTCCTTCCACACCATTGGCACTGCAAAAGGCATAGATTTCCTTTTCCGATTCAACCACTGGCGAAGGTTTGTTGCACAAGTATTGCAGCATATGTGTGGGGCCCAGCACTTGTCCTGATCTCCAATCTTACAGCCAAAATAAAGGTGATAGGCTTTCCTAATCACGGCGGTTATAGCACGCTTTTGTGATGCAAAAGTCAATTCTCCACAAACATAACATAAGTTATCTACACTGTTCACGCAATTACGAAGCATCTTTGTTAAAATTAGGCTGAAAAAAAATTCTGTTTCAAAAGCAAACACTAAAAAGAGTTTGACAAGGGTGCACTGTATGACTTACGCGAATGAACTGATGCTGTGGCGTAATATGCAGACGCCTGTGACACACCGACGCCTTGACTCTACTGCGCATGCGCGTAGTTATATTTTTTTTATTTTAATAAGTTAATGTAATTACATTGCATTTTAATAATTTTAAATTAGGTAAGGTTAAGTTAGGTTAGTATTCCATTTATATTAATATAAAAAACATGGGAAGCAATATGTTAAAATGATCCAATCTATTTTTTAATAAATAATTTACAAATACATAATGTAATATATAAATTTAAAATTACATTTTATTGTATATATATGTATATATTTACATTAATTTATTAAAATAAAAAAATATAACCGCGCATGCGCAGTAGAGTCAATGCGTCGATGTGTCACAGGCGTCTCCATATTACGCGACAGATGCAGTCCAGTTAGTAGGGTGCAGGGTTGCCTGATATCTTTATAAATAGAGCCAATTGGCAATTTCAGGCATTTTCGTATTCAGTGACCCAAAATTAGTAAAGATTGACTACTTTTATTTCCGAAGCATTTTGGCTGTAGACCAGTGAATTATTGATGATATAATTAAAGTATGCCACAGAGCGAAAGAGTTTAGCAGCTCGGTACAGTTAGAGACCAGGTCTAATAATGAAACGCAACCCTCAACAAGTGGTGTTTGTGAAGTTAAGGTTTACAGATCTGCAGTTCAATTACCGAGGCTTGTACTCAAAACATTTTCTGGGAGTATTCAGGAATGGTAAGGATGGGCAGACAGTTTTCAATCAGCAGTTCATTCTAGTCAAGTGTGAAGTGCGGTGGAGAAGTTTAATTATTTGCAGTCCCTCTTGAAAGAGGAGGCAGCAAAGACAATATCAGGATTAGCATTAACAGAGACTAATTATAATGTGGCTTGGGATATATTAAAGAAACGGTTTGGTAAGCCAGAGATCTTAATTAAAAGCCACCTCCGTGAACTTTTAGCTATACCTCCTGTTAATAATCCTAATAGTGTCAAGGAGTTACGGCAGTTATATGATGAATTTGAAGTTAGAACTAGGTCCTGGACAACTTGGGTGTAGGAATGGAAAGGTATGGTATAATGTTGGTTACTATACTGGAGTCTAAATTGCCTAGCTCAATTTTGCTTGAATTAAGTAGAGGACACTCTACAGAACACGTGTACATTCCCCTTCAGCAGATGTTAAGTCTTTTAGGCACAGAATTAGCAAGACGAGAGGGAATTGAGTTTGCATAGTGGGATGTTAAACAAGGGGACAAAGGCAAGCACAGCACCAAAGTTCCTACAAAAAGGAATAGCCCAGGTACAGTGACCGCTCTACATGCATCATCTGAGAATAAATTAAAGGGAATCAAGGAATGCATATTTTGCGAAGGCAACCACAAGTCATATAAATGTGAGGTGGCTGAGGCTTTACCTGTTGAGGAGAGAAAGGACAGGGTAACTAAGTCCACAGCATGTTTTAAATGTTTTTTGAAAGGTCACAGAGCAAGGTTTTGTAAGTTTAAAATTTTGTGCAAAAAATGCCATGGCCGGCATCAGCCATTATTGTGTGAAAACACTCCTAGTAGGCCTACCCCAGAAGTAGAGACATCAGTGGCACATGCCACTGCTATGAAAGGGAGTAAAAGTAAAGGAGGATTATTGCAAACAGCTGCAGCATTATTAATTGGGAATGATGGAGAAGCTACTGTAAGAGTGTTGTTTGATAGTGGTAGCCAGTGTAGCTTTATTAAGACCAGAATTTCCAGAAAATTGAAATTTAAAGAACTTAAGAGGGAAAACTTAAGAATTTCTGGGTTTGGGGGTTCCGTTCAAAACCGAACCAAAGTTAAGAAGGTAGAAGTTCTGGTTAGCGGGTTGTTACCACAAAGTCCCACTATCAAGGTCCAAGCTGCAGAGATTGAGGAACTTTGTGCTCCAGTCTCTACTTGTTTAGATATGCATGTGTCCAAGAATTGCAAGTTAAAGGAATTAATTTGGGCAATAATAAGTTTGAATGAACAGAAGATATTAGTCTTTTGATTGGAGTTTACTATTACTGGGACTTCATCACTGGTAATATTGTCCGTACATCTCGAGGTCCGGTAGCTATTGAAAGTAAGCTAGGCTGGATGCTACATGGTAGCTATTGCAATGAAATGGAGGTTAAAGCTCTTTTTGTTAAGATTGAGGAGAACAGCCATGGTTTGGAAAGGCATTTGAAAGCCTTTTGGGAACTTGAATCCATTGGCATAAAGGACAAACGGGAGAAGCAGGCGAGTACAGTGAACAGTGCTGTTTTAGAGCAATTTGAAAAAGGGATTGGGTTTAGAGATTGTTGCTATGAAGTTGGCCTCCCTTGGAAGGATTCTTGCAAACCCAGTTCAAACCTTCAGCTAGCTAATCGGAGGTTGGTGACTTCATTGTACAGGCTAAGAAAAAATGAGTTGTTGTTATTTGAATACAATGAGGCCATCCTAAGCTATGTAAGGGAGGGCTATGCTGAAAGGGTGCAAGGTGAGCTGGTGAGCCAGGAGGCACATTATCTGCCACACCATGCAGTGGTACGGCGAGACAAAACTACCACCAAACTGAGGGTAGTTTTTGATGGCTCAACCAAGGACAAAGGTGGTGTGTCCTTGAATGACTGTTTGAATGCTGGGCCAAATTTAAATGCAGATTTATTTTCCTTGTTACTGAGATTCAGGTTTGGTAGAGTAGCATTGACTGCAGATGAGAAGCAAGCCTTTTTGCGGATAAAGTTAAAACCAGAGGACAGAGATGCAGTAAGGTATCTGTTGGTGGATACGAAAGACTTGTTGGAAAATGAACCTAAGGTTCAAGCATATAGAATAAAGTCAGTGTTGTTTGCCTCAGCTCTAGTCCATTTCTGTTGGCAGCTACTATGCAGTACCATTTTAAGAAATATTCTGAAGTCTATCCTAACACTACTGAACACACAAGGAAAAATTTTTATGTTGATGATTTGCTGTTTTCCGTGAATAATACAGAAATGGCTAAACAGATATTCATGGAGACTAGAGCTATAATGAGGGAGGCTGGCATGGAGCTTAGAAAATGGCAGACCAATCATTCTCAGTTATAACAGTTTATGAGTCAGTCCTGTGTAGTACCTGATGCAGCAGAAAGTATTGAGGATTCTGGTATTAAGGAGTTGTGGGCAATAGACACAAAGGTGCTAGGCATTGTTTGGCAGCAAGGCGAGGATTTGTTTACCTTCTATGGGAAATCTTTAGTAGAGCTGGCTGGGAATGAGACAAGGTGGACAAAACGTACAGCTTTTAGTTTGGCTTCAAAGGTCTTTGATCCTCTTGGATTCCTGGCTCCATTTGTGATAAAGTAAAAAATTTGGTTTCAGAGCCTCTAGGAAATTGGACTTGGTTGGGACCAAGAGTTATCTGATCATATGGTGGTAAGGTGGAAATATTGGTTCAAAGAATTGGCACATCTTGGAGACATTGAAATCCCAAGATGGTACTTTGGAGAGTTGAACAATAGTCCAGACAATTTGGAGCTGCACATCATTTGTGATGCAAGTGAGGAAGCCTATGCATCTTGTATTTATATAAGAGGCACATTCAAAGAGGAAGTAAGTTGCAGGTTGGTTGCTGCAAAGAGCAAAGTAGCACCTTTGAAAAGGCTTTCTATTCCAAAGTTGGAATTGATGGGTGCAGTTATTGCTAGTCGGCTTGCAGTTACAGTGCAAAAGTCTTTGGCCCTCTATGAAATTCCAAGCTATTATTGGACAGACTCCATTATAGTTTGACACTGGTTAAGAAGCCAGGCAAGGAAATGGAAACCATTTGTTGCCAATAGGGTGGAGGAAATTCAAGCGCACACAGATCCCAAGCAATGGAAGCATTGTCCAGGCACCCAAATCCCAGCTGATTTGCCAACACAAGGAATTTCAATGAAAGACCTTGCACAGTCAAGTTTGTGGTGGAATGGGCCAGAGAAACTTGGAAGTGAAAACTGGCCTTCTAATCAACCTATTGTAGGAGAATGCCAAGCTCAAGAAGAATGGGTGAGTGAAATGAGAAAATGCACTGTGAACAGTTGTCAAGTTATGCAGCAGAAGCCCATATTGAGGCTTGAGGACATTAGCAGTCTGAAAAGGTTAAGAGTGACAGCTTGAGTATATAGATTTACAAGCAATATTGAGAGAGAAACAAGAAGGGAAGGAATTCTGAACAGTAAGGAGATTCAGCAAGCCATGCAATACTGGGTGATATATGTGCAGAAGGAAAAATTTGGTGAAGAGAGGGAATTGCTCACCAGCCGTCCATTACAGGTTCTACCAACACATTCTGCTCTCAAGGGTTTGGATGTGTTTTTGGATCAGGATTTATTGAGAGTAGGAAGTAGACTACAGTTTTCTGGGCTTCCAGAGGAGAAAAGACATCCAATTTTGCTACCTTAAGGGGAACACTTTGTGGTACTTTTGATCTTGGATACTCATCATAAGTTGTTACATGCTGGAGTTAGAGAAGTGATAATAGAGATCAGACAACAGTTTTGGATTCCCAAAATTAGACAAGTAGTAAAAAAGGTCTTGCATAAATGTGTGGTTTGCAAACGTTGGAGTGCAAAGCCTTATGAAAAGGTGACTCCACTTCCAAGAGAACGCTGTGTCTATACTGCCTCATTTGATGTAGTGGGAGTAGACTTCGCAGGTCCGGTCTATGTGTATGAGCAAGGGGAGTTTAACAAAGGTTATATATAGACTGACCATATTTCCTTGAGACAAAAACGGGACATTGGGATGGTAAAAAAGGGACGGGGTTATGTAATATTCTGTATTCATGAAAAAGTAAGTACATAAACCGGGACAAAATTGACATTTTTATTGAAACGACGGGACGGCCAGGAAATATAAAACAAACGGTACTGTCCCGTTCAAAACGGTACGTATGGTCAGCCTAGTTATATGTCTTTTCACATGTGCTACCACCAGAGCAATCCATTTGGAGTTGGTAAGCAACTTAAGTAGTGATGTATTTCTTTTGGCCTTTAAAAGGTTTGTGAACAGAAGGGGTTTCCCAAATAAAATCATATCGGATAATGCAAAAACCTTCAAAATGGCTGCAAAGGAACTCCAAGAAGTTTGGTCCTTGCTAAAAGAGGAAGGATTCCAATCCTACTTTTCACACGAAGGGGTACAGTGGGAGTTTATTGTTGAGAGAGTACCATGGTGGGGAGGATTTTGGGAAAGGCTAGTGAGAAGTGTAAAGTGTCCATTAAAGAAACTTTTAGCTAATGTTTATTTGAGCAAAGAAAAATTCTGCACTGTTTTGTGTGAAGTAGAAGCAATGATGAACAGTAGGCCTATCACCTTTGTTTATAACAGTGTGCAGGATGCAGAGCCATTGACACCAAATCATTTTCTTTGTGGTAAACGATTAACATCAAGCCCCTGTTTGCCAAAAGATTTATAGCCTATCCAGAGCATTCAAGAAGAGTTAACCAGAAGGTTCAAGTACCTTGAAGAGCTACAAGATCAGTTGTGGAAGAGGTGGCAGATAGAATACTTGCCAGAACTCAATTATTACCCATCAGGCAACGTAAAGGGTTCCAATGCAAATTGTATCAAGGTGGGAGAAGTGGTAATGATTGGGGATGAAAGACCAAGGCAATGCTGGAAGCTTGGCATAATTGAAGAGTTGTTTGTTGGCAAAGACAATTTAGTTAGGTCTGCACTGGTAAAGACTTCAGGAGGAAAATTAGAGAGACCTATACAAAAACTCTATGCTTTAGAAATCAGCAAAACACGGATCAAGATGAAACATTTGAGTTACAGCCTCATGGAGAAGGCTTGGCTAAATTTGCAGAAGGTAATGACAACAATGCCCCTTCGGTGGGGAGTGTTAGAAAATCTAGAAGAGGAAGAGCTATTGTTGTCCCAAGGCGATATGATGACTAAGCTGATTGATGCAGCATTGCTTGTATATATTAAGTTAAGGTGTATATATATCCATCTCATAATTGTAAGGTTAGCGAAAAATTCACTTAATTTAGAGCTAGCATTTTTGGGCTCTTGTGGCACCATTTTTTGTGGGCGCTGCGCGTCCTTCCTACTCATTTGTTGAATGTGGCACTTACAGGGCGTGATCTTATAGAGAGCTCTCTTGCAATTCAGTTTGGTTGTTTAGATACAAGATTGTTGCATCATGCAATGGTGCAGGTTGTTGTTGTTACAAGATTTAGAAAGAAGACCATTAATAGTGCCTCTTTTGTTTTTATCTTAATTTTATGCAACTGAGGCCTAAGGTAGGCCCACATCGAGTCAGCAACCCTGAGGTAGGACCTAATAGGACCTCCAAGTCCGTAAGTTTTTAGTCTAGCTTAACTTGGGCTGTAGGTTAAACTGGCCCTTCAGAGATTGGCCGTTCACGGCTCAGCTGGGATTCTGAACCCAATAAATGAAAAAAAATAACAGGTATGTTTTATTTCCAACCACAGGTAGTACTTTCTCGGAAAATTTTCCGATCCATTTAGAATAGTGGGCAAACATACCCATTACTCGGCGCATGTCTTTAGCATTATTAGGAGGCATTTCGAGCAGTGGTTTTAACCTCTCAGGATCAGGCTTTAAAGAACCACTACTTATTCTATAACCTAGTAAATCTATAGATGACTTAGACGTAGAACTCTTATTTTCGTTAATATGAAGATTATACTTTTTTACAACATTTAAAAATTTTGTCAAATTATCATCATGCTCCTTCTGATTATGTCCACATATAGTGATATCGTCCACATAAATGAAAGTATCCTTTAAACCCTCTTTACGAATTATGTCATCGATTACTCTCTGAAAACGGGCTACGCCGTTTGTTACACCAAACGGGATTCTATTGAAATGAAACAGCTGGCCACAGGGCTTCGAAAGTAGTGTATGGCTTATCCTCCTCCTTGATAGGATCAAATGATAGGCGCTCTTAAGATCTATTGTACTAAAGATATTATACTGTGCAATTTCGCCCACCATTTCATTTATATTAGGCAGAGGATAAGCGTCCAACTGCGTGTATCTATTTACTATTTGAGAATAATCGATAACTAAGCGTTTTTCGAGATTCATTGGCTACCACTAAAACTTGTGCCCGTCAAGTACTTCGACTGGGTTCGATAATGCCTTCCTTAAGAAGGCGATCTACTTCGGACGAAATAAAACTCATATCTGCCTGACAATATCGGCGTGACTTAATAGCAATGGGTTTGCATTCAGGACTTAAATTATTAAATAAAGACGGCGGTTCCACCTCGGCTGCTGCAAGGTTACACAGTTAAGGAAGGTTCTCTTCCCCCAAAAGGTATTTCAACTGATTCATGTCTAGACAAAAAATCATGGCCAAGAATAACATTAGTACATAGATTAGGCAGAAGTGATAACTTAACATTTTTATAGGTACGATCCTTGAATGTCAAATCTACACAACAAAAACCCATCAACTTTAGTTACATGAGAAGTATTAGCCATTGACACTTGACTTTTACAAGGATATACCTTCCATTTGTTTTTTTACAATATTTACATCAATAAAATTTTCGGTACTACCTGTATCCACTAGCGCCTTCAAAGACAAACCATTAGCTAAAATAGTAAGAATTGCCTCTTTCAAAGAATGAGAAATAGAGCCTGATAGAGAAGCTAAAGTATTAACAGAAGCAGAAGCTTTTGAATTAGAGCAACAAACTCTGGCAAAATGGCCTTTAATACCACATTTATGACAAACTATCTCTTGCAGGATATTTAGCTCGCGGATGCACATTACTCCCACAAAAGAAACATGTACGAGACCTTGCTGCAGCAGTAGAAGACTCCTCGCAAAGAGTTTCATTAGCACCTTGTTTAGCCTCATGTTTTTCTATTGTAATTGTTTCAGTTTCACAACTAACTGAATTTAGAGGAGCATTAGAACTATATAAGTATCAGACTGAATCTCAGCCAACTCAAGGCTGCGAACTTGATCAAAAGCGATCTGTAAACTGAGAGATCTGTTTTCAAGCAATCGTTGCCTCATGAAAGGAGTATTCAAACCGTTTATAAAAGCATCTCTCATATATTCATCCCTGTATTGATCTGCAGAGACCGATTGAAAGTTACAGTCTTTACTCAGATGCTTTAATGCATTCATGTAATGGTCTAAACTCTCTCCCATCTCCTGACGACGGGTGGCTAATAGGTGACGAGCAAACGTTTCATTTTTTGGTTTTATATAAAGTTCATTAAGCAACTTTATAGCATCTTCATAGGTAGCACAATCAACTATGTACTCATAGACTAAAGGAGATACATGGTTTACAAGCAAACTTAGCTTTTGAGTCTGAAGATCAGAAGGTAACGCCGCCAGAAAGTTCTGAAATGTCTTGAACAAGTGACTTCAGAGACGAGACGAACTTGAGAATGAGGGCTCGGCATCAAATCTTTCCGGCTTCAGAAACTTGTCCATATCCTCTGATATTGAAATTAAGTTCATTAAATTGAAATGAAACGCTCTCCTTTTCTTAGGCTTTAATCAACTTAACTGAACAACATTCCTGTTAATATAAACAATAATATAGTTATGGTACACAAAATATATATATATACTCAATGACGCAAGTTATAATAATAATATAGATATAGTAAACATAGGGCATTTATATGAATTGTTTATACTACAGATTAGGATTAATTACATCAAAGAAAATATCATTACCTTCATATAATAAAGTATCTTACATCTCAGTTTAATTCAGACATCATCAGATTCATCAGTTTGATCGAATTGAATATAAACACAAATGATTTTACTTAGGTATAACATTCCAATAAAGTCATCATAAACCTGCAAAATAATATTACAATATGTAACTGCTGGTTTCACATCAAGTGCGAGAATATTCCTGATCAGGTTATAAGTTTATAATGGAAGAAGAGGCGGGACACCAGCTACATTGGAACTGCAGTTTTTGCAAAAGAGGGTGTGACAAAATATTTAAATACCTAAAGAAAATAGAAGTACAACAGTTGGATTTAGACACAACACAGAGTTATGGGGGAGGAAATCTCAGCTTTACATGCGGCTTTAGGGGAGGAAATACTAGCAGTGAAAGAAACTGTTAAGGAAACAATGGAAGGTAAGACAGAAATATAAGAGAGATTGAATTCCCTGGAGGCTAAGTTCTCTGCACTAGAAACTAAGGAAAACAACGTAACGAAGTAAATGTTGAGAAATTTAATGAAGGTGAATTAGTTATAAAAACTACCTTGGAAATTCAAGGAAGACTCGATACGAAGAACAATGTCATCATATTCAATGGCAGGGAAATTCAGTTAAGTTTAAGATCTGAAGTTGTCAGGAATGATACAAATTTTCTTAAGGGTATTGGTGTAGAAACTGGCGAGGAAATCAAGGATTCAGATATTGTTAAAATTACAAGAATAGGTGAGAAAGGAAAGAAGATAGTAAATGGCGAGGAGAAAATGTATCCAAGACCCATAGTTGTGACTGAAAGAGCAGGCAAAGGAGAAATTGATGAAGAACATCTACAAGATACGCAGTAGCCAAAATGAAGCAATGAAAGCAGTTAGAGTGCAATACGATATGTCAAAAAATGAGAGAGAAAATAATAGAAAACTGAGAGAAGAGGCAAAGAAAAAGAACTCAGAAAACTCAAAAAACCTGTATGTGGTTCGCGGATTCCCATGGGAGAGGAAGATTGTTATCTTGAGGTACGCGAGGAAGAGTCTGAATCAGGCGAACCAAATCAGTCAGTAAACATAGGTGACGTAAATAGCTATGTACGTAATATAAATACATTGGATGTTTTGTTTAGTAATGTTGACGTTTTGACTGTTGATAAGCTACAAGAGTTAAAAGTTGTGATATCAGAAGAATCCAGATATTATATCGCTCGCTGAGGTAAATCCAAAACACTCAAGATAAAAGATACTTATCTGAATTTAAAATAGAAGATGAAGTCGCTGAAAATAGAGCCAGCAGAGGCATGTTGATGTACATTAGAAATGGAGTGAAATATACACCAGTGACTTTGAAGAATACATGTGTATTAGATTAAAAAGTACGTCAGATGAAGATATTATCATATGTAGTATATATAGGAGCCCGTCATCCTCAGAGGGAAATAATTCAAGGATGTTGCGTTTATTTGATATGATAAGTGAACAAAATATACAATATGAACTGTATATATAGGAGATTTTGCAAGGGTAAATTTTTATTTGACCTTATGTAGATAATTAATTAAATGCCAGGGTCACCAGCGCCCAAATACTGGATTGGCATCCGGCACTGAGGCGCAAAAATAATTTTAATAAAAAAAGGAAGGAAGGATTATAAAATTGTCAATATGAATTTTGTATTTTATTAACAACAATTAATAAGCTATGTGCAACAATTATTGGTAAATGCAAAAAGGATTTTTACCCGTAACAACTAGAGTTGAATGTATATAAATGCGAAATTAAATAATGGTACCAGTTAGCTAATATACAGGGTGGGCCGTAAGTTCCCATACATAGGAAAATTTAAACGTTTGTTTTTATGTTTCAGATACCCTAAGAATATGCGTTTGACGAAAGAGCAATGAATTGAAATCATACTGATGGCTGGGTCGGGAAGCAGTCGCATGGTTGCAATGAACTTTAACAGAAAACATGGAACGAACATCACACACGACACTGTGGCAAAACTTATTAACAAGTTTCAGAAAACTGGAAATGTTGCAGATCAACCGCGAAGTGGTCCAAGACGTACAGCCACCGATGAAGACACAACAGCTACGATACTTACAGCGCTTACACGGAGTCCCAGAAAAAGTACACGACGGTTGTCTGCAGAAAGTGGTGTCAGCAGATCGAGTATCAGGCGCATTTTGAAAGCAAACAAATGGCATCCATACAAATTGCATATGGCACAGCATTTGAGTGAAGACAACCCGGATAGACGGATGGAATTCTGTGAATGGGCATTAACCAAAGTGAACGAGGATGCAAACTTTTCAACTAAGATCTTGTTTACTGATGAAGCAAATTTTTACGTCAATGGAGAGGTTAATCGGAAAAACATACGTTATTGGAGTAATGCTAACCCTAACTGGCTGAGTCCGACGAAGATGCAAGGTGCCGGTAAAGTGATGGTGTGGGCCGGGATATGGGGTGACAGAATTATTGGACCAATTTTTGTCAGTGGAAATCTTAATGCCGAAAGGTATCTTAACATGTTGCAAGAAGAGATTTTCCCATCCCTGCTAAACGAGGAAGGTAACTTCCCAGTTTACTTCCAGCAAGATGGAGCTCCACCTCATTATGGTCTTCACGTGCGTCGGTATTTGGATCAGCAGTTTCCGGATGCTTGGATTGGTCGGCGTGGTCCTGTGGAGTGGCCTCCCAGATCCCCAGATCTCACTCCCCTTGATTTCTATCTTTGGGGGCACTTGAAGGCCATGGTGTATCAGGAAAAGATACGAGACATAAATCATCTAAAGGAACGTATCACCAACGCCATTACAAGCATAACGTCAACTGTGCTAATGCGTGTTTATCAACAGTGGGGAACACGTATTGAAATGTGTTTTCAAAACAATGGCAACCATGTAGAGCATATTATATAAATAAAAATGGTTGTCCATAAAAAAATGTTTATTTTTCCTATGTATGGAAACTTACGGCCCACCCTGTATAACAATCTGTAACTAATAATCTGCAACTAATACTAATATGTAACCAATACTAGCCACAATGACAACCTCGTCTGCAAAGAGACAGACAAGAATACTGTAAGTGATATTCCAAAAAAAATGATACATAATAAAAATGACAAAAATTGATAATTAAAATACATATGCTATATAGGCCCAGTAACGTGTGGATGATAAAGTACAGTTAATCCTCATTATGGGATTGTGCTAAGTTGAACAGGAAAACTATTTAAGAAAGTATGTAGGCCACAAATGATTAGTAGGCCATCTGCTAAGAAAATAACATGAAACATAATAGGCTTATAGAGTATACTAAGAAAATTAATGGGCAGGCCTATGCCTCTTCACTATAGTAGGCTGAGGTTAATTATCTAAAACAAAGGCTACAGTAGGCCTCAGCTAGGCTAGAGTAACTTACAATTTTGCTTTTACATAGATAGGCCTAACTTAGTCTAAGATAATTTACAGTATGAATCTTTCAGTACTAATCACAAACAGTATAAGGCTTGTTAATGTCCACAGTATGCGGTATTGCATACAGATACGCAATAGTAAAAAAAAATAAACATTATGAACAAGAAACATACCGCGAAGAAAATTTTGCTTGCTGACGCCGTGCTTTTTTTGATTGTATATAAAATGTGGAAAACTTGGCGTCCCTTGTGTTGTCGTTGCCAATACATTTTTTTCGCTCAACAATTTTACCAACAAGCCAAAAGAATCCCTAAAAGCAAACTCAAATCTAGTCACACCATGCCTCAAAATTTACATTGTTTAAAAGGCACAAAATATATTTCTATATTTGCTTTGAACTTCTTTAATAATTGCACTTTAATTTTTATTTAAATTTCTATTCATTGGATGTTTAAGAATTAAAATTAATCACTGGACATGTTTAACTGGACATTTAATTTGTATTTATTTATTTAGATTTAAAATATTTCATTCGTGCCAATTTGAGGCAATTTTCATTAATAAAAGATAATCCTGAGGTGCAAGGCACTCAATTTTAATTTACCACATATTAACTGGGATTATATAACTACTAATAAAGACATTGATGACATTCACTTTAAGTTCATAGAGAAAACAAGAGACTGTTATCTAACTCAGTTTGTCGAAACACTAACGCGATATAGAGGATCAGATAAGGGAAGTTTATTAAACCTTGTCTTCAGTAATAACGAGAACTTTGTAATGCAAGTTGATACTTCTCCACCACTTGGCAAAAGCGATCACTGTAGCTTCCATATCAAATGTGATGTGGGTGTAAAAAAGCAGAGCAAAAAAAACTAAGATATGTATATGATAAAGGCAATTATCTGAAAATGAGAGAATTAATGAATGACGGATGGCAAGATTTTATTGACATAGACAATGTAGAAGACGAACGGAATTGGATGAAAAATAAGCTTCAGGATGCTATAGACAAATGTGTACCAAAGAGAAAGCTGAACAAGAATAAGAAAGTGTTAAACGCTAAGTTACCGATGAATGGGAAACCATGGAGCAAAATAAAAAGGAAAAAAAGATTGTGGAACATGTTAACCCATTTGAAAAGAAGTGCTGAGTCAAACACAGAACAAGACAAAGAGGTAAAGGAAATGTAGGCAGGGCCGTAACTAGGGTTTAGAAATTAGTGAGGTCCAGATTTTTTTCGAGCGCGGCGGGACGAGCAAAATTCAGACCAAAATGACATCTACAAACACAACCCAAGCTATACACTAAACACAAAACCCTTGTCTATAATTAAATACTGTACAAAGGGACCTGTTAGCAAAAATACTTTTATTAAAGCTGCACGGAGAACGGTTGTTTCTTTTTTTTTTTTTAGGAAATAATTACCGAGGTCCGGACCTCGGTGACCTCATAGGTAGTTACGGCCATGAACTGTGTAGGAGAAATACAGGAGAGTCAGTAATGAGGTGAGATTGGAGACTAGGAAACTTGTGAGAAGTAATTAAAAGTGAGGTGACGTGTGTGAGTATATAGGTATATGTATATAGTCTAAAAGTCACTAAACGAAAGCTGAATGGCAACACAAAAGGATAAACAGCGGAACGCGGTCTGTTCGTTTGTTTGGGACGGACTAACAGCATGGTTATTCATATCTGACGAAATCGTTGGTGTTAAGTTTAATTTGGTGATGCTGCTAAAGTGTGAGAATGTAAGCAGGAAGTTGTTAAACAGTATATAAGTGTAGGGGTAATGTCTATAGCTTCTAAATTAGTCAAGTTAGAGTTAGGTAGGTGCTTTGTAGTACGCTGGAAATCTATGCTAGGCCCTAAAGAAGATCTAAGTCAAAGCACCGGTAAGTTCCTTTGTTGTTGTTTAGAAACCTAGTAACTTGGCGGGGACACTAACCCCAAGTTATTACAAAAAGAGAATAGTTAATGAAGTAAAAGATAACCTAAAAAAATTCTGGGGATACGTAAATAGACGAACTAAGTCTAAGTCAGCAATACTTAATCTTTATGCTGATGATGATATGAATGAAAAGACAGAATAACCAGCATAAAGCTGAAACATTAGCAGACTTTACATCAGTGTTTACGAGAGAGACAGAGGGAGATATGCCTGAAGTGGAGTTGAAGACAGACAGGAAACTTGAGTTCATAGATCTAAGTCAAGGAAAAATCAGGAAGTTTTTGAAGAAATTGAAGAAAAATAAATCCCCAGGCCCAGACCAGTTACACCCGAGAATATTTAAAGAACTGTCACATGAACTTGCCGGACCTCTCTCTGATTTATTTAGTCTCTCTGTGTTAAGAGGAGAAATGCCTGATGAATGGCGATATGCTAACGTAACAGCAATATTCAAGAAAGGAAATAGATGCTATCCTGGAAATTATCGCCCTGTCAGCCTGACCTGTATAGTGGTTAAATTGTTTGAGTTGTTGATAAGAGATTAAATCATGAATCATATGAAGATAAATGGGCTATTTAGCTAAAGCAGTTCGCCTTTATATAAGCGAGATCTACGGTACTGCAGTTGATAAAAGTTTTGGATAATTGGACTGAATCTATAGATAAAGGATGCAGCATTGATGTGGCATAGTGTGACTTTAGAAAGGCCTTCGACAAGGTCCCTCACAATATATTGTTACATAAGTTAAAGATGTATGGCATGGGGGAATTAATTATTAAATGGCTCTAGGCGTTCTTTAAGAATAGGAAGCAGCGTGTGATAGTGGAAGGAGAGGCATCTGGCTGGCGGGATGTTCTCTCGGGCATACCTCAAGGAAGCGTCATGGGCCCAGTGCTCTTTGTGTTATATATAAATGATTTACCTAATGTGATAAAGAATGATAGTGACATTTATCTGTATGCAGATGACACTAAAATATTTAAGAGGACTACCTGTAAAGAGGATGCAGATAAATTAATTATAGGGGGATATATATGAAATGAGAAGGTGGTTCGATAAATGGTCACTCAAGTTTCACCCGGCCAAGTGTAAGCATATGCAAAAGGAAATGATAGGATGGACTTCGGAGAAAGAAGGTATAAAATGTTTCTCGAAAAGGACTATATGGTGTATCGAGGCCAAAAAAAGTAACGCGATACGATACTCGATACATTGGCAAAAAATGTATCGCGTTACGATACTAGATATATGAATAAAATATGTATCGCGATACGATACTAGATATATGAATAAAATATGTATCGCGATACGATACTAGATATATGAATAAAATATGTATCGCGATACGTATATATATATATATATATGAAACAACTGAATTACTTTCTATTTTTATTGAATTTTACAAACAGTGACCTCAAACAATTCATCAGACATTATGGGGAAAGATCACTGACTGAGTCCACGATAAAGTATCGCGTTAGTGACACTTATTTGTATTGTATCTTTCGATACGATACAAATGATAAGAATGTATCGTGATACGATACAAATGATAAGAATGTATCGCGATACGATACAAGATACAGAAAATGCATCGCGATACTACGCCACCCTAGACAAGAGTGATAACGAAAAGGACAGAGGAGTGATCATAGACAGTAATTTGAGTTTTGAAAAACACATGGCGGAAAAGATCAACAAAGCAAACAGGATAGTTGTACTCATAAGAGGGACATTCGAATATCTGGATAAAGATATGCTTAAGACGCTGTTTTGTTTCAGTGGTTAGACCTTACTTGGAATATGCAAATCAGGTTTGGTGTCCATATCTCAAGAAACATGTAGAGAGGCAGGGTCGAAAATGGAATTTTTTTTTATTTCTTAAAAAGTACATTACGTGAGAAGTTTCATTTTTTCATCTTAACAAAATATTAAAATATCAAGCATGTGTTACCCCTGCTACCCATACACATACCCCCTCTTTTCTTACCCTCATATTTGCATATATTTAAATGGGAAAAATGTTATTTCTCAAAAAGTACACTATGTGAGGAGTTTTTTTTTACCACTTTAACAGATTAAAAAATCAAGCATGTGCTACCCTACAACCCCTATCACACGCCCCTCCTCCCTTTTTTACCCTCATATTTGCATATATTTAAATGGGAAAAAACATTATTTCTTAAAAGTACACTATGTGAGGATTTTTTTTATCACTAACAAAATATAAAAAAATTAAGCATGTTCTACCCTACTACCCCCAATATCACATGCCCCTCCTCTCTTTTTTCCCTTTATAAGCACACCGGACAAAAAATTAGTCACCCCTCTCAGAATGTACCTAATAACGTGTGACGGCGCCTCTGGCCTTGATAACCGCACGAATCCGGCGAGGCAGAGACTCTACGAGGTTGTGCATGTACTGAACATCGATTTGCTGCCACTCGTTCATCAGCCGGTCCCGAAGTTCCGCCAGAGTCCGTGGGTGTCTATTCCTGCGCTTCACTTTCTGTTTCCAGCCTGAACAACACCTTCGACGCATTCAGGATTAAAGGCTTCATTGGACCTGCGATGTACTCGTCGCCTCCCATCATTGGAGAACAAACAAAAACGGGACTCATCGGACCAAATTACCAAATTACACGTTTCCAATCTGCCGCAGTCCAGTTTTTGTGCCTCTGAGCCCATTTATAACGTGCCAATTTGTGACTTGCTGTTAACAGCGGCCTCTTCCGTGGTACCCTGCTCCAGATGTCCATCGCATACAGTTCTCGTCGCAATGTCCGTTCGGAAATTGGTCGCTGGAGAACCTCATTGGTTTCTTGGAGCAATTGTTCTCTGGTTTGAAAACGATTTGCAGTTACTAGACGAGAAACATGGCGGCGGCCCCTATTGTCGAGAATTGTTTTCCGGCCACAGTTACGCCGTCGATTGTCAGTTGATTGCGAACTACACCACTCTTTGTAAACTCGCTGGACAGTACGCGTTGACACACCAACAAATTGGGCTACTTCAGACATTTTGTGTCCGTGGGCTCTGCCAAACACGATGGCTCCTTTTTGCCACTGAGTAACGTCTGCCTCACGACCCATTTTGCAGACTATATCCAACACACACTTTGTTCTTCACCACCTCACGAAACAGATCTGATCCTGTGTGCTACGTCACCGCTACTTGTCACTTACCAATGCTACATCAGCGCCCTCTGTGTGACCTTGAACTTCCTACTATCGGTGCTATTAGGGGTGACTAATTTTTTGTCCGGTGTGCTTATTTGCATATGTTTAATGTTGTTATATGTTACATGATAAGTTGTTTGTTTAATGCTTGATATTTTTGTTTCAGATAAATAAAAATAATTTGCATTTGCTTTAATTATAATTTGAATTATTACAAATTACATATAATTTGATTTCTGAATATAAACTATGACTACTAGAAGCAAGTCCTCAAATGCAGCCTTTGGATATCCTACGGAATTCCCAGCAGCCATGACTTCTTCAAAAGCAGATGTTGTGAGACATTACCTTTTTGTGCACCGTCGTGAAGCTAAATCAAAAGGATCAGCAACTGCTAATGATTGTTACAGGGTTGTTGTGAAAGATATTGAAGACTAATAGAAGAAGCCTCAAAATTGAACAAGTTGCCCTTATATCGATGAAATTAAAGTTTTGCCTTTAAAGTAGCTCAGTATGATGAAATGTTTGATATATTTTCTTGTGAATGCTATGATAAGGGAATTGATAAGAAATCTTGCAGGTGTAAGGATAAAATACCAATGGCAGAATGGGAGTCTTTTGTGGGTCAAAAACAAAGAAAAAATCAGTTAGGACCAATTGATCGCATAGCTAGTTCAACAAAGAAGAGATCTTTAGCAAGAGCCCAAGAAGCACAAAACCGTCAACTAAAAGCTCAAGAAGAAATGACTGAAACCACCAATGTTTTACCATCGGAATTTATAGGAAATACCGAAGAAGACATGGATATAGATTCGGAGAGTCAGGATGTAGATTATGAGGCAGATTTAGAATTGACTGAGAATATTCAGAACAGGCACTCCTATAAAAACCTAGCATTAACAGCAGATCGTTATCGTGTAAGTTGTAGAGCTGCAGCTGCAATAGTCAATGCAGCTTTAAAAGATATGGGGATCCTCAACCACACCAACATGCTTGACAGAAAGAAATTAGAAAGAGAAAGAAATCGCATGGGTGAAACAAATACTTTTAGGTCTAAATCCGAGAATCTGAAGATGGAGTTCCTTGGATTTGATGGAAGGAGAGATAACATTAACTAAAAGTGGAAAGATAAAAGAAGAACACTATGTTATTGTGAAAAAACCTGGAAGCATCTATGTTGACCATGTCACACCAGATAGTGGAACTGCTCGCTGCATAGCAGAAGAGTTGATAACTATTATTACAGACTCGAACAGCACAGATACTATCAACGCTTTACTGTGTGATGGTACTCCTGTAAATACAGGAAAAATTGGTGAAGCCATAAAACTGGTTGAAATTCATTTTAACAGACCAGTGCAGCCGTTGGTGTGCCTCTTGCATTTGAATGAACTGCCTTTTATGCACGTCTACAAAGCCGTTGATGGTAAAACAGCAGGTCCAAATACTTTTGTGGGTTCAATTGGGAATAAACTGAAAACAGATTTAACAAAATTGGAGGTAGTCAAATATTCTCGCGTAAAGGGAAACATTAAAGAAATTCCAGCAAATGTTGTGAAGGAGCTAAGCAGTAATCAAAGATATCTCTGTGATATGTGTCTGGCAGTGCAAACTGGACACACTTCTCAAGATCTGTCCACTCGATCCCCAGGTACCCTTCACCATGCTCGCTGGCTAACTCTAGCCAACAGGGTCCTTCGATTATAATCTCAATGCCAAATCACGATAAAATAGGATGTTAGGCTTCATAGCGCGTAATTTCGAATTTAAATCGAAGGATATTATATTGCCCCTTTACAAGTCCCTAGTCAGGCCTCATTTAGAATATGCCGTTCAGTTTTGGTGCCCGTACTTGCGTGAGGATATTGATAGGTTAGAAAGGGTTCAGCGTCGTGCCACGAAACTTATTCCGTCATTGCGCAATAAGCCTTATGAAGATAGGATTAAAGTGTTAGACTTGTATTCACTCGAAACTAGGAGATTAAGGGGGGAGCTTATTGAAGTTTTCAAAATCGTTAATAACATCGATAACGTAAATTTTGACAAATTGTTCACTTTCGATAATAGTAATACTCGCAATAACGGATTCAAGTTGCGTGGCAGGCGTTTCATTACTAATATCGCTAAAAACTTCTTTACGTTTAAAGTAATTGATAAATGGAATAATCTTCCCGCGTCAGTCGTTCATTCTACCAGCGTTAATGTGTTTAAGAACCGTCTTGACAGACATTTTAAAAATATTAACGTTGTTTAAAATTAAAAAAGAAAGTTAACAACAGGAGCTCTGGTGGTGGTGCTCGAGGATGAGTCTGTTGACGATGAATGCCAGCTTGTGACATGCCAGCGTGTGATGCCAGCAATAAAATTATTAAAAAAAAAAAAAAAAAAAATTAGACTAACACGAATGTAGTTGTAGCTCATAACGTAAACTAACCCACTTTTTGTTTAACTTTACCTACTTTTTTTTTTTTTCCCTTACTTTGCATGTGTCTAACTCTTTTCTTGCATGTTTGTAGTTTGCATGGTATGACAGTGAGTTAAGACTGTGTTTGCATGGTTTGTAAGCGTTCTTATTTTACTTCTTTTCATCTTTCACCCCTCTCCTATTCTCTCCGACTATCTTTCTGACTTGTCGGCAGTGGCCGGCGGATGATGATGGTGAGACTTTTTCCCTCTTTTTCTGAATGAATGTTAACCCACGAATGATAGGTGTTGCTCCTTACTTAACCCCTTATTCTCCTCTCTTCTCTTAACCCCCTACTCTTTCCTTTCTCTCGGGCTAGCCTTAGAGTGGATCTTAGGGTCTTTGTTAGCCTTAGCTTCTGTAGATCTGTAGATATAGTCAAGATTATTATGCAGTTCTATGCTCCAGGGTGGTTTTGGATAAAATCTCATCCTAATGCAACTGATGGTGCATATAGCTTTTAGCATTTAATGTGCTTGCTTCGAAATTTAGATGAACAACATAGATCAATCATAGAACCAGTATTAAAGAATAACGCCTACTTTGCCCACCCAGAAAATATACTCATATCAATGGTAACTGACAAGAGACTAGAATTAGGGAGTAAGCTATTCAGAAACTCATCCTTTCAAGAACAGGATTTTCAAGTACCAGAAACTATGAGTTGCCTCGAACCCTCAATTTCCGATCTACTGACTACACCGAGATTGGCGAAAGGCAATCATTACTCTTCCACCGCTGCTAAGCAGTTTTAGCGACGATGAGCTCCTACAGGATCGATTTAAGCCATTGGAGATAGCTTCTTTTCCATGCCACAGTCAAAGTGTGGAAAGGGCAGTGAACCTAGTAACAAAGGCATGTCAGGAAAGAATAGGATATGACAACCGTGAAAAGTTTATTTTAAACTTATTACAATCAAGGCGAAAACTGCCCAAGTTTGAATGGAAGTCCCAATGGAATGAGTAAGAAACATATGAAATAAAATTTCCGAATGATATTGAAAATTTCTTCCCTTTTGATGTGATAAGGAACAATGAAAAAGTTAATTGAATTTTAGCACATTTATTATACCTCTAATATTTTCTTTTGAATATATTGTTGTACTTAATTAATTTTCGTAATACTGTACATTATTCAATAAAATATTATAGTTAATAAAGATATATTTCATCAAAAATACCTGAATGTAGAACATGTCTCGTATAAATGGATATTCTTCAATATAGGTAAAAAAGTGAAAAATTGTGCCAGGGGTAGGAGGCTTTAAACAGCGAGGGGGTTCCTGTGTTCCATTCAAACCTCTCACAATATGTACCTTTCCAATATAAAATTTCGACCCGGCCTACTGTGCAATCTATAGACACATGGAGTTACATACAGGCCTGCGCAGCTCTTTCCATGAAACTATGTGGCACCCGTGTTACACAAACGATTTTAATGAAATACTGCTATTGCCTCCAGTGCAGAGGGGTTATTATGGGAAACAAATGTCGACGCGAAAATGTTGTTCCTTCAAGTATCGAAATATAAACCAGGTTGTACTAATCTCCTCCAAGAAATGAATATGCGAAAAAAATCGACACCATTGCGAGTGTTCAAATAGCAACTAAAAGAAGATATGGTGAAGGAAATTAAAATTATATTATTTTTTCACAATTTGAATAATGACAGTTACATTTGCGGTCCGTCATATTATTAATTACGCCAAGAAATTCATATTTGGCAATCATATAAAAAAGTAGACAAAGGTCAACGCAGTTGAAATGGCAACAATCAAAGAAAAACAGCTGTCGTCTTAAGACTATCACAAGTACGAATTTCATACTATTTTTTAATGAGATTTAATGAGAGGTGGTGCAGTTCCTTCTGAAACCAATTAACTCCTACTCCTATATTAACGGTTAAGTTATTTAACAAATGTAATAAGTATACAATATAAACACATTTCAGCTACGATGTATACACGTCGCAACATCACTTGTCATTTGATCAGCGAAGTTAACCAACGTTGGGTCTGCTCAGTAGTTGAAAATGGCGTCCGTACTCTACATTAAGATTCTGTTGAAATTCCTGGTTCAGACCTCACATCAAAAAGTTAAATACAAGATATCGCTATGTTTGGTTTCTCAAAAACATTCCCACAATCAGCAACGAATATATTAAATTCCCATATCGGAATACGATCTTCTTAACCGTATTCATTCATCAATACACTTTATAAAAAATGCTTTGTATGAATTGGTCCTCAATTAAACCATCCCTTATATCTCCAGTCTAACTTCAGAGTAGGTTAAGCCTTGCCTAGTAGGGTCAGCCTGGAGACTCCGCATATGGTCCAGAGTGGGTAGAGTAAATTGAGGTCCACAGTAGGATTCCTCACAAAATTAGGTTAAGGTAATTTACTGTAGCCTTTGTCAAACTATAAATTAATACTAGGTCTCTCAGACCATAATGTAAGCCTAATCTAACTGGACCTAGTTTAAACTGTTATCACTGAACTCGGACTTAGAAATATAATGGTTCACTTACCGAGTGTTATTAGATAAGTTCTGGTCTCTTCAGCCAGGCCTAGTTTTGTCCAGGAGTTCTTCTCCTTTCTGTTTAATTTAGGTAAGCGCACTTTAAAGCTGGTTCTTCTTTGTTCCGTTTCAAGCCCCCGCTTGCCATACCGCTGTTACCGCATATGTCGCCTTTTTCTTTTTTTGTCCAGCATTTTTTCGTTGGTTGGTCGATCGGTAGTGTCATTATACCAATACTACCGAGTACGCTTTATCACACATTATATAAATACTAGTGCGGAGATTAACTTTGGTCACCAATCGATTGGTTTCATCCACCCAGTCACTGACATAAAAGGAGTTTAATAATTGTTAGATTAACTACCTACCTACTCAGCGAGCGATTTTCGTTACCTCCAAACTACCCACACGTATCAGTTTTCCATATACTGGGGGCCTCCAGAGATAAAAAGCTTGGTGTCATTGTCACCAATTTTTATGTCTGAGTGTAGACTAGCTAACTCTTTAATTGTAAATGCCTGTTAAACCGATTAACAGGGACTACTCTCATCTGCTCATGGAGAAGATGTAGCATTTAATTAGAAGAGAAAATATACATCCACAACATGAAACTGTTCATGGACTTTGCCATAAGAAAAAGAAAAGTGAAAATTAGAAAGATGAAATTACAATTTCCCAGCGTCTATTTTCTTCTGTAAAAATTGTCACGCTTTTAAAGCGGTTTGTCGCTGTGTCTGTCAAAGTCGTAGTAGGATGTGTTACCACTCCTACTGTCGAGGATAGAGTACCGGAAGTCCAGTGTCCCCACTCTCCAGGGCCGGATTAACCATTAAGCAAAATAAGCCCGTGCTTAGGGCATCAAGGGGGGGGGCACCACAGAAATTTTCCATTGTCGGATTTACCATGGATTTATTATACTATTATAATCGCGGCTTATAGCCTATAAGCTGTTGAAAACTGAATTATATATATTCATTTTCTTTTCTAAGTGATGTGCCACATAATGTCACCACTTCATCATCTACTGAAATTGAAAGGTATTCTCAGGGTTGTAAAAAGATGATTGATGCTTACCCAGAGGACTTGAACACTAATTTCTCTGCTGAGCTTCAGCAGTTTCACTCATATGTGTGCCATAAGTTCAGTGCAAAAAAAAATGTAAAAACAAGATTCAGTCATGCTGAACTTTATAAAATAATTGTAGAAGACAATATTGAGTGTGCCTTCCCAAATGTAGAAATTGCCTTTCGTATATTTTTAACATTAATGGTCACAAATTGCTCAGCTGAGCGTTCATTTTCTCAGTTGAAGTATATTAAAAATACCAACAGAACAACTATGCAACAAGGCAGGCTGGATGCCTTATCTCTACTAAGTATAGAAGCAGATGTGTTACGTAAGATTAGTTTTGAGGATCTGATCAAAGACTTTGCAATTAAAAAAAGTAGGAGAAAACTTTTCAAATATAAATGAAGTGGAAGTATACAAAAATAAACATTATTTTCCATCTTACTGTAAGTTCTGTTTCATTTCAAAAAATAAAATTTTATTTTATGGTTTATTTTTGTTTATATTTTGAATTACATATATATGGGGCACCAAAATCTTTTAAGTGCTTACGGCCTCTAAAGGTCTTAATCCGGCCCTGCCACTCTCCAGTCGTTATTGTCGGTGGAGTTAACTTCCCAAAGTCCATTGTTTTGGGCCCAGACTCTAGGAGGTACAAAAGAAATGTCTCTTGCTGTGTCACCCATTCAAGTCCTTAATTTGACCACTCTTGTTACCCCGTCTACCCCTGGTTTGAGCTCTAAAACTCTAGCCAGAGGCAAGTATTTTCTTACGGTATTGTCGCGTATTAGCACAAGGTCTCCTACCTTAATTGTGTCAGACCAGTCATTCTCAGTCATTTGTTTATGAATCTCCCTTAGACCCGTCAAGTACTCAGTTTTCCATTGTTTAATGAAATGAGCTTTAACTCTAGTTAAGTACTGTAACTTAGTCTGGAGTTCATCAAGTCGTTGAGTCCAATTTGGGTCTTCCGAAGAATCTATATTGTAGTCCGGCAGAACACTTATTAGTTCTTCCCGAATCTAGTGCCGTCTTAAGGATATTGTGGGCCCTGGGCTAAGCGTAAATTGGAAGCCCACCCACAAATGTCACACAAAAAATAAAAATACAGAAAAATGAGACAATGCTAAATGGATTATGTTTTTTATTGAACATTCAAATCTTTTTATTTCATTTCGAAACAAATATTTCACTTGTCTACTATTCTACATACGTCTCTTTCTTATTCTTCTATTAGTAAAATCACAAATAATGTCGACGAAATCAAGTTTAGAAAGTATAACCGATTTGATTGACATCAAGAAGAAAGTGTTCAGTCTTTGTTGAAGCATTCAACTGCGGAGCTCAGTCTTAGTAAATTTCATCTTCAAAAAAGTTTTCATATTTGCAATTTGTGACCATCATTGAAAGGAAAATTCGTAATGCAATTTCAGTGTTAGGAAATGTTGTTTCCAGTTTGTCATGCTTTAACGTTGAATAAATACTGGAAAGTGATTGCTCTTTTACCTTTGATATACTGTATAATGCTTAAATTGCTGACACTCAGATATAAGTTCTTCTTTCTCCAAATCTTTGTTGTAATTTCAGCGGTATCCATATCATTAAGTTCCTGGAGGAATACAAAATGCTTGTTAAATTCTTCGTATGCTTCAGTTCGTTTTTTCAAGTTAGACATCAGTGAATCAATGATTGGTAGGTACGTTTCAACTTGGAATTTATAACTACCTTGAAGAAAGGTATTACTAGCAGCTCCGTCCAAAAAAGTACTACTTCAACTCCATTTTTTGTGCGTTTACTGATGTCACTATAATCAGTATTGGGACATTTCCTCTTTGCTTTGCACTCATATTCTTCAAATTGGTTTCTTAGATCCTGAATATAAGACAACAATGACCGAAGAATGCGAACAGCAACAGATAAGTTAAAATCCTCTTTTTGCATAATTTTACTTGTTTCATTAAAATAGTTATGAATGTTTCCATAAAACTGTCAAGAAAAATATCTCAAACTTGTGCATTTGCTTTGAGATTTTCAGCATCATATGTTGTTTTCCTTGTTTAACAATTATCATTAATCAAAGTATGTGTTCTTATTTTTTTTATTGGGTTCAAAATCCCAGCTGAGCCGTGAACGGCCAAGCTCTGAAGGGCCAGTTCAACCTACAGCCCAAGTTAAGCTAGATTAAAAACTTACGGACTTGGAGGTCCTATTAGGTCCTACCTCAGGGTTGCTGACTCGATGTGGGCCTACCTTAGGCCTCAGTTGCATGAATTTAAGATAAAAAACAAAAGGGGCACTATTTATGTCTTCTTTCTAAACCTTGCAACAATCTTGTATCTAAACAATGAAACTGAATTGCAAGAGAGCTCTCTATAAGATCACACCCTGTAAGTACCGCATTCCACAAACGAGTAGAAAAGACGACCAGCGCCCCAAAAAATGATGCTACAGAAGTGCCCAAACAATGCCACAAGAGCCCAAAAATGCTAGCTCTAAATTAAGTGAATTTTTCACTAACCTTACAATTATGAGATGGATATATATACACCTTAACTTAATATATACAAGCAATGCTGCATCAATCAGCTTAGTCATCATATCACCTTGGGACAACAATGGTTCTTCCTCTTCTAGATTTTCTAACAGTATGAAGAGCTGTTTGGATCTCATCACAACTATCATTTTGAACCGTGACTGCATTGGCACATGCAGACCATCCAGTTCCAGAGTTGTTTTACAATTTTATTTATTACGGCCGAGAGAAGAAACCAACACTTGCTAGCACTACTGCGAGAGCAGAACCAACTGCTTGGGGAGGAGGACTAATTGCTGGGAAGTTGGTTTAACAGTTTTGGGGGAGCAGGATCAATTACTAGTTGGGGAGGTTCTAATTTAAAAAGGTTATACAAGTTAATATTCAGTAGATCACCATACTTATTCTTACCCTTTTGATTAAAATGTAGCCCATCCGAGCCAAAGCATTCTTAGTTTCAGAAAAATTTAGGCCAAAATCGACAAACTTTATTCCTTTTTCCTCGCAAAAGCTTTACTTAAGTACAGCCACCAGCACGCATTCTTGGAAGAATTCCGACAACCATTTCCATGTCTATCTTCTCTTTAACCGATTAGGCTCTTAAATTCTTTTACAATGGTCTCTGTCTGCCTTCCTGTCCCTCCCTGAAAAAGAGTCATTGTTATGAGCATCCCAGCTAACAATTTTACGTAGATACAACGTTCTCACAAGGTTGCATTTTAGCACCGTGACGTAGATACAACGTAAATTTGTGTGGTCCCAGTTTTGTCTTCACAACGTTGTGATATTACAAAAGCTTTACGTAGAGACAGCGTTGTCTCAACGTCTCAAGAATAGAATTTGGTCCAACAAAGGGGCCCTATTTGAAATAGTAGTATGCCGTATGTAACTCCGTCACAAATTCGTAACAAAAGAATAATGGAATATGAAACTATATATACCATATATGGTATGGATGTAAAACCTTACGTGTAAACAATATCTATGAAACATACAAAAAATTATGTCAGAGATTTACTTGTACTTCACGTGTATACAACGTCATTATATAATGTTAACCCCTCCGTCTATGGCCTGGGTTGGTTCGAAGTCGATGGGGGGTTCTAGTTAGATGGCAGCAACGGATGTTACTTGCAGTAGTTTTCTTCTATATTACTCTCCGAGTTCTTCTATAGTGGCTCGGAGGATTCTGGGAGGCTTACTAAATTCTCTGAAGATTCCCGGATTCTTCTTATAACGTATCGGGGAAGTTTAATGACTAAGTTCTCTGAAGGGAGCAAGGCTCGAAGAAGATAAAGACTATTTCTTACTGTAATTTACTGCTAAAATGTACAGGTAGTGCTTAGCCTTCGAATAGGATTCTGAATGAATATGGGAGAGATTATTGGGGTTTATATACCCCGATTTTACTAACATCATCATTATTAAATGTTGAAGAGGTTGTATTACTTTTGCACAATAGTTAAAACATAGTAATTTTTTTTTTGTTGTGACAATGGTTAAACAGATAAACAGGATATAGGAAGAGGAAGCCATATTTTTGGCTTAAACCGCATATTTTTAGATCTGCTGGTTTTCCTGATCCGCCGAGTTAATTAGAACGGAAATTGAACTATGAATTTTTATATTAAGATATGCATATGAACAAATATTAAATGTTTAAGGCAAGACATGACTTCATCTTTTATAACGAAGAGAGAATGCATCTAATCTAAAAAAATTATTAAGAAATTTTGAAAAGAACAAGTCACCAATTATTTGGCAAAATAGGAAGCAATTCCAAAATTTATCCCAACAAAAATAATAATAAAAAATAATAATATCGTCGAGTATAAATTTCTAAATGGCAACATAATGTCGGGTCGTATATTCAGTACAATCTAAGTACATCACTGAGTACGTTGTAATTTTGGTTTATTACAATTTTTATTATAATTACCAATTAATTCACATTCACTTATTATCGTTAATTACAGTTTCATTAAAGTACATTAATTACATCATTTTAAATTATTACAGTTAATTATAGTTTCATTAAAGTACATCAATTATATTATATTAAAATATTACAGTTAATTACAATTAAACAGTTAACTATAGCTTTTTGTTTTGTTTTTTACAGTGTTTTATATTTATAACACAAAGTACATGGGCACATACGGTATATATATATATATATATATATATATATATATATATATATATATATATCAGTGGCGACTCCTGCACTCGGGCTTCTCGGGCTGAGCCCGAGCGGCGAGGGGCAAGGAGAAGCATGAGAGATTAAATTGTGTATTTATAGATTTAAGTTTTAAAAAAAGTTTTAAATACAAATTGTAAAAGTGGTTTTTGGCTGGTAGTATGTTACTATTTTTCTGTCTAGCCTTCGCCACGCAAGCAAATTTTGAGCGCATTTAGATACCCTTACTATCTATAAAAAAACTATATTGACACATTAAGTTTTCGTGTAATCTTTCAAGATCCTTTACTCGGGCGCAAGACATTACGCCCGAGAAAGTATAAGTAATATCGTATATTTAAAGTTCTTTTAATGAATAATTATTTGCTCGTATACGGTTACATAATAGTCCTTCTTCTAATTCTTATTAAATAAAATATGTTTTTCCTCCTATTAATTTTTTTTATAAAGCAAAAAACATTTCAACTCGGGCTTATATCTTTCGGCTTTGTAGAGGCACAATTTTTAATTCTGGCGATACATGGTAACGTTTTACATTTCGATAAGCATGCCTTCAACTGCCTTTGGCGGCGGTGCAGTTTGATTTTTGCTTTGATTTTTGCTTTTCTTAAATAATCTGATTTATTTTTAATATTACAAGTATTCTGAGAAGTATAGCCCACCCATGGGCAAAAAGGAATTACATGACCGAATATTAAAGGAATTTGCTTTAAAACCAAGACGCTTGGACTTTATGTTCAAGTAAATAAAATTCAAATAATTTTTTTTACCGAGGTATGTATTTATTTATTTATTTTATTGATAATCTTAAGTTATTGTCATGCATTTAAATGTCGGCTCATATGTAGACTTGAAAATTTAAAGAAAGCCCGAGTAGTCTTGAAGAGCTGATGTCGCCACTGATATATATATATATATATATATATATATATATATATATATAACACGCATAATAGTTTTATAAATTCGAATCAGAGCGAGAGGAGATTTTTATCTTCGAAGCTCTCGCTTCCGCTGTGGTTAGCAGAATTCGAACACTCGCATAAGCATTTATGAGATTGTGAGAAATTAATTAATTTAAAGAAAAGAAATAAAAAGAATACATGTGAACGTATGTATATGTACGTATGAATTGAACAACAGATAACTTGCGTTGTGCGAGTTTGGTCCCTTTGTAAAAATTAATAATTGAATATAAAGATCATACAGGAATTATTCATTTTTACAGGGCTCTCCCCTCTAGAATATTACTACGATAATATAACAGCCTAACTAATGCTAACTAGGTGATAACCATTCGTGTTATAATATAGATTTATATACACAACATTAGTCGGGGTGGCTAAGTCTAGTTCACGTGGTCTGGGTACACACTCTTGGTCGTGCATAAATAGTTTCACGTGGTGCGGTGTTTCTTGTTTTCCTTTGTTCCAAGAACGATCTTTTTATCACAAATATACCGAGGATAATAGCACATACAATAATGATACTAACGGCAAAGGTTGAGAAAATTGTTACAGGTAGTATTTGTAAGAGGTTATTTTGGTTATCATCCGAAATTTTAAACCGACTTAATTGATCATTCCATTCAGGGGGCATGTAGCTCGGGGGGAATGGTTACAGGTTTCATGGAGAGATTTAAGATCTCTATGACGGGTTTAAATTTAATTTGCGACGGGAAGGGGTATGAATCATTAATGGTAATTTTGTACGGGTTGTATATTTGGAAGGTTTTTGAACGCAAGGAGCAACCAATTGGTAGCCGAATAACCATAGGGATTGTGATGAGGGAATAATTTGACGGACACTCGAGAGTAGCGGCAGTCCTGTTCGCGAAAGAAACCCAGATATTTGGTCCAATTCGTAGTTGAACGGTTTTAGAGGAATTAAATTTTGTAAATGAACATACCGGGGCATGCCGGTCACGAATTAAGTCGATAAAGCAAGACCTAGTAGTTGGAAGAATGACTGGTTTGAGTGAAGGGCAAACGAGTTGTTTATTTGTTTGCGGGAATCGGCAATGCCGGACGTCGCTATCTGACATCATAGAATAGGCTGACAGATCTTTGGTGAGGAAAAGGTAAGGTGGTACGGTGGGTAAATACAATCGATAGACATTAGAGTTGTTTTGGTAGGGTGTTGGGAAAGGGTGCAATTTATATAAGTCATAAGTGAGTACATCGAAAAATGGTACAATTATGAGATATGTAGGGGCGTGGTCCATGTACAGTCCAGGTGTATTCTAGAAATTGGGGGGAATTAGTATGGTTAGTGGGAATATGGGTGATAATAATTTTAATTGTGTCTGGGCGGCGTAAATCATGGACTGAAGTGTTTCCCATGGTATTAGGGTGGAAAGAGTGATTTTTCCATGGGCTAGCTGGGTTGCACGCAAAACCTTGGAATGAATCGTAATTATTTGTTGTAAATACTTATCGATTAGGGTTACTTGTAGGTTAATTATCTCTATTAATTCTAGATATCTTTTGTGTTCTTTGTATTGAACTAACAGGGATTCAAGTATGTGAATCTGTCCGAAAGGGCGTGGAGGAAGCGATTGTTTTCGTGTAGTGACCTAATAGTTTGTTCTAACATGTGTCCATCGTATTGCTGATCCCGCGCGGAGATTCAATTTGAGTTCAATTTTAATATCTTCTTCGGTTGCAAATCCGAATAAACCCTTGAATATTTTTCCTCCTATATCTGTTAGTCCCCTTTTACTTCTTTGATTAAATTTTTCCGAGTTTTGAGTTTCCGTTTGTATCCATGGTAATGCTAACATTTCTGATAGGGTGCGTGTTGTAGTCTGAATATTTTCGAATGTATTTTCTAATAGAACGCGACTAATCTGGTCGGTTCCCGGGACATTTTTAACAGATTCCTGAACTTTACTTTCAAACGTTTTTATTTGGGTTTTTATCTGAAGGAGATTGATTTTAATTCTAGCAGGGGGTTGCAAATTGATAAAAAGGTCTGCGTGTCCTTTCAAAAATTTACCTTCTGCAAGCTTTCTATAACAACTCCGGTAGAAATTTTAATGCTAGGGCTACAAGAGTAAATAATTTGGAAAATTATAAGGGGGACAATTTTATTCATTTGTACGCCTTAGGTTATACGGAGCTGGGGGTGACCGTGTGGATACTTGTGTTCGTGGACGAAGGGGTCGGCCTCGTTTTGGTGGCAATGGGAGTTGACCGTTAAGCTCGGATTCTGAGCGGGTTCGTTTCTTATGTGAAGGTTCTAGTTCACGTGGTTGATGCATTTGCGGGCGGTATGTAGGGTCCGTGCGTCGATCATCAATCGGTGTGGGTAGTGACCGAGGAGATGGTGGAGTTCCACTGAGTGATCCTCTCGAAGGAGTTTTTCCAGGGTCTGAGTCCGATGGGACTCTTGGTTCTGGGGCCTCCTCCTGTTCAGAGATTGGCTCGAGTACTGGTGGTATTACGAGGTACCAATCTTCGTCATGGGTAGTGGTTCCCGCGGTGACCACTTCAATTTTTTGAGACCTGCACGATTTGTTAATACCTTGATCTTTCGAAGGATAGGCGACTCGAACGCCTGGCAGCTGTTTTTTGGGAAGGTGTTGTTCGGCAGCTATTTTCAAATTGTCAGCGTGAATGATCTTTAGTTTGGAATGATCTTTAGTTTGGAATGATCCCGGAGGTCGAAGATTTCATAACGATTTTTTCGGTTTTTCATAATCCTATATGGGCCATCCCATTTTGGTTTTGGGTATAATTTGCGATGAGCACTTGGCGGTTTCACGCTCTTCAGATAACATCGCATACCGACGATTATAGTCCGTTGACGGGGATGATGCCTATGTTGCTCTTGCTCCATCCGTTGGTTTCGTTGGTCTAGGGCATAGCGGATTATGTAAAAAATCTTGAAAGATCGTTCAGCTAGTTGCTGATTTGCTTCTGCCATCTCGGAAGATGTTAGAACTGCCGGGTCGATTTGGTCGGGCAAATCAAAAGGTAGACGCTTGTCGTAGTGATGTAGGACGAAATGAGGGGTGTCTCCGATGGACACATTATAACCATTGTTGATGGCTGTTTGTACCATGGGAAGGGAATCATCCCATGTACGGGAGGATGCATCGACAACGTGGCGAAGGGCTTCTAAGATCTTTCGATTGTGCCTTTTCACTAAGCCGTTTGCCTGCGGATGATACGCCACAATGTGTGTGTTTTTAATTTTACACATGTTACAGAGTGACTCGAACATTTTGGACGTGAAACTAAGAGCGTTATCCGAAATTAGGATCGAAGGAATAGTATGATTCTGGATGACGCGTTCCACTAGGGCTCTGGCCACAGTTTCCGAGGTCTGGTCTGGAATGGCAGCTACTTCGCTGTAACGCGACAAGTGGTCCGTAAACACAATGATGTACTGGTTTCCCTTTGATGTTTTGGGGAATGGTCCCAGTATATCCATTCCAGTTCAGTGCCAGGGCCTTTGGCATACTGGATACTTATGCATAGCTGTGGATGGTACGCTGCCTTTGTGTTTTAAACACGACGGACATTCAGCGATGTATTCATGTACCTTTCTGTTCATTTCGAGAAAATGGTATCGCTCCAAAAGACTCTTGATGGTGCGATCCGGCCCCATGTGTCCATACAAAGGTGAGTCGTAAACGATAATATCTTCAAGATAAACGAGAGCTTCAACACCTAATAGGTCGGAAAGGACTATATTCATCAACCTAGAGAAATTAGCAGGCCCATTTCGGACTCCGAAAGGTAAAACCTGGAATTCGTAATGGCCTCGGTTAGTGGAGAAAGCAGTCAATGCCCGAGATTCGGGACCGACCTACATTAGCCAATAACCGGATGCTAAATAGAGGGATGAAAAGAAGTTAGCCTTCCCTACGTTCAGAATTGTTTCCTGCATGTATGGAATAGGGAAACGGTCTGGGATGGTAATGTGGTTTAGGCGTCTAAAATCTATAAAAAGGCGAGACGTTCCGTCCTTTTTTGGAGACAAGAATCATAGGAGCGGACCAGGGACTAGCTGAAGGCTGAATGACATCCTGCTCCAACATGTCCGTGATGTTTCTCAATAGTGACTAATTGGGAGTGTGGAACCCGATAGGGAGGAATGAAAATGCGTTTGGAATTGGGTTCCAGCTTGATTTCAAAAGGGACCAAATTAGTTCGGCCCAGAGGATCTCCTTTTAGGGCAATCACATCTCTATTTCTTATCAGGAAATCGAGAAGTGATTCCATTAGTTTGGGATCCTGTAAGGCTGGTGACTCCTGAAGGGAGTGCTCCAGGCATTTCTTATATTCTTCTTTCATTACTGAAGGGTTTAACTCTAAGAAACTGGAAACACGATTTATTCTACTGGTGGGGAAATCTGAATTTATTTCTACTGTGGAAACAGTTCCTATTTTCTGATTTGAAGTTAATTCGATAGGGCTTTTTCCTTTGTTTAAACAAACAAAAGGGATAGCTGAATTCTGACTCTGACTAAGGACTTGGACAATAAGAACATCTCTTTTGAAATTACTCTTCTCTGTAATCTGAGTACGCTCTGACTCTAATAATTTTCCTTGACTGTCGACTACTTTTGCTAGGAAACAGATCTTCTCATAAGGTGCTACTGTTATATGCTCGGTAGGGCATATGAAAAATTGAGAATCTGACTCTGGTTCGGCGACTAAAATTTGCCTTATGGGCTGAACTGAAACTGGCTGACTGGAAACTGACTGTGTTGATCCAACTGGATTCAACAACTGGAACTGATTACTCTGGGGTCTGATTTCTGGAGCGGTTGTCCCTCTGGATGCAACCGACTGACTTGAACTGCTATCAAGTGGAGGGGGTTTCCTATTTCTTTCGGAAATCTGAACTGAACTAATTCTATTAGCATTAAACTGTCTGTTATTCTCAAGGAGATGGTGTATCCCATTTCGACACTTTACTAACTTTGCGGCTGGGTAAATCTCCCATTGATTCCGGTTAAAAAAATCCATACCTAGTAGGATATCTGTCTGAAAGGTGGCGACTGTGTCCACTATACAACATTTCACGGGGTATACCGCGTTTCCAACTTCTAAATATAACTCAATTTCTCCGTATGTAGGTATGGGTGTGCCCGTAACTCCTCTGAGTTGACAGGAGGGTGCCTTAATTTCATATTTGTAATCTGTACTCTCTAGTAATTCATCTACACATTTTCTTAATTAACGTCGCGTGTGCTCCTGTATCTACGAGAGCGGTTACATCTTGGTTATCTGTTACAATTTATTATTAAATCTAGGAGGTTTGCACCTATTATCCTGATGGGAAGTTGGTGTGTGTATTTGGGTACATTACTGCTCTTTAGGAGGGAGGAGGTTGAACTACCGCCTCCAAAGTAGGGTCTAAAAAAAGGTCATATTCTATGGGATCACCATACGCTGGAGGGTTTTCTTGAAAACTGTACTCTGGGGAAAATAATTCCTCCGCGGGTACTTCTACGTACCGAACTATCCGACCTTGTTGATTGTACTGTGGTCGTAATCTATTTGGCTAGTGGTTCGACTGAGGCTGGGAATGCACTGGTTTCTGGGGATTGGAGGACTTTTGAGAACGTTGGTGGTTCGATTTCTGGAAGTGGGGCCTATACCCTGCAGGGGCTTTATCGGCACATTTTTGGCGATCGCCACGGCGATGACCATGTTCGTGGCAGTGGGAGCAATAAGAGGGATAATTGCATTGACTTATCATGTGCCCAAAGCTATCGCAGTTAAAACACTGTGGAGGAGGGCGTGTATTCTGGGTTTGGGGGGCTTGTTTCTAGGGTGGTGTTCCCTGCATTGGCCTCGATTTATAGGGTTGTTGTTGTTGTTGTTGCTGTTGTGGTTGCTGCTGCTGAATGTAATGTACGGGGGTTTCTCTACCCTTTCGGTAATTCTGGTTTGCTAAATCTGGGTAATGTTCCCGTGTTTTATTTACGGCTACACTTACTGGTTTGTCAACATTTAGAAACTCTTGAAACTTTTTTTTTTAGGTGCTTCAGGTAGGTTTGGTAAATGGTCGTTGCTACTATGAGGTTTCTTTGTTTTGATGTGAAAGTAATGCCACACGCATTTTCTGCGGCTCGGAGGGGTTCTCCTACGACTGTGTGTGTTCGTGCAATAAAATTATTTAAATCTTCATGTTCCTCTTTCTTCCATTTAGCTTGGAAGACTGCTTCTAACGTGGCTAAGGGTTGTGCAAGTGTTATTTCTTTAAAAAATTCTAATAAGTTTTGTTTAAAATTGTCCCATGTTGTAGCTTCGCTAATCGATGGGACGTAGGTGACTGTGTCATGAGCATTCCCTTCTTTAGGGTCGATAAACCATTTTGCTTCCCTAATCTTTATATCATCGGTGATGTTTTCGCGTATGAAATGTTGTTCTAAAGACTCAATCCAAGGTCTTACGCGTGGTTCAACGAAGTGATTATCTATGGTCTCCTTAAAAATTAAGACAGTATGGGGAAGTTTTACTTGTCTACCTAAGTTAATGTACGCTGAGGCGGGGGTTTGAGACATATTGGCTTGTACTTGACCTGAAGTTTGTGTGGTTGGGAATGTGTTTGAAGGGCGCGGGGTAGGTGGAAAAATGGGTGTAGGGAAATTTTCGATGTCAGAAAGTGCACCTTGTGTCTGCTTGACCGATCTTAATCTATGGAATGATCACGTAAGTGGTTTTCCTAACTACTCTATCTAAGAAATACACATTAAATAAATGCACAACAATTTGCCTAACTAGGGGAAAATTTGAAAAGATTGCAAACAAAATAATAATAAAAAAATGTAAACAAGATTTCACTCGAATGTACGTGAAGGTATGGTAATACTATGCTTGGTACATTAAATAAAATTATACTATACTAACTATAATACTGGAAATAACTCAGTTTCATTAAAAAGAAATGTATCACTGGTGTATGGAATGTTCACTGTGTTTTTTGTTAATTCTGGCTCAATACTAATTATTTACTGTTAATAATAATACTGACTTTTCAAATGTTTAGATTATTTAAAAAAAAAAGAGAGTTCAGTACTTAACAAGATTCCTACGGCGAAATCCTTGGAAACGTGTCCTGAAGACGCGTCTTGCTGGCCACTTATTCTTGGATGAAAACTAGGCATGGAGAACTTGGAGTCGTGACACACCGGTTCAAGGGTGGATGTGATAAACTGGAAGTTGACACCCCGGTCAACTGGATGTTGGTTCTAGTTCCAGGGTCTGGAAGACTGGAAGAATCCTGGATGCAGAGGTCGCCATTGTTAACCCTTCCGTCTATGGCCTGGGTTGGTTCGAAGTCGACGGGGGTTCTAGTTAGGTGGCAGCAACGGATGTGTTACTTGCAGTAGTTTTCTTCTATATTACTCTCCGAGTTCTTCTATAGTGGCTCGGAGGATTCTGGGAGGCTTACTAAATTCTCTGAAGATTCCCGGATTCTTCTTATAACGTATCGGGGAAGTTTAATGACTAAGTTCTCTGAAGAGAGCAAGGCTCGAAGGAGAAGATAAATACTATTTCTTACTGTAATTTACTGCTAAAATGTACAGGTAGTGCTCAGCCTTCGAATAGGATTCTGAATGCATATGGAAAAGATTATTGGGGTTTATATACCCCGATTTTACTAACATCATCATTATTAAATGTTGAAGAGGTTGTATTACTTTTGCACAATAGTCAAAAAAGTAATTTTTTTTTGTTGTGACAATGGTTAAACAGATAAACAGGATATAGGAAGAGGAAGCCATATTTTTAGCTTAAACCGCATATTTTTAGATCTGCTGGTTTTCCTGATCTGCCGAATTAATTAGAACGGAAATTGAACTATGAATTCTTATATTAAGATATACATATGAGCAAATAGTAAAAGTTTAATGCAAGACATGACTTCATCTTTTATAACGGAGAGAGAATGCATCTAATCTAAAAAAATTATTAAGAAATTTTGAAAAGAACAAGTCACCAATTATTTGGCAAAATAGGAAGCAACTCCAAAATTTATCCCAACAAAAAAAAAATAAAAAATAAAAAAATAATATCGTCGAGTATAAATTTCTAAATGGCGACATAATGTCGGGTCGTATATTCAGTACAATCTAAGTACATCACTGAGTACGTTGTAATTTTGGTTTATTACAATTTTGATTATAATGACCAATTAATTCACATTCACTTATTATCGTTAATTACAGTTTCATTAAAGTACATTAATTACACCATATTAAATTATTACAGTTAATTATAGTTTTATTAAAGTATATCAATTACATTATATTAAAATATTACAATTAATTACAATTAAACAGTTAACTATAGCTTTGTTTTTTTTACAGTGTTTTATATTTATAACACAAAGTACATGGGCACATACGGTGTATATATATATATATATATATATATATATATATATATATATATATATATATATACACGGTGTATAGTATATATATATATATATATATATATATATATATATATATATATATATATATACACACGGTGTATAGTATATATATATATATATATAACGCATAATAGTTTTATAAATTCGAATCAGAGCGAGAGGAGATTTTTATCTTAGAAGCGCTCGCTTCCGCTGTGGTTAGCAGAATTCGAACACTCGCATAAGCATTTATGAGATTGCGAGAAATTAATTAATGTAAAGAAAAGAAATAAAAAGAATACATGTGATCGTATGTACATGTACGTATGAATTGAACAACAGATAACTTGCGTTATGCGAGTGTGGTCCCTATGTAAAAATTAATAATTGAATATAAAGATCATACAGGAATTATTCATTTTTACAGTAATGTTATATCAACGTTGCAAAAAACGTTTAAGTTTTACGTTACGACTAAGTCAGTACAACGTCAATTTCTATCATGACCAAGATTCAACCAGGATACAATGTTGTATTTACGTAGTGTGTTTGCTGTGATGTACAATGATGGGGCAACTTTTATTCTTGATATTAATGTTGTCCAATTCCCTACTTATTGTCTGACTTGATTGCACCCGGAAAACATCGAAGTGTTCTCTTGCTCACGCCTTTTGCTCCGAACCACCCCATTTGTGTTCTGAACAGAGAATCCCCAATAAAAAAAATCCTCTTCATCAGCAAGTGAGTTAAACCTATTTTTTATGGTAATGGGTTCTGAATCCTTGTATTTTGGTTTCGAGGGTCTTTTATTTTTTACCACTTTGAATTCTTGTTCCTTCGTCCTACTTTCCGGAATACGCGCTGTATTTTTCAAAATGGCCACGCTTTGTTCTAAATATTTAACTTTAAGAGTTTATATCTGATGATGGGTTTTCACTCTAGCCTTGTCCGCTGGATTTGATTTCCAGAGCCGTGAACCCGAGCTTCAAGAATTTTTACCAATTCTTTTAACGTTTTAACTTCCTTTTCATGGTTTTCTCTAAGTTTACAAAACAAACATATACTCATGGTTATATGTCGCTGAAATTACCTTCAGGAAAGTCGACACACCAATGTTGAACTTTACATTTAAAGCATTCAGCTTTTAGTTTAGCTGGCCCTGTCATATTTTCTGTTTTTAATGAAGTTTACAATACTTAAATAAAAAAAAATGCAAACGTAAAGAACTTATCTAGTTTTGAGAGATGACCGTCTAAAAATAATGCGAAGATGCGTTTCTTTAATGTCCGATAAAATCTATACAGGATTGAATGGAACTGTTGGCAGTAACAACAATGCAGTAATGTTACTGTAAATAATACGATATGTTACTTTAATTAATACAATGGATAGTGAAGAAGAAATAGTGAATACAAGCAATAAATATGCACAAGCGAGAAGTACGTATTGCAAACCGGAAACGGAAATGGAAGCGGCGCTCTTGAGGACCCGAATATGTAAATTTTGCCTATTTAATCCAGCCGAAAAATGAAACCTGTAGCGACCATTAAAAACAATAAAAACTTCAAGTAATTAACTAATAAGCAATGAATGATTTGCCTAGCCTCAATAATAAAATAAATATAATTATACTTATCGCAACTTCTTATACAACATAAATCTTGTTAAACTTAATCACAACACTATTTCACATAACCATCGAAAATTACTGGAAAGACCACACAACACGTCCGCCTCCGATTAAGTAGAAAGAAGAGACAAGAAAGTAAGTCTATTCTACATAATGCCAATTTCAACTGAGACACATTAAGGAAAAAACTTCAATAATTTCATTCGTTCTATAATGTCTGCTGGTTCTCTTTCGTTCTTACAACTCTAATGTAAGACGTTTGTATCAACTATCAATATTATGTACTTGTAAAACTCATTTGTAGATTGTCCAGAATGTTACGACCAGGAAGGAGATGACAGTTACAGTAATGGATATTCGTCATATCTTTGTTTCGATGCCAGTACCACCATTGAAGAAACATATCACGAGCCAATGTACTCACAAGTTAAAAACACGAATGAACGTGAATAAACTGTTACCTTGGAAGGTGAACTAATTTTGAGTTCTGTGTTACGAGTAGAATCAACGAAACGTTTGTGAAAGGATCATCTACAAAATTTAACTTTATTTGCAGCATAAGAAACTACTTTTTTATGCAAGAAGGATGGGCTGAGGGCGAACGCCCACAAAAAGTGTCCTCCCCGTAGAAGGAGAACTTCAGAAGAGAAGGGACGAAGTCAAGATCAAGGGTTTTCGAGATATCTGGACAGTCAACAATGCATTTAAAATAGAGGACAGGGGTAAAGATGGATTTCGGAAGGTTGATCCCGAATTGAAGCGGTTGAGGAGATAGGGGAATGAGAATACCAATTATATATATATAATTAGAGGGGGTCGAAATTTTGTATTCTTATTCTACACACTGCTCGGAGTTTCCTTTGGGCCCCTAAACAACATACTGTAATTACACCGCTATGCGCCCCCCTCCCCTACCCGTTGCATATGCCCCGCCTTTTTTAAATTGAAATGAAATTGAAACCAATTCTTTGAATAAAAAAAACCTGATAAATGACAAAGATTAAAGTAAATAATGATATAAGTAAATAATGATATAAGTAAAGTTAAAGTAAGTTTTATATATATATATTATATATATATATATATATATATATATATATATATATATAATAAGAAATCTTCTCCGTATATTACTTAAAGAATCAATTGAAGCATACTAAAATCAAACTATTCATCTTAAGAAATTCCTCGACTCCAGTACATTCAAAATAAATTTATGTCTATTTTCGTAACCAATTCTATCTTGTGATGCTTCTGTTACCACATTTACAGCATGTTCTACTCCCTGGCTGTGACAGGGAAAAGGAATAAGCTGAAGTGGTTCATTTCGAACTTTAAGATCATCATCATTTGTCAAATTCTGTAAAATAGATGGAGGGGTGATGGTTTCGTTGTCCCAGTCGATCATGTTAGGATAATCGTCTGCTTCAAAGTTCAGTGTTTTTGGCAGCTCAAAATTTCTCGCACCTCTCTTCTTGTGTCTGTTATCATTGGGAGTAAGATATTCTCTGGGTGGGCAAAATAGGCGTTATTTCTGAGGACACGCTCCATACTCATCCAATGCTTTTTATCTAAGCCTTTAAGCAAGTGCATGATATACCAAAAATTAGATGCTCCCTCATTTGCCTTTGGATGAGACTTTATCCAAAACCAGCATTATAATTTTTACTAGGTCTTGGATGCTTTTGTCTGGATTCCGTGTAGACATATAAGCGCAGGATCCTGTTTGCTCGTGTTAGCCATCTCGCATGATGGAGGGCACCTGGGGATCTGGTGGCTAGAGCTTGTGAGATGCGTCCAGATTGTATGCTAATGCACATTTCATACATATATTTTTGGTCACTGCTGAAACTTTTAACAATATCGGCCGAAACTCCTTTAATGTTGCCCTCTACAGGGGTATAATCAACTAGATCCAGTTTGGTCAAATCCTTTCGGAGTTTCTTTCCAAGAGAACCTTTGAAGGTGTTTGGTCCCGAAGTTTTTCCATCAATTGCTTCAAATACGTGCCTGAAGGGCAGTTCGTTTGCATGCAAAAGGTAAATCAGCCATTGTACCGGCCTGTCCAGATATAATTCAATCAATTTTAGCACTCCGCCAATCCTGCCAGTGTTCACTCGGGTGCCATCGCATAGCAAAGCTTTGAGGGATTCTTTGCTATTAGAATCAACTGTAAAAGTTATTATTTCATCTGCAATACAACAAGCAGTTCCGTTATCTGGAGCTATATGATCCATGTAAACATCACCAGGTTCTTTGACTATTACATAATGTTCTTCGTACTCCATTCCCTTCTTTGTCTTAGTTTGATCTTTTCTACCATCAAATCCGATGCCTTCAATCTGTGTGTTCTCTGATTTCACTTTGATTATGTTCTTTTTACCCACACGTATTCTTTCTCTTTCCACTTTTTTCCTATCCAACATATTGGTTTCGTCTAATATTCCCATATCCTTCAAAGCTGCATTTACTATAGCTGCAGTTGCTCTGTAACTTACGCGGTATCTATCTGCTGTTATTGTTATCATAAATAATTCTGTTCTGATGGTTTTCTCTCAGCTCAAAATCCGGAACAAAGTCAACATCGTCGCTGTCATCATCAATTTCCATGCTCTCATCTTCCATAATATGTAAAGGGTCCAGTTTGCTGGTTGAGGCGACATTCATATCTAGGCTTATCTTGGGTCTTCTTTCTAATCCTTTAATTCTATCGTGAGTCCTTTTTCTTGCGGAAGTCGTTACTCTGTCGATTGGTCCTAGTTGGTTTTTCTTTGTTTCTGCCCCACAAAAGACTCCCACTCAATCATTGGAACTCTAATATCACATCTGCAATCCGTTTGACTGATTTTTTTTTATCGTAAGAAGTACAAGTGCAAATATCAAACATTTCATCGAATGTCTCCACCTTCTGCTGAAAACTGTTGTTTCTTTGTTTTAATGGTACTTTATTTAGCTTTGCTGCAGATTCTATCAATCGTTCAACTTTTATAGCTATTCCTTCAAATCCTATATGTTGAAAAGAAAACTTCTCCCAAGTGGCTTCCACATCTTTAGTGACAATTCTGAAACATTCTTTTGCTGTTCTAGAACCTTTCGAAATCAGTTCTTCTCGTTTTCTTACCAATAAATAATGCCTAAATACGTCAGCCTTTGAAGGAGTCATTGAAGGTGGAAATTCTGCAGGGTGACCAAATGTTGAATTGTGCGTTTTGCTTCTTGTCGCCATGATTTCACTTATTTAGACCGAGTAGCATTAATAACAAGAAACTAATTGTTAAATTCTAGCAATTGAATCATTCAATCTGAATTTAATATAACTCATTCAATCATAAACAATCTGAAACTAAACAAAAAACGTGACAATAATTTATTTAATTCATCTAATCTATCCAAATTAATCTACTTAATAAGACTTAATATAATGCATGATTGTCACATTTGGGGTTTATATCTGTGGAGAGAGTAAAATGGGGGGGATGCTATAGAAGGGGTAAGGGGGGTCGTATATACTCATTTTTTTTTACAAGATGTTGAGATCATCATTTCCAACTACGTGCATACTGTGGAATTGGAGAAACTCGATTTTTGATATGTTTCGATCCCCCTAATATATATATATATATATATAATATTATATATATATATATATATATATATATATATATATATATATATATATATATGGTGTCCATAAATGATTACCCTGATTAAAGCATGCTATAACTTTTAAATAAACACTCGTATTCAAACACCGTTTTAATCATAAGTAGATAAACATACAAAGTTTTGATACATAGTTAATGAATTTAATAAGCTTCCACATGTGCACCCCCTAGTGACACGTAAAATGTCTAAACGGTATTCACACTCACGCCACACATTTTCCAACATTTGTGGGTTAACTGCTGCAATTGCATCCGTAATGCGTTCTCGCAATGTCCTGATATCTGGAACAACTGTTGCATAAACCAAATCTTTAACATGACCGCAGAGAAAGAAATCCAGCGGGGTAATGTCTGGTGATCTTTGGGGCCATGGGATTGGCCCGTCCCTGCCAATCCATCGATTTGGAAATGTTGCGTCGAGAGTTTCACGAACAACATGCGCCCAATGAGGGGGTGCCCCATCTTGTTGGAAGATGACAGTTGGCTGCCTGTCCTGCAGATGGGGGATGGCGTAATTGGTGAGCATATCCAGGTACACAGTTGCGGAAACATTGTTCTCAGCGTTTCCACCGTCCCATCGGAAACTGATGGTCTACCACTGCTCTTTCCCTTTTCCACGTTTCCAGTTTCCAAGAATTTTTTCATCCACGACTTAATTAACTTCACATCAGGTGGATTCTTTCCATACTTTGTTCCGAACCTTCGCTGAACACTGACAGGAGATTTTGTTTCTGCAAGCTACACAACACATTGTGCCTTCTCTGTCACAGACGCCATCTTAACTGAACAGCTACTACAGCGCTCCTAGCGGCGAATGCGGTAGACGAAACACACCAGCACAGAAACTCTATGCGTGTACGAGATCACCTGTAAAAAGAAAACGGATGTAAGATTCGTCATTAAAACATGAGCATACTGTTTTCAGGGTAAACATTTATGGACACCCTATATATATATATGTTAAAGTTTCCTCCTTGGAAGAAGACGATTTCACAGTTCGGCAAACAAAAGCGGATGGCTAAAAAAAAGCAGAAGTTAAATGAACCGGCAACGAAAACGAACAGTAAACTCTAAAAACATATCCCAGGTCACTCGTCTGAAAGTACGTGTTAGGGATACGAACTACATGTGTGTGTGTGTGTGTGTGTGTGTGTGTGTGTGTGTGTGTGTGTGTTAATTCAACGTGCGGAAATTCAGATAGTGCTTTTTCAATTCAGACGAGTACGAATGGGGATCATTCTTTGCTTAGTTAATTGTTAATCTAATCGCCAACCCACAATTTTCTCTCCTGTTTCACAGCGATAAACCTGTCGTCAGTTGATCTTTTCCCTACGTTCACTTTTACTTTATCATATAATTGAATATTTATGGCACGCCATTTGAGTATCTATATAAAATACTTCCAAGTTGTTGTCGGTTCCTTGAATATGACTCGAGAATTACAGTGGGTTCATGTCTCCTATGTTGTCTTAGTAACTAGTGTTAATTCAGTATATTTATGCATACATATTGAGGGTTAACAAAATTGGTTGACATCTTGCGTTACTATTTTTTAATTGATAGTGAAAGTCAATAAATAATATCAGGTTTATTGAATCTTCATAATCGTTTCGCTTTTTACTTTCAATAATGTGAAGGTAATGCAAGTTTTATCATTATTTTGATGAGCTCGTGGGGTGTCTATTTACTAGTGTCAACTTTTTGTACAAATACTCGTATATTACATTTGTTTTTATTTATTTTTGCATTTGTTTACCTACTTACTCCATTTAACAAAGAAAAGACGAAGTGAAGAAGATCCACATTTTGGAGAAACTCAGCAACTAATGGTAAATGCCTTCTCAAAGTTAGCCTCAAACAGATGGAACAATTCAAAGTGAAAGCCAAACTAAGAAGAAAAGAAAAATGGCGGGAGAACTTAAAGCACATAACGCAACTTAAACCTTGAATATTTGCCAAGACTAAACTATATTTGTTTTTTGTTTTGTATTGTCCTTTGAGTATTTCAAATTCAATTTCCTTCAGTGTCGCATGTCTTGTATTCCTATGGTCCTCCAAGAAAGAACCATTTCCAGTTGCCTGTTCCGGTACTTTCTAGCTTGATAATGAATCAGCTCAGAGGATCTCAGCTGTGTCAACTGGATGTGCTGAATGAGGTTTAATAGTCATATTATTGTCTGTAGCGCGAAGACGTGTTCCTTGGTTTGTATTCATAGGTTTCTGATAATTTTTTCCTATTGTCCCTTGAATTTGTTTGAAGGTGGTGATAGCATTTGTTACCATATTTGCAGCCCTCCTCAAGGGCAAATCTAAGCATTTCAGTAAGGGTGTTCCAAAGAAAAAGGGTACCCCTAAAATAAAAAGGGCACAGAACTAAAAATTGTTTCTTAAAACAGACCATCAATGAGCGAGTGTAAAATCAATTGCATTGTTTTATTAGATCAGTTTCATTCAAATATGGTACAAAATAAAAATCTAATTTGGGTACAACAATTATCAATTTTTTCAAACAATTACAAATATCTTGCCAATTAAAAGAACTATCTAGCAGTGGTGGGAAAAACAAATCGATTACAAATAAAAACTACCGATGTCTGAAAAGTAACAAAGTATAAAGTAGACATTACTTCTCTGGATTAATTATAATATATTTAATCCAGAGAAGTAATTTTTACTCTATGCTTTTAGTTACTTTTCAGACATCAGTAATTTTTATTTGTAATCGATTACTTTTTGCCCACCACTGCTATCGAATCCCGTTGCCAGAACTTCCCAAGGAATGAATGAATGAATAGCAGTGCTTCACCGGCGCTTCAACTACGAACTACTAAGGTCATATCGCGCCGAAACTAAAGGAAAGAGAGAGAGCACAAGGGGATGGGGTAAGGGGGAATTTGAAGGAGCAACAGTTAAGAAAAAGTCGTGAGAGAGAAAAGGAAAAACACCATGATATGATCAGTAAAGGGAGGAGGAAGGAATTACACCCAAATCATATTAAATAGAGTAGAAGGCCAGTTTGACGAAGAAACGAGAAAAGTGTCCTTAGGTACTGGCGGAGAGTCACTCAACAACATAGTAAGAGCAAGAGTGGAGCCTGAAGGGCAAAAAGGGAGGAACTGGGAGCGAGCAACGGCAAAGGCAGGACAAACTAAAAGCAAATGTGAAAGAGAGAGAGGAATGTCGCATGGGCAGGAGGGGGCAACATCTCCCGTCATAAAATGCCCATGCATGAGGTGAGTATGACCGACGCGTAGACGCATCAGAGCGGTTTCTGACCGTCGGTCACGATGGCAGGAGGAAGGCCACCGTCGAATCGTGGGCTTCAACGCCCTCAAGGAATTCCCGGACACATCCTCCCACTGGTGCTGCCACCGCCGAAGGAATGCCTCCCGGAAAACCATCGTAAAGTCCGACGCCGGGAGAGGCGTGTTAGGGTCGAAAGGCAGGGAGGACACTTCCCTCGCCGCGGCGTCCGCACGTTCGTTGCCCGGAATACCAACGTGGGAAGGTACCCAACGGAAGGCGACTACCTTACGGCGTGATGAAAGAAGGATCAGCTAGTCCTGAATCTGCCGCACCAGTCGGTGCGAAGAGACAAGAGAGGACAGGGCCTCAAGAACGGTACGGGAGTCGGAATAAATGATGTGGAGGGGAGCTGAAAAAGGAGCCGAAGGGCCAAAAGAATAGCCGATAGTTCCGCTGTAAAGATGGAAACCGTTAGGGGGAGTGTGGTGCCGCGTTTGTTAGCGGGCTAAAGATAAAGTAAAGGCCAATTTGAGGCTTTATTCAACATAAACATAGCATAGATCTGAAACACAGAAAACAATAATTAGTAAAGACTTGTTACACAGAAAACAATAATTAGTAAAGACTCATTACATTCCTCTCTTCTTTTATAATACGTGATACATTGCACGGTAAGAAACAAAACGACAAGTTCAAGATATTTTGGAAGAAAGAAGAGTCTACAAGTTTAGGCGTTGAGCTGGGTATCTGATTCGAGTGCTTCTTCTCAGAGGGGGACTCGTCTCGGAGGTTACTGACACAGGTGGGCCTCTCTCGACTTCGACTGGAGTCGCTTCGACGGGAGCTGTTGGGACCGTGTGTCGGCGGATCTCAGCGGGTTCTGAGTCGTCCGTTAGCGGGGTGGAATTGATTGGCGGACTGGGTAGGGGGTTCATAGTGATTCGTGTCATCCGTATTGCTACGTCCCGCCGGTGCCAGGTCCCTGATGGATACGGTATCTTCTCTCCCATTCGGATGCCGTATAAACGCGTAGTTGGGGTTTGCCTCAATTAACTCAACTTCCTCGACGAGGGGGTCGTTCTTGGATCGGCGAATGAATTGGCGAAGGAGTACAGTTCCCGGAGAAGACAGCCACGTCGGTAGTGCAGAACCGGTAGAAGTACGCCGCGGGTGCGTGAATAGACGCTCGTGAGTTTCGTTCGTGGCCGTACACAGCAGCGATCTAATCGAGTGCAGCGCGTCTGGTAGGACGGACTCCCATTGCGACATCGGCAACCCGCGATCTTCTATGGCTAGTTTGATGGTGTTCATGATGATTCCATTGTAACGTTCGCATTGCCCGTTTCCTTGGGGGTGATACGGCGTTGTGCGACTAGTCGCGATACCATGTTTAGTTAGGAACAGTTTTAGTTCCGAAGACATAAACGATGTCCCTCGATCTGTGTGGATGTAAGAGGGAGTTCCGAAGGTAGAAAATAACTCGGTGAGACGGGCGATAACGGTTGACGTGTTCGTATCACGGCACGGGAAGGCAAAAGGAAAGCGTGAATACTCGTCGATTACTGTTAGGATGTAAGGTCGCGAAGTTGCGCTCGGAAGCGGGCCTTTAAAGTCGATGTTAAGTCGGTCAAACGGGGACATGGCCCGTATTAAGTGACTAACTTCTGGTTTATAGTACTGTGGCTTACATTAGCGCATGTTTGGCATTCCGACGTAACTCGTTTGATGTCATCCACTGAGAATGGTAGGTTCCTAGCTCTCACAAAATGAGTCATTCGGCGGACTCCTGGGTGTATCAGATTAACATGCAGCTGGGCGAGGGATATTCTTGGAGTAGCAGCGCAAAAGGATCGCGACAATGCGTCTGCGGCTCGGTTCTCGGGCCCGGTCTGTATTTTATTGTGAATGAGTAGCCGGCTAGTTCTACACGCCAACGGAGAATCTTATCGTTCTTAATACGACCAGTAGCTTTTCCATCGAACATGAAAGATACGCTCCGCTGGTCGGTGACGACAGTAAAGTGTCGATAAGCTAAGAAGTGCTTCCACTTGCGAATGGATTCGATTACAGCGTATGCCTCCTTTTCAACGATGTGATGGCGACGTTCTGTGTTATTCAGAGCGCGAGAAAAGAACGCCACCGGGCGGCCGTTCTGGGTGAGGGTGGCTCCGATTGCTGAAGAGGAAGCGTCCGTCTCCACAGTGAACGGCAGTTCTTCATCGATTGAACCGACGACAGCTTTCGAGATATCATCTTTGAGTGTTTGGATCGTTGATACTTCCTCGCGAGTTAATGGGAATGATGAAACGTTGAGCAGAGGTTTGATCTTGAGGGAATAGTTCTGAATCCATTTAGCATAGTATGCGAATAGTCCGATTACGCGTTGTAGAGACGACTTGTTGCGAGGAGTTTGAAGTTCTTGTAGTGGCCGGAGGCGTTCGGGATCGGGCCGCAATACGCCATGAGAGATAGAATATCCGAGCAGGTGCACTGATGTCATCGAAAGCTTGCATTTTTCCTTGTTTAGACTCAGATTTACTCGTTTAGCGGCTTCCCAGAAATGTCGAAGGTTCTCATCGTGCTCTTCCCAAGTGGTTCCGCAGATGGTGAGATCGTCGAGGTAGGCGTATGTTGATGATAAGTTGTTCGAGGATATGAATTCGTTCATGACGCGCTGGAAGGCCGCGGCTCCGTTAGTTACTCCCATAGGGATCCTTCTGAATTGGTATAGATTTCCGTCAGCCTCGAATGCTGTGAAAGGTCGTTCAGACGGATCGATTTCTACCTGGTAGTATGCGCTTGACAGATCAATTACGCTGTAGTATTTGTGTTGTGAGACTTTGTTGGCTATATCATCGATTCGCGGAAGAGGATATGCATCTAGCATGGTAAATCGGTTGACGGTTTGAGAGAAATCGATTACCATGCGTTTTTTTTTTGTTTCGGTAGATGTGATGACTACTTGAGCACGCCAGGGTGAGTTACTGGGTTCAATTATCTCATCCCTGAGTAGCTTTTCGATTTCTTTCCCAATGAAAATTTTGTCCTCAGAGCAAAATCGTCTGGACTTCGTGGCGATGGGACGACAATCGGCAGTTAAGTTGCCGAATAGTGGTGGGGCTGAAATTCTTGATCGGGTAAGGCCGCATATATGGAGTGCTGGCTCCGGACCTCCGAAATTGATGTTCAATTCCTTGTGTCTGATTAAGAATGGGGTACCGAGTATTATGTCAGCGCACAGATCCGACAAGACGGATAGTTCGAGCTTTTCGTAGTCGCGGTCTCCCATCGTAACCTTCACTGTACATCGACCTGAGATGGCTGCGGATAGATTAGGCGAAGCCATTGATACGACGCCCGAGTGCGGAAGAATGGGCAGCTCTAAGTGTTTGGCTAGATCCTCACGAATGAAGTTGTCCGAGCTGCCAGTATCCAACAAGGCGAGACACGAACTGCCGTTGACGAGGATATCGACTGTTGAGTTGGTAGGCATGGAGGAGCTACACGATAGTGGTACTAATGGTCGCTAATGCTGCGGCTGAATGAGACGCTGTGGTTTTATCCTGTTTTTGACGTGCCGAGGAAGTACTTGAGCGGCAGACTTTGGCCCAGTGGCCGGTCTTTTCACATTTCGCACAGATAGAATCCTTTGCTGGACACCTGCTTCGTGGGTGGCGTCGAGACCCGCAGAAGAAGCACAGAGCGGCTTTGTTGTCGAAATTCGTAGCGGCTGAAGAGTTTGGGAGATCGTCTTCTCGGACGCAGGCAGGCCGGGCAGAGTCAGTAGTCGGCGACGGTTCGTGGCGAGAGCCAGTGGCTGCAACAGCACCGTAATGAGTGAGGTACGATTCTGAGTTTTTCTGGGCCTGATCTAATGTTCGAGCCTGGACGATAGCCTTTTCTAGTGAGAGTGTGTTATTTTCGAGTAAGCGGGTACGGATGGCGCTATCTCTAATTCCTCGGATGAAAGCGTCTCTCACAGATGAACTCCTGTTTTCGTCGGCGGAAACCGATTTGAAGTTGCAGTCATTGGCTAGTTGTTGAAGAATTTGCAAGTACTCATCAAGGGTTTCCTCGGGCTTTTGGTGACGGGTGGACAACAGGTGGCGAGCGCATACCTCGTTCGGCTTCTTGACGTAGGTGGCCTCTAAGGCTGCCATGGCATCCTCATAAGTAGAGCAGTCTTGAATGATATCAGCGACATCGGGGCCGATATGTATGAATAGAACCTCCAATTTATTGGGGTTGTGTTCGGCGATAGTACTAAAGAAATATTTGAATCCGCGCGACCATAATTTCCATAGTTTCCCAGCTTGGGGAGAATTCGGAGAAGTAATAAATTTATCCGGGCGAATCACCTTCTCCATGATATAGTAAGATTACTGGATGAATATTTGCTTGCTGTATCTGAAAGGCCGACTGAATGGCTGATTGAAATGTTGAATAAATTGTGGTGCCGCGTTTGTTAGCGGGCTAAAGATAAAGTAAAGGCCAATTTGAGGCTTTATTCAACATAAACATAGCATAGATCTGAAACACAGAAAACAATAATTAGTAAAGACTTGTTACACAGAAAACAATAATTAGTAAAGACTCATTACAGGGAGGGATAATGATTTAGTTTCCAATGGGAAGACGGCCACGCAGCCCACTCCAAGTGGAGAGCGAGAGCTGTCTGTGAACACTGGGATAGAATCAGCATGGGAAGAGGAATGGGATAAGAATAGTTGCCGAAGGGCGGATGGATGGAACTGGGACTTTGGTACAGTAGAAAGGAGGGAGCAGATAAGGAGAGGAGAAATGGTCCATGGGGGGTACTGGAGGGGGGGAGAGGAGAGCACTCGCCCCTCCACCCCCAGAGAAGACAGGACAGGAGCCATTCGTAGACCAAACGGTCGGATCAAGTGGGAATGACGGTCAAAGCATGCTGCAGTGGAAGGACCGAAGAGGGATTGGAAGACCGGGGTGGGAGAGAACTGCCGAACACGAAAAAGGTATTTGAGACCCTCCAAGGTACGATGGGCATCCAATGGGAGATGGCCACCTCTGCATACAGGCTGACGATTGGAGAAGATCGGAATGCGCCAGTGCTGATGCGCACACCTAATGAGCGAATCGGGTCCAGCATGCGCAGAGCGGAGGGAGGAGTATGGCGGTCAGTATGGCGGTCAGCACACGAGTCAGTATGAGAGAGGAACTTAAGAAGGGTACAATTCTGAAGGCACGAAGCCTTCAGAGCAGTGATGTAGGTCTCGAGATCGGTCTCGGTCTCGAGACCGATCTCGAGACCAAATTTGCAGATCTCGATCTCGATCTCGGTCTCCGCTATTTAGATCTCGGTCTCGATCTCGGTCTCGACAGACGCGGTCTCGGTTTTTCCCCGAGACCTTTCGAGACCTCTCGAGACCGTAATGAAAAATACATGTTATTGGCATACTCATGATGGTGGCTTGGTTGAACAGACAATTCAGAATGTTTATGAAAGTTTGTAAAAGTAAGGGACTCTAGGTATTCACTAATCAGTCACCCTGTTTTGAGTTGCCACGTTTGTCTTGCGGGGGTGTGGGGGTCTGGATTTTTTTAGGTTAGCGCTACAAAAAAATTTGCCCCCCCCTCCGCCCCCGTCAGATTAATTTTATTGAAAATGGAAACACTAAATAGAGAATTACATATATTATATATATAAGTATATATTATAAGGCCACTTAGTGTTGCCAAACGGCGTGTCAACCTCTGTGGCGTGATAAAAACGATTATTCTCCCATCCAATATGTATTTGAAAAAATAAAATGCTTCACACAAAAATAATGCAAGAAATACAGCATAAAGAAAACAGTACCGATAAATTCAATAAAGCATAGAATAACTCGACAACCCTTCACATCACTTATATTTACAACGTACCGATTCGTAGAACAAATCGCAATTGCCAATTGTAAATGTTAAAAAATGACGTCATCAATGATGTCACGGCGGAACTTTTATCACGCCACACCTCCCCTTAAGCTGAATTTATTTTGTTTCCTAATCAGTTTTTGGCACGTGCTGTTAGTGACAGTGTGTAGTTTAGTTTTGTATTCCATTTTATTAACTGTTTAGTGTATTCAGTTTGACTTATAGATTTGTAAATAATCATAGTAAAATATTTCTGATCGGTCAGCCGTTATAATTTTTGGCTATAAAAATCACAAAGACAATGTTGGAAAAGGTGGCCACAAAAAAAAAACATGGCATTTTGCAAATTTTGTGGCATTTCCATAACTGATAATGGCAAAATATCAAAGCTATCGGTCCAAGCAGAAGAACGTTGAAACTGGGAAGATTTTGAACCGCAGGGAACAGTTGCGGCGGTACCTCTTAGAGATCGATGAATCTCATATTTTAGACAACTGCTCTCCAATAAAGTTTTGGCACCAGAAAAGGGATAAATTCCCATCACTGGCCAATATTGCCATGACTGTTTTAACAGTGCCTGCCTCTAGTGCTTCAATTGAGCGTGTATTTGGCCATGGAGGCATAATAATGAGGCCCCACAGAAGTCGAACTTCAGCAGATCTTCTGAGCATGCTGATGTTCCTTAAGTGTAATGAGCACCTATCATGCTTTAAATAAATGCACAAGTCAAACTGGGTAGTGGGTACGTTCATTAAACCTTCTGTAACAGATATAAAAGAAGTAAATAAATAAAAAGTACGTATATATATATTCATTTGTTAATTTATAGGCTACACATTTTGCATTCAACACACTACATCTGAGAAAGTAGTTATTAGTTTATTAATATACTTAACGTAGTCTAATTTCCAGAGTAGTGTAAAACAAATTGAAAGGGCATGAGCTTGGTCTCGATCTCGATCTCGGTCTCGAATTTTAAGGGTCTCGATCTCGAACCTTGGATCTCGGTCTCGATCTTGGTCTCACAGGATCAGGTCTCGGTCTCAGTCTCGGACTTGGTGGTCTCGACTACATCACTGCTTCAGAGACTTCAAATGGGGGATCCAGAAATCTAGTTTCGGGCACAACGGGGACTGGTGATCCAGAGAGAGAGAGAGAGAGAGAGAGTTACAAGGAGTTACAAGGAAAAGAAGTACCTCAAAATGCCTTGCGGCCCATACCGAGGAGGTACCAATGGCAACGGGTGCCAGGGAAAATTTTGTAAAAGTTTATTTTTCTTTTAACTATCCTAGCAGTAGTAGAAAACTGGATAGAAAAGTAGAAGGCTCTCTCCCCACCCTCCGCTCCCTCCCTGCCAGAGGAAGGTACGGAAAAAGGTTGAAGAAAATACCTTGACCCTGGAAAAGTAGCCAAGGAAATTTTACAGGAAAGTGGAGAATATATAAATAGCTCTATATTTAGCTTGCTCACAGAGACACCGTGCAAGCGATCTCCTGCAGAGGAAGGGGTGCGGGAGGTGAGGGAGGAGACGTACGATCGCCAAGAAAAGCGGCGGGCTGCACGGACTGTGCGACGGGCCTGAGCTCGCGCACGTTTAAAGGCTATTGAATTTTGTAGAGATGGATTGCGTCGAAGACGACGAAAGGCCGACTTCTTAGCCTGAACAGCCAGAGTGCATGATGGGGTCCACCATGGAACCGAAGGGGCAGAGGTGCGGGAAAATGTAGATTTGGGAATAGAGGACAGAGCAGCACAGGTGATATGATCTGTGAGGTAGGTGGAGGCAGCATCGACAGTCGGGAAGTTACTCAGAGCGGCAGAGGTTCGACTTTCGGCGTAGAAAAGAGGCCAGTCAGCTTTAGCGAGGTTCCATCGGGAAGGAAGAGTGGAGGAACTGTGAGTCCGGGACGTACGGAGGAGGAGGGGGAAATGATCGCTACCGTAAAGGTCTGGAGTGACAGCCCAGGAGAAGTCAAGGAAAGCGGAAGGAAAAGTAAGCGAAAGATCTATGAAGGAAAATGTACGGGTCTGGAGGTGAAAAGCTGTGGGCTGGCCGGTGTTAAGACATACAGAAGTAGTTGAAAGAAGGGAGACCACAACGCCACCCCGCTGATTGGTGACAGTATCACCCCACAGAGGATGGCGCGCGTTGAAGTCTCCCAGGAGGAGGAAAGGGGGAGGGAGCTGCAGGAGGAGAGCGGAAAAATCGTCAACAAAGTTCCTGTAACGGGGGGAGATATAAAGAGCAAACCGAATATAAATGGTCTAGGAAAACCTGAGCCGCCACTGCCTGGAGAGGAGTGTTGAGTAGAAGGGGAGTAGATGGCACATCAGAACGGATGAAAACTGCTGTGCCCCCACGAGGGGCATCAGACGGAGGGGGGGGAGATATATGATGAAAACCTTCCGAGAGGACGTAAGGGGCGAACCCCAAGTTGGGTCTCCTGAAGGCAGACGTACACCGGGTCAAAATCCTGGATAAGGGGGAGGAAGTCCTCCCAACTAGGGAGGCCTCGGCAATTCCATTGAAGGATAGCAGCCATCAAGAGCGGAATACGCTGGGGGCTGGGGATGGGTCGTTTAAGGGAAGAGCGAGGAGGGGAAGAGTCCAGAAGAGGGTGGGGGGGGGTTTCGCTATATATGCTGAAATGTCAGCAATGGTTTCAGGAGGGAGAATAAGCGGGTTAGTTGTTACTGAGGTGGAGCAGACGCGAACAGTGGAACTGGAAGTTCTAAGGGGACGAGCTGGAGGAACAGTGAACACAGGGGGTGGAGACGACGAGAAGGAAGAGGATGAGATAGGGGGAAGAGTGGACGAGGCCTGATCAGGCCTAGAATGATAGGGTGTGGAAGAGGACGCTACGGAAGTGGACGAAGTCTGGGGCGAACGGGAGGTGTCGGGCGGGAGAAGCGCAGTGTTTGAGCAAAAGTAAGGCCTGGGCGAGTGAATCGAGACCAAACGTGGGCCCTCGGTTCCTGAAAACTGACCTTGTTTGACTCCCAGACTGACAGGACCTCACGCTCGAAGAGGTAGGTCGGACAGGAAGAGGAGGAAGCGGCGTGGTCTTCTCCACAGTTGGCGCAGCGAGGAGGATTCGAACAGGAACCATGTGTCGGGGACGCACAGTTGACACAAACACCAGGGGAACTTCGGCACGTCTTACTGACGTGTCCGAACCTCTGGCAAGTGAAACATCGGCGTGGTCTGGGGATGTAACGACGGACCGGAAATTGAAGATAACCGGCTCTAATTTTCTCGGGTAATTGGGAACGAGCAAAGGTCAGGATCAATAAAGGAGATGGAATCCTTGCCCCCTGAACCATACGGGTTGGGCGGTAAACGCGGGTCACTTTCTGAGAGGAGAGGCGAGTGAGAAGATCCGATTCTGAGTATTCCAAAAAGCGGGGAGCATGTACTACACCCGTACAAGCATTAAAGGAAGAGTGGGGGAGACAATCCAGGGGAGCAGAAGCCAGGGTCGAGAGAGACGAAACCTTCTGGTGTTGGGCTCTGGAGGAGACCTCCACCACAAGAGAACCCCCTGTGAGAGGGGGGGGGAGGCGGAAGAACTGAGGACCAGAAACCGAGGGTAATCAGGGTCAGAGTCGTCAGCTCCCACAAGGGGATCAAAAGACTTGCGGAAATAAGACACACGAGAAGTCTTTGAACGAGGACGACGCCAGTGCTCCGCAGTCCGAGGGGGGGGTAAACCCCATCAGGATGCGGTTTTCCAGTGGTAGAGGACTCGAGAGCCTGGTTGCCCACCACCCGAGTGCTAAAAGTAGTAGTAGTCCGAGAATGAGAAGCACAAAAGGAAAGCTTCATCCCCCGCGTGCATCCAACCACCACCGACTCCAACAAGGAAAAGGTGAATCGTGGGCACACGCGGTCCCACCGCCAATAGACGTCACGCAGGGGAGATACAGCCATACCCAGTCCCCGTGCCTAAAAGGCGGCCACTCTCGTCCAACGCGCGGTGAAAGATGGCAGGGACAGGGCTTGGGTTTGGTTTAAGAACAAGGGTGAAGGACAACCACCTCCCTCACCCAATGTCCAAGGAAAGAGTCAAGTCAAGGTCCAAAACAAAGCCAAATGCGAAAAAAAAAAACAGAAGGATTGTGGGAAAGGAGGGGAAAGAAAGAAATAAGTAGAAGCAAGATATCAGCTGGGTCCCCAGATGGGTCCAATGGTCCATGAAGGCAGAGAGAGCCCTTACATCGAAGGAGGATGCATTCCCACATTGGCCACAGAGGGACGCGTCCTATAACTCCTGACAAAGCAAAAGGAACTTCCCAAGGGGGTGGTCGAAATTGTAGAAAGGCAGACCTTTTGGTGCAACGGCATAGTCACTGCAGAGTGGGTTTAGAGTAGTTTAGAGAAGTTTGTGGTTTCAAAAGAAAATGCAAATAAAATGTGTATTTATTTACTAAATGATGTTATATATTATAATATCACATAAGTTATAACTGTCACAAAAGTGGACTTTTCCTGTCAAGGAAAAGGGGGGGGGGGTCATTCGACCCCCATGGCTACGGGCGGCCTGCTATCAGAATAAGATGAAACTAAAAATAGTGATATGGCTGCACCAGTACTCTGGGCACCTATGAAAACCACTGCAACTACAAATTTGGAAGTACAATGTATACAGCTAAAGACTCAAAATATAATTTTAAAATAAAATAAAATAACCATGTTCTATTTACAAAAACAAAATTTGTTTTCAGAGGCATGCACATCATTCAAATAGGGTACTTGCAAGAAGTTGATGGGGAGGGTTCGGACGTCGCCGACCCCGAACCCCACCTAGCTCCGCCCTTGTATTATATTCAGCAATTAATAGTCATAAACAAAATTTTGTGAAGTAATTACCAGGATTGTAGAGGGTGTTGAAACTAATCTAAAATTACGTACTAAGTTTATTTAAAAAAAGGTCTATTTTGGCCAAAAAAAAATTGTTGCCAATTTAAGCAAAAGGCCTACTATGGTACATAAAACTTTTGTACCTACAATCACTACTTTAAAATATACTCAAATGAATTTAATAAATAAATTGACCGTCACTAGTCAAAAGCAAATACACATACAGTATATATGACAAAATAATCACACAACTTAATTTAACTGCATATTAGAAGCCATCATAGATAACCATTGTGGTAAATGATAAAAAATAATAATAAAGTATATAATAATTAACAATAATAAAGAGAATAACCATCATAACTTCATAATTAAAAAAGGCAAAAGAATTGAGTAAAAAAAAAAAAAAAAAAAAAAAAAAAAAGGGGGGGGGAATGAACTCTTCATAGCACTAAACTGAGTGAATTCTTCACAATACAAAAGCTAAGTAAACTAAGTTCCAACAATTTTAATGCAAAACATGTTCCAAACATCTTACATTTATTTCTGTAATTTACAAAATATCAATATTAAAGAATTTATCTTGTAATAAATGAATTACAAAATTTCCAGACAAAGTTACAAATAATTTCACAATCTTCACAAAATATTTACTTATCAAGTTTTCTTACTTCTTTTTACAATAATATATTCTACACTTACAGTTTTTGGGTTAACTCTATGAATACTGCTGCACTCTATTTTAAATCTGACTCTCCCCAAAAAACAGTTCCAAATCTCTTATTCACATAGCCCTATTACGGGTAAGATGATGATCCCTGCCTCAACCACCCCAGTGATCCTTCCTATTTATATAGTCCTTCTCTGGCCCATGTGCATATCTTCCTGCCCTCTCATGCTGTTGCCATGCATACTTATTTTCTTTCTATGCAAATATCACATAGTTGCCTCTTATCTTTTTAACAATTTTTGAAGCTGGCATCTCCACAACTTCCACTGCATCTTGCATGAATTCTTCTCCAAAATCCTGTGCCAATTGGACCATTGGACATGTGGATCCTTGGTAGACATTGGTTCCTATAAGTTTGTATCAGAATCTGCATAAAATTTAAGATCCATGAAAAGAAGATAGTTCATTATTTTGTCTGGGTTTCATCATCTTGATGTTTCTAGATCATAGCCCTTATAACTATTTTTAAGGAGTTTGCTCAATGAGTCTAAGGTGATACAGAAGCAGGGGTGTAGTTGAGGGGTAATGCGGTATAACAGTGTTATACTTCCTAAAATTTCAGTGAAGTAGCGTTATACTACCTACTATAGTAGCCATAGCTGAATGCTGAGCACATACAGACTTTTAGCCAGCACTTATCCACCCTAGTTTTCCACTCCACTTCAGTGGAGAGTACCAAGATGACATATTTCAGAAGGTTGATACTTCACTCATTATAATGATATGCGTTCCAGACAAGTTTCAAAGAAGGAAACAGACATTCATTCTGAATGGAGCATATTGTAGACTATATATAACTGTAGTATCTAGTATATCACTATGAAACTGCATTATACCATATAAATATGACTGATACGAGTATCTATGTGTGTTTTATTCAAATTAAAAGTAACTAGAGTATGTACTGTATTTGTAGTTTTATTTACTAAATATGTATTTTTTATTTTCGAATTAACTTTTACTATTTTTATACAATAATTGTTCCATGAAATGCTCTATTAAAGTTTTGCCTGTAGCGTTACCCTTCCTAAAATTTTAGGAATACACCACTGTACAGAAGAGTAGGGGGGACTAGCTATGTCCCTGGAATATGTCCCTCTGAAATATTAATTTTCCTTTTCTCATGACTCAGGTAGATAGTTGTTTTCCAATTATCAGGTTGTAACATATGAGGGGTCCCATGTCTTAAGGTACCTAGGCACCAAAATTAAAATTTGTCAGAAATCACCTCCAAAGTTCAGCAATATTATCTCTGTTATTAATTGAGCTAGAACGTTCATTTTTGGCTAAATTAGAGTTCTAAGTATGCTAATGAAGATGTTGAGTTTTTGGAATAGATTTTCATATTATATATATATATTAGTGATGTAGGTCACATCCGCATCCGCGGTACATCCGCACATTTTCTCGCATCCGCACTTTGGACTGCGGATGTCGTGCGGATGTGGACCGTTGAGATAAAATGTCATTAATAAGCGGAAATTATCAAATTCTACTATATTAATAGAACTAGTTCATTGTGCGCAAAAGTAATGCAAGCGACAAGACGAGATGCTGTTCTTGTATGAAGTTACTCTCTTGCAACCTACTTAGATCCACGTTACAAAGCTAAGTTATTTTCACCTAGTACATTAGAATGAGTTAAATCATCACTTGGCAAAGCAGTTGAAGAGCTTCAATCTCTTGAATCTGTCGCTTCGCCACCCACCAAAAGAATAAAAGTTTCAGTGACAGAACCAACACCTTCAACAAGCAAATCTATCACAGAATCTGTCTCTCAGTTTCTTGAGTAAAGCAGCAATGACGAGACCTACGCGATGTCAAAAGATGAAGTAAAAATGATCGAGAGCTATCACCAAGAAAAACGCCTGGCTGCATGTGACAATCCTATTAGTTGGTGGAAAAATACGCAGAATATCTATCCATACTTGAGTAAACTTGCAAGGAAACATTTAGCCTGTCCTCCAACAAACGTACCAAGCGAGAGATTATTTAGCAGTGCTGGATTAATATATGATGAAAAGAGAAACAGACTGGCAGCAGAAAAGGCAGAAAAATTAATGTTCCTTAAGCATAACCTTCCTATAATTAAGTTTGAACATTAAACGATGAACATCTTAGTTTACTTTATTTTAGTTACTCATTTATAAATATGCCTAATAAAACTTTAAACTTAATATAAATAGTTATCAAGCTAATTAAAGATCTCTTTCTATAAGGGTGGAGGTTGGGGAAAGAGGTCGGTGGGGTGCATTTGAGTTGGGTTCACGTCCCGCATCCTGGTAACACAATTATGGTTTCTAATTGTGGCTGAAACTCAACAAAATATAGCGAATTTATTTGCAGACGAATTCACTAATTGATTTCTATATTAGTTAGATGCTTGATATTATTTTATATGTTCAGAGAAAAATACAGCAATTATTGTACAATTAATCAATTATACTACATTATAGCTACAGCTCTCTCTATATAATAACTTATTATATACGTTAAACACAACAAATCTCGAATATATCCTAAAAAATAACGAAAATGTAGACATCCGCATCCGCATATGTTGAAATCAAACATCCTCATCCGCATCCGCGGATGTGAAAAAATGACATCCGTTACATCACTAATATATATATATATATATATATTTTTTTTTAATTATTATTTTCTTATTATACCGAACTTTGGGTGAACTTTTGGCTGGCGATAGAGGTGAAAAACGTAGTTTGCTTCATAAGGTTTTCAACCATACTTCTAGTGTCATAAGGTCATTATAACCCAAACCATGCGATAGAGGAAGGGTGAAAATAGTGATATCCATCAAAAACACGTTTTTGCCTGTGGTGGTGCTTAAGTATCTTAAGACACATGACCCCCCTCATATATTTTGCTCGATTAAAAAATGGACGATAATGTGAAATAGTTTCAGAAATATTGCAAAATACACGCGGCGACAGGTTCACACAGGTTTTATCATGATACAGAATGATACAGAATGACTTAGGCTAATGAATATTTTCCCCTGGTGTTTTTCATACAGTTACAATGCCACTCCCACGATATTACAGTAATTGAAAAAACATGGAGCCCACGAACTGCAAGAGAACTTGGCCTGCAACTTGGCGTTAGTCGTATGACCATTCATTGTCATTTGAAGCTCTTAGGAAAAGTAGCGAAGGTTTGAAAATGGGTTCCACATGATTTGTCACAAGCGAATCTTCAACATCGAATCAATATTTGCACATCACTGCATTCTCAGCAACTGCAGGCACCATTTTTGAAGTGGATCGTCACTGGGGATGAAAAATGGGTCCTCTATAACAATATTAAGTGACAACATCAGTGGCTTAGCCGTGAAACAAAGCCTGAGCCTCAGTCAAGGAATGGACCCCATCCAAAGAAAATTTTGCTATGCGTTTGGTGGGACATGCAAGGAATTATTCATTTTGAGCTTCTGCCAGATAACCAAACAATCACAGCTGAAGTCTACTGCCAGCATCTCCAATGATTGAAGATGGCATTACAAGAAAAATGTCCTGCATTAATTAATTGCAGAGGTGTTCTATTCCACCAGGATAACGCTTGCCCTCACACTGCTCGAATCACCACTGCCCAATTGGAGGCATTTGGTTGAGAAAAAATGCCTCATCCACCTTATTCTCTGGCCATCGCACCTTCAGACTACCATTTATTCAAAAATCTGCAACACCACATAGATGGACAAAAGTTGCAATTCAGGGAAGCTATCGAAAACAAAGTGATCGCTTTTTTTTAACTCAAAACCAAGGGATTTCTTCGAACGTGGCATAAAAACACTTTTCTACAGGTGGGAGGAGGTTATAGAAAGAGAAGGGCATTATATTGATGATTAATTTGTCATTATGTCATTTAATTTTTGATGTGAATAAACTAAAAATTCGAGGAAATTTTTTCTTATAAGTCCTTTAATTTTTGTTCTCAATGAACTAAACAAAAATCAAGCAGAACATATGTTACAACTTTATAGCTATTTGGTGTTCTAGTAATATTATGAATTTTGGGATGAACTTTGTAGAGCCTCAAGTACTGGTGTATCCATGAATATGGTACACTATTAAATGCTTTCTGATAGTCAATCCAGACCACACTCAGGTGACACTATTGATTAGTAGTTGATCTTTTGTTCAATGACACTTTCTTTTGCAGACTTTTTGCTCTTTATCTAGGTAGTTGCTGGTTTTCAGATGGTCATAGATATTCTCTGCCATTAGTTCAGTGAGTAATTTCTAGGTACTGGATTTAAAACCTGTGTATCTTGGGATTTTTGGATGAAGTAGGTATATCTAGCTATTAGCCATGTTGGTGAGTCTTCTTCTTCATTCATTAGTCTGTTGAATGAAGCACTAATAGGAGTGTGTAGTGCAGAGGCTTGTTTTAACCAGAAGTTGGCTAACATATCTGGTCCAGGGTTTTTTAAATTAGGGAGCTTCACCAATTTTCTCTTTACATCCTCCTCTGTGATTAACACTTCAGACATTTCCAGTTTGTTCTCATTGGCTCTTATTTATTCAATCCAGTTAGCATCATTGTGCTGTTTTGGTTCTCCAAAAGGGATCTTCAATAAATTTCCAGCTGGTCTTGTGCTGAGTTTCTTGGAATTTTAGTATGAGAATGATGTTCCCTGTTGTCATTCATTCTGGGGCTGCATCCTCACTATTTATTATTCATTGAAAAACCTGTTTATAATACTTATGTACTGGAACAATCTACTGTATTTTAGCCAAAAGTTTGAGAGTTAGTCTATTTCTGAACATCTGAAGTTGGAAAAACTTGCCAGGTTTGATTTAAGTTTGTCTTCCATTATGATGATGTTTCCCATTTGTTGTCTCTATTGACCTGTCTCACCACCTCTACCCAATCAGCTTCATTGGTGTGTTTTGCTGGATCTTGGAAAAGTTACTTCCAGTAGTTATCCAGTGCATTTTGGTCTGGTGGTTGCTTAACTTGTACTGTTCCTTGGATTAGAATTTTATAGATTACTTAGGTTATTTGCAAATAACTGATTTTGTTCTTTAGCTCTTTGTCTCTGCTCTCTCTTCTTTATTTGTTGAGCTAATATTTTAATTTGTGCCTGGTGTTCATGGTATTTTTGTTGCATCTGCTCATGATTACACATATTATACTGCCACTAAATGGGGTTTTTTGTTGTAAATAAAAAGTTTAAATTCTGACGAGTTAGATTGGAGACTGCGGGCATTCCACTGAGTAAACAAGAGGTTAGAAACCTTTGGATATGAAATGTTAAGTGGGTTTGCGAATTTGGACATGACGTTTCTGTTTGGGTGTAGGCTTAGGTTTCAGTTTATCAAGGAATTTTGTCAGCTGGTCAGTTTTGAGGTGTGAAAAGCGTCATTAAGTAAAGAAACAAAATTAGATAAAGTACTCAAAGTCTTCTTGGAGAGACTACTACCACTCTGAAGGGTGAAGCTGAATAAACTTAAACATAGAACTTTAATGATGTCTGATGACAGAACCATAGGTCCAAAAGGGGTAGAGGGTTCAGGGACCACAGCCCCACCATCCACCCCCACCCCAGGTGGCCCCTGGGACATTGCCATAGTCGAGCCAGGTCTTCCCCTGACAACCCCACTCCAAGAATTCTGAAGGGGGGAAGATGGATCTACCACATCCAAGCCTTGAGTCTCCTCTCTTGACACAATAGGTTTTGGTAGAACAGGAAAGTCATTACTTTTAAACGTTCTTTCCGAGACTACAGTAGAGTCCTGATTTCGAAGTACAGATCTAGCTTCACTATAAGAGAGATTAGATGTAAGTTTGAGCCTCTCTATTTCCTGTGCTGTTCTAAAGTAGGAGCAGCCACTGAAGCTAGCTGTATGGGGACCTGAACAATTGACACAAATTTTAGTAGTCTTTGGACAAGAGACAACAACATGACTTCCAGAGCAATAAACACATCTCACTGTTTTTGACCAACAGGACTTAGCCATATGACCAAATACCTGGCAATTAAAACATTGAATTGGATATGGAATAAACTGATGAACTCTATATGGTATATAAGCTATATAGAGCTTTACTGGAAGAACTTGTGCATTGAAAGAGACTCTAACCTGTTGAATTGGAACATATGTTGAACCTGTTCTTTTTGTAAGTCTACTGACATTTGCTACTGGATAATCATTATGAACTAACTCATCCTTAGTAGCTAGTAGATCTTCCTCCAAATCTATAGGTCCTATAACACCATGCGCAATATGAGTGTCGTTAACTAAAGAGCAATCCACCTCCCATGGGCCCAACTTCCAGGGAGTACCCAAAAACTGGGAGGGAAGAGCAGAGGTAATTTTTATTTGTACCGTACCAGAGCATCCCTGAAAGACTGGTGCCTGCATACCCAACCCATGGAAAGACGAATCCCTTAGTGCTATGCTAAAGGCCAAAGGTCTTGATGCTAAAGAGATATCTTGTTTCTTGGGAGTAATTCTACATAAAAAGGATGCCCTCACTGGGTCTCAGAGCTCTGAATCTATATGGGCCATAGGCCCAGTAGGAGCAGCCTGGCTAGGCCCAACATTGCCCAGTCCCTGGAGACCAGATTGGGTAGAAACATCTCCTCCAACCACACCAGCATCACAAGGCCCATCCATCTCTCTACTCCTAATCTTTGGTGGGGGTGAACATAAAGAAGGAGAAAGAGCCCGAATAACTGATGGAGCACGAGAGACATCCTCCTCTGAATCAGATTCATGCAACCTTTTACTTCGCAACCTCTCGAGCAGTGGTGGGCACTGTTAACCAAAAAGTTAACTTCGATAACGATAATCCGTTAACCCCAATTTCTAACTCCAATAACGATAATCCGATAATTTTACTACAAAGTTAACGGAAGTTAACGATAACTATTTCTTTACTAACATTTAAAAAAATCAAGGAAAAAAGCTTTAAAACCCATAGAAAATGTTTATTTATGCAAAATCCAACAATAAATAGGTGTTTAACTGTATTTTTATCAAGTTCTGCAACTTTTTTGCTTAATAACTTTTTTTTTATTTTTAATAAAATATGGGTAAATTTATAGTATTACACCCGTCTCCCTTTGGAGGTGAAATTTATGTTTTTCCTATGGTTTTTGATGTGCTTTGAACGAATCTGACCTTCAAAACCGCCGGAAATGACTCGTTTTTGAGATAACCCCCCTCCCCCCAGCCGGCAATCGAAAATGAGTCATTTCCGACGGTTTTGAAGGTCAGATTCATTCAAAGCACATCAAAAAACATAGGAAAAACATAAATTTCACGTTCAAAATTGACCTAACCTAACCTATCCAAACCTAAATCACTTATAGACTTGTAGGCAGCCCAGGAATCACTATAAATCACAGAGCCAGGCGTAATGTACTTCTGAATGAGTGGAATGAGTGTTCCATTCCGGTACGAAAGTAATTCAAATTCGAAATAGATGGAGCGCAGTGATTGGGCAGACATGTAACGAACATACAAACGAACGTACGAACACACAAACGAATGTACGAACACACAAACGAACGTACGAACACAAACGAATGTACGAACACACCAAAAAAATGTTTATATCTCGAAAACGAAGCATTTGCGACGGAAACGCTATAGAAGGAAAGTGTCTTAGAATTAAAAAATCTACTTAATGAATATATAATAATTGCTGGACGTTAGACGGGTGTAATACTATAATAATACCAAAAAATGCACTGATTACATGTTTTGAAACCCTTGTAACCACTAACCATTAACTAAATTTTAATTTACCAGAGAATTATTATGGCGGGAACTGAAAGGTAAAATTAAATTTTAGGAACATTTATTAAAGACTATGACACAATGTGCTGGTTGCCCTTCAGAAAGACCAACTTCTCAAAGTTAGGCCCAACTGCCAGTCTTGACCTCTTGGGCCTCAGGATGTCCTTGCCAAGAGAGAAGAGCCGTTCCACTGCGGCAGAGGACAGAATTGGCAGACTGAAGTTATGGCGGTTTGAATTCATTCACGGAGCGGTGATCTTCTGTGAATGACTCCTCGCAGTTAACATGTTAACAGACTTTAACAGACTAAATATCGAGTTACCGGAAGTTAACTGGTCCAATAACGATAAATGGAAATTAACTTCCGTTAATAGTCCATTAAAAAAAGTTAACTTTGTTAATTAACTATTATCGGATTAACGCTTTAGTGCCCAACACTGCTCTCGAGATCCAAACTCGTAGCCATATCGGAACCAGGTGAATCTCCAGAACTCAGCCTAGGCAAAAGCCGGAGCCGAGCCGAGGACCCCTAACATGATGGACCTATCCTATTCAGAGACTAGAAGGTTACAATTAGAAAGTGATAGTCTAAATCGTAATTAACAATCGATAGAAGTTTTAGGTATGAATCTCAGTATATGGGCCTAGGCCTAATTGGCAAAGCCTGGCCCCTTGATGTAACACTTAGACTCTGCACTTAATGTAAGAAAAGTGGACTATTAAGTTTGGTGGTTACACAATCAGGGTGTAAATTGTATAACCAAGCCTTAAACTAACTGGTTTCAGTAATCTAATTTAAACTCTTTGTTTTCAAGCAATTCTAGGTACGTCCTATAAATAGAAATAGAAAACAGAGTTCATCTAAATGGAAATGTCTACTTGGAGACCCGTATTGAGCGGAGTCCCACAGGGGTCTGTTCTGCGACCTCTGCTTTTTGTTGTCTATATAAATGATCTAGAGAAGGGTCTATCATGTAAAACCTCAAAATTTGCTGATGATACAAAATTAGGCCATAATGTTAAATCAGTAGCAGGAGCAATGACAATACAAAAAGACTTAGACAGAGTAACAGCCTGGGCAGATAAGTGGGAGATGAAATTTAATGTTGATAAGTGCAAGGTTATGCATATTGGGCCAAAAAATCCAGAATTTGAATACAATATGAATGGAATTTGGATTAAAAATGATGATAGAGAGAAAGACTTGGGTGTCACTGACAAATGAACTTAAACCCTCAAATCACTGTATGGTAATCAGAAATAAAGCAAATGCTAGACTCAATCTCATGCAGAGACACATTGAATACAAATCACCCAATATTATAAAGCAACTATACATTTCATATGTGAGACCCCTCCTCGAATACTGCATTCAATTTAATAGTCCCTATTTGATACAAGATATTGAAAAAATGGAAAAAGTATAGAAACGAGTAACAAGAATGATCCCATCTCTAAGACAATTGACATATAAGGAAAGACTGGCGTATCTAAGCATGTTCTCATTAAAAAGGAGGAGGTTAAGGGGTGATATGATAGAGGTGTATAAAATAAAAGGGTTGGATAAGATAGATTTTGAGTCTCTTTTCATTAAAGATCACAATAACCAGACTAGAGGTCATAGTATGAATATTATTAAGCCAAGATGTAGAACAAATTTAAGAAAACATAGTTTTACAAACAGAGTAATTAAGTTTTGGAACAGTCTGACAAAAGAAGTAGTGACTGCAGATACACTCGATTCTTTCAAAAGAAGGTTGGATAGTTTGATGTCTGCAAGGGACATCTGGTGATGGTGTTTAAGCCCATTTTGGTAAATGTACAGTATTACACTCGTCTCCCTTTCGAGGTGAAATTTATGTTTTTCCTATGGTTTTTGATGTTTTGAACGAATCTGACCTTCAAAACCATCGGAAATAACTCGTTTTTGAGATACCCCCCCCCCCCAGCTGGCAATGTGGGGGAAATTATAGAAAACGAGTCATTTCCGTCAATTTTGAAGGTCAGATTCGTTCAAAACATCAAAAACCATAGGAAAAACAAATTTCACCTTCAAAATTGACCTAACCTAACCTATCCTGACCTAATCTAACCTATCCTAGCTTAACTAAACCTAACCTATCCTAACCTAAAAGAAAAACAGGAATTACTTTTAAAATCTAAGACAGAATAATCACAGTACTGTCTTTTCTTCGTTTTAAGCACAACGTAACTTTTTCTACAACATCATAGTTTCTGGTCTTGACGATATGTGCACTCCATTTTACAATGTGGACACTTCACTACTGTCGGTAGAACACTGTGAGCATGCAGAAACTCAACACTTTTTTCTAAATTTTCATAGAAAGCGACAATACAGCGGTAATAATCGAACGAACACATGTCACACGAAGCCATTCCGGTAGCAAACTAATTCAAATTCGAAATGGATGGAGCGCTCTGATTGGGCAGACATGTGACGGCAACACAAACGAACACACAAACGAAGGTACGAACACACAAACGAATGTACAAACACACACTAGATACACACCAAAAAAAATTTTATATCTCGAAAATGAAGCATTTGCGACGGAAACGCTATAGAAGGAAAGTGTCTTAGAATTAAAAAATCTACTTAATGAACATATAATAATTGCTGGACGTTAGACGGGTGTAATAGTAGAATAATACCCCCATTTTTATGGCATGAATGGTACTAGTTTATTTCATATATATTATGTGCATTTGGGTGATAGATCCCACAGCTCAACACAGGTGTTGTGGGATATAGGGAAGCAGCATCTTGGGTTAGGGGATACTCTCTGTCCTTACACACCCTATTTAAAGATATTCCTCTGCCGAGCAGTGCCCCCAATAGTACTGTGAGGTATTGAAAAACTCATGATCTTCACTTGCCCCACAAACACCTTTAAATGGGAGACCCAAAATGGGTGCACACACATTTCTACATTACTGTACAGTCTTTACAGCCACACCTACACTTTTCCTCCTAAGTATATATATTGTAATGTATATGGATGTAAATTGTGACTTGGTCTGCAATTGATATGGACCGTGACTTATTTTTGGTTGGCACGGTACTGGTATTGATGGGTACCGTAATGAAATTGACTGGATTCTTTGGATCTGATGTATTTGCATGTCAGTTATAAATAGATGCAAATAATATACCATCACAGAACAAGAACCAGACTAAATTACAAGCAAAATATTCCAAGGGTTCTTTGTCATTTTTCTATGTAAATGCAAGAAGTATCCGAGATGTTATGATTGTCACTGAAACTTGGACAAAATTCAGTACAATACCAAATAGTCTATTTAGTGAAAGAGATAATACCATTACTTATGAAACTGATGGCTATGAACTTTTTTATTATGAACGTAAATATTCAGAGGGTGGTGGAGTATTTATTTATGCCAAGACAAATCTGAATCCAGTTGAAGTTACCTCCATTAAAGAGGAAATAGTTGAATCTGTATGGATAGATATTGGGCATAAAAATGCCAGGAAAATCAGGATAGAGGGTATTTATAGACCACCTGAGGGATGTTCAGTTGGAGGAATCCCCAAAAGTAGAGAAGAAAATAAGTATGTAGAAAATCAACTTATTGATGAAATAAATAAAGCAATGACAAGCAATATTATTATTGTTGGAGATTTCAATTATAGGCATATAGACTGGGAAATATTACAAACACAAGAAAGTAATGAGAGGTTCTTAGACTGTATAATTGAGAATGGTTTAACCCAGTTAGTAAAGGAGCCAACCAGGGCTGATGCCATTCTAGATTTAATTCTAACAAATAATCCAGATACCTTCCAGGATATCTCGGTTTCAGAAACACACGGTTCAGGTGATCATTGTATCCTTCGGTTTAATATTGTTTGTAATTCAAGACCTAGTGAAAATAAAGTAGAAGTTCCAGATTTTAAAAGAGGAAATATAAATGGACTAGTAAATGATCTGTGTCTAATAAATTGGACAGATATTCTACAGCCTAAACAGACAGTAACTAGTATGTGGGAAAAATTTAAAAGTATAATAATGAACATACAAAGGAAGCATATCCCACAGTGTAAAATCAGAACTGGAAAAAATAAAAAACAACCTTGGATAAACTGCAATGTAAAAAGAGCAATCAGAGAAAAAACAAAAGCATTTCATAAATTCAAAAGAACTAAAAATGGCACAGACTCCGAAATATATAAAAGTAAAAGAAGCATTTGCAAGAAAGTAATCAGAGATAGCAAACGTGACCTGGAAAAAAGCCTAGCCAAGAATTCAAAAAACAATCCTAAGAAGTTTTTCAGTCACTTCAATTTGAAAAGTAGAGTGAAAAAGAAAATTGGCCCCTTCCATATAGATGATAAAACTATAGATGATGATCTTGAAATAACTGAAGAACTAAACAAATACTTCTCATCAGTATTCACAAATGAAAATTTAAATAATATTCCTGATCTTATACTACCAGGACAAGATAGAGAAATAAATGAATTAAGGGTAACAAAACTAGATATCTTAAAAGCAATAGATAAATTAAAAATGGAAAAATCTCCAGGGCCAGATGAAATGCATCCAATAGTCATAAAAGCTGCCAAAAAGAATATAGCACAGGCACTAGAAATTATTTTTAATAAATCATTGATATGTACTGAAATTCCAGAGGATTGGAAGAAAGTAAATGTGGCTCCAATCTTTAAAAAAGGAAATAGAAACTTGTCAAAAAACTACAGACCCATCAGCCTCAACTCTATTATTTGCAAATTACTCGAAAGTATAATTAGAGGTAAAGTTACTGAGTTCCTTGAAGAGTGCAACCTTATAAATGATAGCCAGCATGGCTTTCGAAATGGAAGGTCCTGTCTAACCAACTTGATTGAATTTTATGATGGAGTCCTATTGCATTTGGACAATAAAGAGCCAGTAGATATAGTATACTTAGATTTTGCAAAGGCATTTGATACTGTTCCTCATGCAAGATTGTTGGTAAAAGTTAGAGCCCATGGTATAAGAGGTCATATAGCTGATTGGATAGAAGAATGGCTGAGAAATAGAAAACAGAGAGTTCATCTAAATGGAAATAAGTCTACTTGGAGACCTGTATTGAGCGGAGTCCCACAGGGGTCTGTTCTGGGACCTCTGCTTTTTGTTGTCTATATAAATGATCTAGAGAAGGGCCTATCATGTAAAACCTCAAAATTTGCTGATGATACAAAATTAGGCCATAATGTTAAGTCAGTAGCAGGAGCAATGACAATACAAAAGACTTAGACAGAGTAACAGCCTGGGCAGATAAGTGGGAGATGAAATTTAATGTTGATAAGTGCAAGGTTATGCATATTGGGACAAAAAATCCAGAATTTGAATACAATATGAATGGAATTTGGATTAAAAATGATGATAAAGAGAAAGACTTGGGTGTCACCAGGGGTGCAGTGCTGCCGGAGCTCACCGGAGCGCCGCTCCGGCACCTCTGCAAGAGGAAGTTTGGAGGAATTACCATAACAAGCAACAAAAAAATTGTCTCCATTAATTATCAACAGTTTAGTGAGTGAGTGCAAACACGAAATACTTAGTCATCGTGTGGCATATATAGAAACAGGATAGGAAATGGCAGGCTTTTGTCAGGCCCACCAGAGCTCCGGCACCTATAAAATTGGCACTGCACCCCTGGGTGTCACTGTGACAAATGAACTTAAACCCTCAAATCACTGTATGGTAATCAGAAATAAAGCAAATGCTAGACTCAATCTCATGCAGAGACACATTGAATACAAATCACCCAATATTATAAAGCAACTATACATTTCATATGTGAGACCCCTCCTTGAATACTGCATTCAATTTAATAGTCCCTATTTGATACAAGATATTGAAAAACTGGAAAAAGTACAGAAACGAGCAACAAGAATAATCCCATCTCTAAGACAATTGACATATAAGGAAAAACTGGTGTATCTAAACATGTTCTCATTAAAAAGGAGGAGGTTAAGGGGTGATATGATAGAGGTGTATAAAATGATAAAAGGGTTGGATAAGATAGATTTTGAGTCTCTCTTCATTAAAGATCACAATAATCAGACTAGAGGTCATAGTATGAAATTATTTAAGCCAAGATGTAGAACAAATTTAAGAAAACATAGTTTTACAAATAGAGTAATTAAGTTTTGGAACAGTCTGACAGAAGAAGTGGTGACTTCAGATACGCTTGATTCTTTCAAAAGAAGGTTGGATAGTTTGATGTCTGCAAGGGACATCTGGTGATGGTGTTTAAGCACATTTTTATTGCATGAATGGTACTAGTTTAGGTTAATATTCGTTTTAATGCTTTGTTCGTTTTCGATAGAAGGAGACATTCTATGACAATTTAACATATAAATTCATATTCAGGACACCTTGAAACCTCAGGGAAACTGATAAAAATCAAGGAAATGTAATAATTATTTTTTATGGAAAAAAAAAAAAATTAAAAAAATTTAGACGTAAAAAGCAGCCATTATAGGCCATTGACCGAGTATTTAGCTTTTAACGCTGTTAAAATTTTAACGAACGTCGCCCTCTCCAGTTTTATGGGGAGACATCTCGTGGCAAAATTAGGAAACATAGGTCAAAACAACCAATTAAAAATCGTTTTTGTTTCACGTGACCTTATCCGACCAATCAGAGACGTACATTTTTAATCTCTGATAATACATACTCAGTTTCTCAGTCTCGTCTTCATTATGATTTGTGAAGGTTGTAATTTGGATTACTATAAATTAATACAAGATATTTATAAGAAAGAAGCCGGTGCTGAAGCTTTCTTTACGAGTCACTGTGTCTTACCTAATCGTGTTATTTGTCCGCAGTGTGGTCGTGAGTGTAATTATAGAGAAGTTGCTGATCAATATTATTGCACAAGATTGACTAGGGACGAGCACGGCAGAAAAAAAAAGTGTTCGTTCTCTGTTTCCCGTCGGAAAGGCACGTGGGTTGAAAAATCCCACCTCAAACTGTGGCAAAACTTATTGTACGTTGGGTTATTCTTGACAAAGCGTTCGACACAGCTAGATGCACAGCTGTATTTAGCGTTAGCTTCCGAGAGTGTGGTTAATTGGAGGAGTTTTTGCTTCGAAGTCTGTGAACATTGGCTAGGCCAACAAGGTCAAATTGGTGGGCCTGGCGAAATCGTCGAGATCGACGAGTCGAAAGGTTAGGTTAGGTCTGTTTAGGTTAGGTTAGGTCTGTTTAGGTTAGGTTAGGTCTGAACCAAAACACATTTTTCTGGTGTTTTTGGGTGTGATTTGCTCAAATCTGAACTTCGTTTCTTTAGGAAATGAGCCGTTTTTGAGAAATTTTCAATTTTAAAATTTCTCAAAAACGGCTCATTTCCCAAAGAAACGAAGTTCAGATTTGAACAAATCACACCACAAAACACCAGGAAAATGTGTTTTGGTTCAGAAAGGAGGAAAAGCACTAAAACGAATAATTACCCTAGTTTATTTCATATATATTATGTGCATTTGGGTGATAGATCCCACAGCTCAACACAGGTGTTGTGGGATATAGGGAGGCAGCATCTTGGGTTAGGGGATACTCTGTCCTTACACACCCTATTTAAAGAGATTCCTCTGCCGAGTGGTGCCCCCCATAGTACTGTGAGGTATTGAAAAACTCATGATCTTCACTTGCCCCACAAACACCTTTAAATGGGGGTAATTATGTGTTTTAAGTCACTCAGTCATTTTACATACCAAAATACATTTTTCTAGTAGTATTTGATGTGATTTGTTCAAATATGACCTCCATTTCTGTCGGAAATGAGATCCAACAAAGTTATAGTACTTTGAAGTTTGGCTCATTTTGAAGGGAAATGGAAGTCAAAATCTAAGCAAAACACATCAAATATTACTAGGAAAATATATTTTGGTATTAATTAACCTAACCTAACCCTGGCTAACCTAGCCTAACCCTGGCTAACCTAGCCTAGAGTATATTAAATCCTCAAAATAATATTCGCACCCTTCACATGTCATCGCCACAAACATCTATCAAAAACTAACAGAAGTAGACTAGCAACTTAAAAGGCCTAAGAACTTAAAAAATCTAGCTCATATATCATGTTCTCATGACGTCACCAATCAAAATATTGGAAGGGCGGGAAAAAAAAATGCAAAAATGTCATAATATTCAAATGTACATAATTTGTTAAGTACGCATCTGCGAGCATAGTGACTTATATGAAAATGATGAGAAAATTATGCTTTAATATTTTATAATTATATTTGCTTTTGATATTCTGAGTGGGATAAAACTCATATTAACCAAATTGGTAATGTTCTTAACATATTTGTAGATAGTAGCCTATTATGACTTTGATCCTCTGGATCCAGAGATTCTATCTTTAGTTTTAAATTGATAATTAATTAGTTTTAAATTGATACTTAATTAGTTTTGTAAAAATTGGTTATTGCCAATGTACATGCGGCTTTTACATAGTAGAGCCACCTCGATGGGCCGAAGTTGCCCCTAGTGTGCCCACTATAAAAATTTCTTACGTTCTTACAAAGGTTCACCGAAAACGGTCGTATACAGACACTGCTTTTACGCTCTTGGGAAAAACCCACTATTGTTTTATAACTAATGTAGCGTTGATGTAGTATTTGTGCCGTGTAATTTTGTATGTGGAGTGTTTTAAGTTATGTAAAATGTTGTATGTAAATTGTTTTAATCCTTCTGATTAACTAATTTATGTTTTTAAAATTACAGAGTCTGATAATGAGATGAGTTAATCTCGAAACGTAAAGTTATGATTAATAAACCAAGATAATTGTGGCACATTATTTATTCTGACTGAAGATACGGTTCCCGTGGACAAGATCGATTGCTGATATATATATATATATATATATATATATATATATATATATATATATATATATATATACAGTGGTGTAGTGCTAAATAAAGAAGTGAGGGAACGCACTTTGAAAGTGTTACTCAGATGCAGGGGACACAATGGCGAGCGCGGCGAGCCCATACAGCTGGGGGTCCGGGGGCACTGTAAGCCCCCCGGGAAATCTTTTGAAATCTGACCAATTTCAGGGATATTTTGAGGTCATATGCACTGGATATTAGGATATATTCCAAGGTTGAAGATGCAGTATTTCCAGTGTCATTAGATATATGACATCCAGTACGATCAATAAAATAGCTATCAACTGGAATGATTAACTAAAAAAAGTTAACAACTGTTACGCCGTGGTGACTGTTTCACCAGATCTTTGTAGGCTAGCATTGCCTCAGTCGAAGCTAAAAGAAATGAAACAGTTAATGATTCTTTCTCATATTTCTCCTTGGGGTTGGAATTAAAATTTCATGACGTTAGAGATTTGTAAGTTCGGATTTATTTGAAATAGTGAGGGAACGCCGTTCCGTCTACCAAAAAAAGTAAGGGAACGCCGTTCCCACAGCACTACACCACTGTATATATATATATATATATATATATAATATATATATATATATATATATATATATATGTGTGTGTGTGTGTGTGTATGCAGGGGCGGATCCACAACCTGAAAGTGACCGGTTTGCTAGTCTGGAGTCTGGGGGCTGCCTGGGCGCTCAGGTGGCGAAGGCTCGAAGCCACCTAAACTCCTTGGTTTTAAATATTTCAGACGTGTTTTTTTGCAAATATGCGAGTCAGACATGGGGACGAGGCCTGGCCTCAGGCCTCAAGGTCGAGGTTTTTTTAGGGGAGCCTTCACAAGGCCTTAAGATTGCTAGGCTGAAGGTATTTGCACCCAGAGGTGTGATATTCGGATGCAAATAACGAATGCGGTATTTGCACCTCTGGGTGCAAATACTCACTTCGAAATCTTTTTCGAATAAGCTCCTCCATGATTTGGGAAGGGAATGCTCAACAATCTAGCCTAGCCTAGGCCTAAAGTTCTTCCAAAGGTAACCTACCGTTGTCTCACACTAGCCTGTATCTCTTCTTGTTTTTTGAAATCCATAAGGAAAAGCAAGATTCTACTAAAAAGTAATAAACAAAGACATAGCTCATAAGAACATAAGAACATGAGAAATTTTTATAGTGGGCACACTAGGGGCCACTTCGGCCCATCGAGGTGGCTCCACTATGTAAAAACTGCCTGTACATTGGCAATAACTAATTTTTACAAAACTAATTAAGTATCAATTTAAAACTAATTAATTATCAATTTAAAACTAAAGATAGAATCTCTGGATCCAGAGGATCAAAGTCAAAATAGGCTACCATCCACAAATATATTACACACTATATCTATTTATAACTGACATGCAAATATATCAGATCCAAAGAATCCAGTCAACCTCACTATGGTACCCATCAACACCAGCACCATGCCAACCAAAAACAAGTCACGGTCCACATCAATTGCGGACCAAGTCACAATTTACATCCATATACATTACAATATATATACTTAAGAGGAAAAGTGTAGGTGTGGCTGTAAAGACTGTACAGTAATGTAGAAATGTGTGTGCACCCATTTTGGGTCTCCCATTTAAAGGTGTTTGTGGGGCAAGTGAAGATCATGAGTTTTTCAATACCTCACAGTACTATGGGGGGCACCGCTCGGCAGAGGAATCTCTTTAAATAGGGTGTGTAAGGACAGAGAGTATCCCCTAACCCAAGATGCTGCCTCGCTATATCCCACAACACCTGTGTTGAACTGTGGGATCTATCACCCAAATGCACATAATATATATGAAATAAACTAGTACCATTCATGCAATAAAAATGGGCTTAAACACCATCACCAGATGTCCCTTGCAGACATCAAACTATCCAACCTTCTTTTGAAAGAATCAAGCGTATCTGAAGTCACCACTTCTTCTGTCAGACTGTTTCAAAACTTAATTACTCTGTTTGTAAAACTATGTTTTCTTAAATTTGTTCTACATCTTGGCTTAAATAATTTCATACTATGACCTCTAGTCTGATTATTATTTAATGAAAAGAGACTCAAAATCTATCTTATCCAACCCTTTTATCATTTTATACACCTCTATCATATCACCCCTTAACCTCCTCCTTTTTAATGAGAACATGCTTAGATACGCCAGTCTTTCCTTATATGTCAATTGTCTTAGAGATGGGACTTTCGTTATATGTCAATTGTCTTAGAGATGGGATCATTCTTGTTGCTCGTTTCTGTACTTTTTCCAGTTTTTCAATATCTTGTATCAAATAGGGACTACTAAATTGAATGCAGTACTCAAGGAGGGGTCTCACTTCACTTACCTAATAAAACAGAATTATTAAGCATTAACACGTTCATCTATCACACTCGGCCACACCACAACACCGACACGCTGTGTATTTACACTTGCCGGCAGGGCTGCCACTGACTTAATGAAAGAAAACCCAGATCGTACACTAAAAAAACCTAGATGATCCTCAAAAAACCCAGATCACCAATACTGGAGCACCAATACCATTTTTTTTTTAAATTTAGTACCAAATGAAGCAATTTATTGCAAATTGTATTTAGGTATATATATTCATTCAAATTTCAATGCAATTTACTATGACACAAAATATAAATCAAGCGAAAATTGCACGCACGCGCAATGCAGGCTAATGCCCGTCCATGACTAATGCTGCCAAATAATAAACTGCAACATGTTCGTTCGATTTGTCTACAATTATTCAGAGTAAGCTCCAAAGTCAGTTAAACAGTAAATTTATGACTGCGATTTGCTTAAACATCAATATCGTTTTAACAAATTTGTATCAGTATGTATAAATACTCAGAACTGAATAATTAGTAAAACTGATCGAAACGGTTAAGCAATGATTTGTTGTAACATGTTTCTAACATGTTTATGGAATGCAATGTTTAATGGAACTCAATTTTTCTCACATTCTTATTTATGCATTACCAAATTTAGCTCATTTCATTACCAGAATACCAAATAAATTTTTAAATACAAAATTACTTTTTCATTACCAAATTTGCTCAGATTTCGTTATTAATAATACCAGATGGTAACCCTGGAGTCGAGAATTTTTGCCAGTTTTGCGCAACTGACATCCTCCTTACAAACATGTAGCTTTACTGTCATAGCATTTCAAAAAACGCTTTATGATATTACCAAACAAAGCGTTGTTGCATTATATTTTATTTAGAGTGGTAAAATTCGGTACATTTTATTTGTCTGCCTTACTTTAAGCCTAAAAAACCCAGATTTCATGAAATTTTTAAAATTAAAACCAAGAAACCCAGGAAAGTGTTGAAAATCCCAGATCTGGGTGGAAAAACCTAGCAATGGCAGCCCTGCTTGCCGGGTCACACAGTCAGACACAGTTGCCAGAAAGATTTCCTGAGCACTATACATTAGCCCAATAACTTTTTATTTCTCAATTCATGCAGTTCTTATTTCTCATTTTAATATACCGGCAGTATTTCAAGTATTTATCATAATATGGAAAGTTATGATGTGAAGATGAACTAGCAAAATATTTCAAGATTGTACTAATTCACTGAGTGTTGATCGTATAATTTCTGAATGGCTGCAATTATTAACGACTCTAGCGAGCATTGTAAACAGAACTACATTTAGAGATGCCTTATTTTTTTTAAGTTTTGCATTTTTATGTATCTTGACAAGAAGAAACTGTGGTCTTAAAGTCTACCAAAGATCATTAATGTAATTGTAGCTTGTACTGTGTTATTTTTTATTTACTTTGATTGGGTTCAGAATCCCAGCTGAGCCTTGAACAGCCAAGCTCTAAGGGGCTACTTTAACTTATAGCCTAATTTAAGCTAGACTAAAACAAACTTAAGGACTTGGAGGTCCTATTAGGTCCTACATCAGGGTTGCTGATTCGATGTGGGCCTACTTTAGGCCTCAGTTTTATAAAATTAAGAAAAAAACGAAAGGGGCACTATTTATGGTATTCTTCCTTGCAACAACAACACAACCTGCACCATTCACGATGCAATAATCTTGTATCTAAACAACCAAACTGAATTGCAAGAGAGCTCTCTATAAGACCACGCCCTGTAAGTGCCGCATTCAACAAACGAGTAGAAAGGACGCGCCAGTGCCCCCAAAAGATTATGCCACAAGAGTACCCAAACAATGATGCCACAAGAGCCCAAAAATGCAAGCTCTAAATTAAGTGAATTTTTCACTAACCTCACAATTATGAGCTAGATATATACACCTTAACTTAATATATACAAGCAATGCTGCATCAATCAGTTTAGTCATCATATCACCTTGAGACAACAATGGCTCTTCCTTTTCTAGATTTTCTAACATACTGTATGTGAAAGATGTTTCTGATGTACGGTAGGCCTATAGGTATGAAATTTATATCATGCCATTACTATATAATTGTATACTGCAGGGGTGGCCAAAACGTCGATCGCGATCTACCAGTAGATTGCAGAGCAATTTTTAGTAGATCGCAGAATGACCAGTAGCTTAGCCTGCAACAGAGACCTTACATTTACAATACTAACGAGCACACGACCCGACCGCTACTACCAAAAATTAGCGTTCTTTATGTTATCACCTCCATTATCGGTAGCAACATTTATTTGTTTTATCTTTGTGTTTACCACCTACTTCTTAAAGAAAAGTATCCGAATGTCAGAAAAAGTGCCATGTACTTGACAGCATTTTTTTTGGATCAACCTACCTTTGTGAGTCAACGTTCTCACACATGAATATCATCAAATTAAAATACCTAGCCACTCTGACAGATGATCACCTGGATGCTTGTTTGAGGCTAGCAATCAGCAGCTACAATCCGGACTGCACACGGCTTGCTGATGCTATGCAGTGCAAATTATCACATCAGTAAAGTAAGCTCTTCCTATTCCAGTATACCTAATTTCTAAAAAGGTTGGGGGTTAAAATTTAATGACAAATATATCTGTGTGCATTTGGCAATATATTTTTATATTCACTTCATTTTATTCTTGGTTATTCTCTCTCTCTCTCTCTCTCTCTCTCTCTCTCTGTATATATATATATACACAGAGAGAGAGGGCTGGTGGATCGTATAGGGAGAACTTTGGAAAAAGTAGATCCCATCTCAGTAAAGTCTGGCCACCCCTGATATACTGTATACGATAATAATATAACAACAATAATATTAAGGATATATTTGCACCTGATATTTCAACGTGTTATATATGTAATTTGATTCAAGAGTATATTTGCACCTGATATTATCCATTATCAGACATTTTAAAAGTTATATATGTAATACTTTATATTATTAAAGTAAATGAAAAAGACAGAAAAAATTATTTGCAAACAATATAACGATTTACATCTCAGTTATAATGCCGATATTAGCAAAATTATTGTTTTCATCCGATATTATATATTCATTTCAAATCATATTATTTGAAAGTTTATATACTACAATTTATGACGGACGAAAAACAAAATTATTGAGGCGAGTAACTAGTTATCAGTATACCAGGTGGTATACTTCTCTAGTTTGGCCTATTTTTTGTTAAAGAAATAGCTACAGTACAATAGTTTATACACATAAACAGGGCCGGCCCTAGCTTCTGAAGGGCCCTGTACAAGATGGTTGGAGCCCCCATTCCTTACACAGCCGTCCCAGGGCCCCACATTTAATAATAATAATAATAATAATAATAATACCACACACCTTTTTCCTTTGCTATTTTTCCATCCTCACTTTTTCTTTTCTTTCTTTTCTCTGTACCTGATGGATAAGACCGTTTCATTTGCTCTGCCACTGCAGTCAGTGGCGTACTAAGGGGGGGTGCGAGGGGGGTGGTCCGCCCGGGGTGACAGCCAGGAGGGGGGGTGCCATCGGGAGAGTTGAAATACCAGTACAAGTTTTCAAACCAAATGAAAAATTCGCCAAAGTAAGAAAAAAAAATTTTAAATGTTCAAACTATTACAACAGCTTTATGTTAATTTCCACTATAAAATACATTTTTATTTTTATTGACAATACAAAATTTACAAACGAAAAATTAAATATTTGATAAAAATTACATCGAAAGGCGAACGTTTATTGATGTTTTAGTCATCAGTTTGTTGAGCATAGCCAGCTGGCTGCAACTGACATTCCAAGTCTTGTTCACTTGACACTATGATAAAGCATAAAGTGCTGGTGTTTATAACAATATCATGATACTTATACGGTGACGGTGACCCAGAGCTGGGCATTTGCGGCATATTTTGCGGTACTGCGGTACTTGCGGTACCACCGCACTACCACCCCGGGCCCCCATAACGCAGTACCGCAAAGGATCGCTGAAAGTACCGCAGTACCGCTACCGCATTCAAATTTCCGCGTACCGGTTTGGTACCGGTTTGGTAGTGCAGCAGTACCGCAGTACCGCAATATGCCGCAAGTGCCCAGCTAAGTTATACCAGTGTCCAGTAATTTTTGAAAATGTGGTATCATAGTGATGTTTAAGTGTTTATAAATGCATCGTCGTGATGTTATAATACCCGGTAAATGCATTGTGGAGAGGGCCATTCATTATGCAACTACAAAGTGTGAGGAAATGGACATTCTATGGAGAGAAGAGGGAGAGTAAAGCTCCGAAAAAGGATGTCAGGAGAGATGGCAAAGGATGCTGGTCTCACATTGCCAGAAGAAGTAAAAAGGGCTATGTTTAAATGTCTTGATCGCTTTCATCAAGAATTGGAGATTCGTTCTAAGGCAATGGATCAAATTCTGTCAATCTTCGCTGTTATTCAGCCAAACACTTTGGTTGTTGCAACAGAAGAACTTCGGAAGTATATTCCAAATTTGACTCAGATTTTCGATGAATTCTCTGATGAAGATATCAATGTGGAAATTGGACGACTTCGGAGGCATTTGGAAGCTGCCAAAATCAGCGTTGAGGAGGCAAAGAAATGGACAGCATTGCAGTTTCTGGAGTTTATTGTGAAATGAGATTTTTGTGAATCTTTGCCAAGCTTGTCACTGTGTTTGAGATTCTTCTTGACTGTCTGTGTGTCTATTGCTTCATGTGAAAGAAGTTTTTCCAAATTGAAAATGATAAAAAATTTCTTTCGCTCGACCATGAGTCAGACAAGATTGACAAATCTGGCTTTACTTTCAATTAAACATGAATATGCAAAGAAGGTGAATTTTGATGAGGTCATTGATCAATTTGCAGAAATTAAGGCTCGAAAGCAGAGACTGTGAATCCTCTCTATTTACCTTTGAAGAATAGGCTGAGCGTTGAGACTGGATTTCCTGTGTTTTTTGTATAAAATAAAATGCACTATTACCTGTTCACTGAATTTTTAATGCCCTGCATTTTTCTTACTTCCAGTTTGCTTATGACAGTACTGTACTGTTTAAAAATCTACTTGCAAACATAATATATTTTTCTGTGTGTTTAAATTTTAAAATTATTTATGGGGGGTGCCAAAGGAAGGATCCGCCTCAGGTGCCAAATACTTTAGGTACACCCCTGACTGCAGTTAGCTAAACTGGTTGCGGTTGGCATTGGGGGCCACAACAGCAATATCTGAAAGAAAAAAAATAAAACTGTGTGATTATAGCCCACCAATCTTTATTAGCAACAGCCTCGATCAGTTATATGTATTATTTATATGAATTATTATCAATAAATATTCCAAGGAAATTATAGACAAAACATTATGCTATTGAGTAATTTCGAAAGAAAGTCTGTATACAAAGGCAACAAAGCACTTGCTGTTCCGTTCTATGTTATTATTCTAATAATTAAAAATAACACACCAATTTCATTTGTTGTAAATGAGCAACTTCTATTGCACTGTTCTTGAAATAATTACATCCAAAAATATGAAAGCATCTCCAACACAAAGTACTTTCTACTTTGACATGCATAGACTTATACAATTATAGCATTTGATTAATAAAACTACTTAGGAAAATATATCAAAACTAAGGCACTATGCTCAAACCTGAGAGAGAAACATACCTTTTCATAAAACAGTTGCTTGACAAGTTGACAACTGGCTGGTGACTACAGATCACGGTTTTAAATTTTCGGATGACGTCTCGATGGCAATACTACATGAGTCACCGCTGAGGTGACGGATGGTCAGATTTACTTGTTATATGTCTCGATATTATGATCAATAAACTGATGATGTAATAGAGAGTTGATATAATTTATATATGCCGTATAATAACCAAAAAATATACCGTCACAAAAAATAGATTCATACTCGAACAGAAACACTGATAATAATATCGTATACGCCACGCACGCCACATTACGTACATAAAGAACGAAAAGAATTTTAAGTGACAATTCTGAGCACATGACAAAAAGTAGCCTACAAATATAAATATAATAATACACGCTTATTTATGCTGCTTATTTACATTCTTTTATGTGGGTTTGTGTTGTAAAAATACAAAGAACAAATGAATGTTGGAGGAGCCCTCTAATTGATGGGGGCCCTGTGCACCAGAGCTGGGCACTTGCGGCATATTTTGCGGTACTGCGGTACTGCGGTACTACCAAACTACCAAACCGGTACAAAACCGGTACGCGGAAATTTGAATGCGGTAGCGGTACTGCGGTACTTTCAGCGATCCTTTGCGATACTGCGTTATGCGGTCCCGGTTTGGTAGTTTGGTAGTACCGCAGTACCGCAAAATATGCCGCAAGTGCCCAGCTCTGCTGTGCACCCGCACAGGCCGCACATAGCTGGGGCCGGCCCTGCACATAAATAACACAAACACATTATATGAGCTCAGTTCAACTGATGACCAACTGATAATAGATTGCTTTCCCACAATAGTGTTGCTACATTAAGTCAATTGGTCTACTGCTGACTGACTGAATAATATTTGTATACCGCGACATATATAATATTTATGTACCTAACATCATAGTGACCTGTTACTAATCTGTTGGTCACCTTACTGAATAGTATTTATCAAAGACTGCCGCCTGACTAGTCACCTGTCTGAATAATATTTATCAAAGTATGCTGCCACATGCGGTCACCTGTCAGGTCATGGTCCTCCCCTGAAGAATATCCACCCCGAGCGCTCCCACCTGAAGAATCTCAACCCCAACGCTACTGGGGGTTAAAAGTTACAGAACAAAACAAATCAGGATTCCCTAAGGCCTCACGAAAGTCACGAGGTCTTTCTACTTTTCATCTGGCTTCGAGGCCGAGGCCAAGGCCTGGAAAATATGTCCGAGGCCGGCCTCGAGGCAGGCCAGACCTCAGCCCCATGTCTGATCCGAGTTGAACTGAAAATACACATTGCAGTATGTTACCTCATTTAATACAAACCGATTCCAAATATTTCCACTTCTTTTACAAATATCATGAAAGTATATTACACAGGTTAAGAGTCACGCGTACTTTAATTGCTAAATATATCTACCTGTGTAATCGAATACGTATCCTCAATAGTAATTGTTCATGCAGCAAAGATCTTTCATTACACGGTTGCTTCCCAGCGATGTTTATTTTAAGCAAACCTGAAAGTTGCATACTTTGCAAATTCTGATCGCTGTATGTGTGTTGGGGGGGGGAGGGGACGTATTCAGGGTGCAATATATATGTCGCGCGGGCGCAGTTCACTTCCCGCATACGACTTTTATAAGGGATATACTGTTGAACAACCTGATGTGAGATGGTTCTCTCAGTTAAATTTGGCTTCAGCCGTAGAACATGAGTGAAGATTATTATTTTTTTAATCAACCCATTCAAGGATTGGATGGAAACACAATATCTCAAATGGAGTCTTCTTTCACTCAACATTTTTGTCACAAAATTTTTACAGAAAGAGGCAATGAAGGGGTAAGACGAATTTACAGCCTTTTGAATTTACTCTTGATGGTCAGGAATTGCAAAGGGGAGGAGGTTCGACCTCTTTTGACAATGGCTCAGGCAGGAATGATTTAATTTTAAAATTAAAAAAAATAAATGTTTAAATTTTCAGAGTGTAATGTGAAGGCCAAGTTCTCCCTCTAGTTGGAGAATATGCAAACTAATCCATTTTTTTTAATAAACAAAAATAAAAAATAGAATATAAAAATTCGCAATTTACATACTTTTGATGGCGGCATAATGTGGGGGTTTGTACACTAATACAATATTACAATTTAGTACATTAAGTTTTAGCGTCCTATGTATTCACTGTTCGGGTGTTTAAAGACATGTTTTTACGACTTGTATAATTTTATATGATAAATAATCCTGATTATAGTTATCAGTTGTAATTATTTCATTATTATTATCTAATTGGTTAGGCACAAAATGAGGAAAGAACGGTAGGATGCAAATACAACAGCAACAAACACTTTATTTCAGACTCAACAGGTACAAACATTATACAAGTGGTCAATAGAAGGTTAAGAGATAGTTGTCTGGAACACTGACTATGTAGGCCAGTGAATCACTATGAATAATGAACATACAGTTGCCTACGTCTATGCTTCCAAATTTGAGATCTATAAAATACAGTATATCGAAGATCAGTCCACTAACCATGGCTTCTATTATCTTACTGACGGACTCACCAAGCCTACTGATAAACCTAAATACCAAATTGGGTATGACACTGACACAGTTAGACACCTTATTGACTACAAACAGTATACTGGCACTAAAAGGAGCAACATTTATGAAGCCTGAAGTTCTTAATAAGCTCCTAAAAATATTATTATATGCAACATACAATTTTCTCATACATCCTGTAGTTCCATCACGAATGAGCTGTATACATTGGAATACAAAAAGTTTTGAAAAAATCAACTTGACATCTAATGTACACATGAAATTTTCTAATCAAAGTATTTCTCTGAGCATATAATTGTCTACACTACCTTAGAATATCATAGTCATCTGAAAGACTATCAGTTAGTACGTGACCAAGACACTTAGTCTGAGTCACTTCTGACACCACCATACCATTCAATTGAAATTAGGAAATTTTCTATACTTATAAGCCTTGGTCCTCATAATCATTATATGACTTTTAGCAGGATTATTTTTTATGTCGTTATCCTTCCCATACCTTTCAAATTTTCAGAACTGTGCTGAGCCCTTTTACAAATGGAGAAATGGGAACTAGATCATCTGCATACATCAGATGATTAACAATCATTGTGCCAAAATAGCAGCCTATTTAACAAGTGTTCAGCAGATAGATTATTCATATGAACACTGAATAAGTAGGGGATAATACAGTATCCCTTCCCAGAGGCGTACCGAAGGGGAGGGCGACAAGGGCGATCGCCCCTCCCCCCTTGAGCTAATAAATTATTATTATTTTCCCAGTAAAATTGCTCGGTTACAACAGCATGAGAATGAAAGTGAAAAAATTTCGGCGACTTCTGCTTGCCTCCCCTACTACTAAAAATCTAAAATGGTTTAATATCCCGAAAACTCTTAATCCGGCCCTGAGAATAATTTTATTTTATAAAGGTAAGTCCAAGGAAATGTTTAATCTCGAAATTAGCACTTTTTTATTCTTATGTTAATACAAATCTGAGCATCCTAATTGCGGTTTGCATTGAATATAATGTTACTAATCAGATTTTTATAATAATTTTTACATTTTTATAATATAATTTTTATATTTTTATTCATAATGTGGCTTAGCAGTAGCTAGTTAATCATCTCTAACTGAACGATAAGCTCATCATGAACGTACATAAAAATTATTTATCTCTATTTCAATTATACTTCTACGATTAGTTCCAAGTTCGGCCCCCCCCCTTGGCAAATTTCTAGGTACGCCCCTGTCCCTCCCTGCTTAACACCATTGGTCACAGAGAATTGCTCTGAATTAACCCCACCCCATCTTACAATCACTTTTTGGAGATTATATCAGAATATTAATACAGTAAACCCTCGTCCAACGCGGGGGTTAGGTTCCTAGAGAATGGCGAGTTAGGTAAATCCGCGTTGGACAAACTTAACACTTTATGGGATAAATGGGGATACGTGAACGCGGCCGCGTAAAGTCTCCCATTAATACTTAGATATGTAGATTTTTACTCACATACAAATGAATTTCCCTTCCTATATTGTATATGAAATAAGAACATAATAAAATCATAAACATAATGATATTTACAAATGATAAATAAAAATATATTAATTAAATGAAAATAGCACGTATCTTTTCTTCACTCTTTCGGATGGTTCGTATGGTAGACTCATTCACGTGATACTCGCGGCCAAGTGATGTAATGCTCATATCACCACGCAACTTATCCAGAATCTTTATTTTTTCGGCTATGTCATAACCTTACGACTTTTCTTTTCTTCACTATCACTTGCAAATGCTTTACGTTTTGGTACCATACTGCTGTCTAAGGGTAATAGCAAAACAACGGCAAAATACAACAAAATCAATTCAACACAACTTCACTGAACTTAACGCGGTAGCGGGACTGAGACAAAGGGTGATGCGAGGGGTGGCGCGAGAGGGAGGGAGATGCGAGAGTGTTGGAGAGTGTAGGAGAAAACACTAGAGCGCACATTGGCACGCGTACAGTACTACTGCATTAGAGTGTGTTTGGCGGACCGTGTATAATCAAATTTTCTGCTTTCGGCAAATAATTGTTCGCATTTATTTTTCCGTGTATAAGAAAATTCGCGCTGGACAAACACGCGTTGGACGAGGGTTTACTGTATACGGACCAAGTAACCAGGTACATTACGATTTACAAATTTCATGAATAATTTGTCATGATTAACACGATCAAATGCCTTAGAGGCATCCAGGAAACACAAAAATACATTAGCATCTAGAGTTTGGTATTTACAGATCATCTCTTTCAAGGCATACACACACATATCAGTAGCGTGTTTCTTTTTTAATCCAAATTGGTTATCACAAGGATACAGGCAGAGATGGGCACGATCTTGATCTTCAAGATCAGATCGTGATCTTGAAGATCAAGATCGTGATCTGATCTTGATCTTGAAGGTCACTTTTATTATGGTGATCTTGATCTTGATCTAAGATCACTTTATTTCTTGTGATCTTGATCTTCAAGATCACTTTAGACTTCAAGATCACTTTTAATTTCAGATTCTTAAATATGCCGCTATGCGAATGTCATTTGTTTTTTGTCCAAGCGACATCTGGTGGCAACTTTGTTCAACACTGACTGTTTATGTTTTCTGTTAGTTGGGTGACTTGCGTCATGCGTGGGCTCATGGAAGGTGTAGTTGCTGAGGAATTTAGGCTCGTAAAAAGTGTAATTTACTGTGCAATTATGTTAAAAGTGTTCTATTAATATATTATTATATATAGGCATAAAATATAGCCTATAGGTCCGTATTCATAATAAATTAATTCTAAACATATTTTATTTACAGATTGAATTTTTTAATAATGAGTGCAATTTTACAACTTCAACAGGCTCCCAAGGGAACCAAATATTCTAGGTTGTCACCAGAACAGTATTCAATATATTTAGATAACAATGTTGGTAATAAGGATCAATCTGTGCTATTGAACGGAAAATATTTTCAAATTGTCGAAAAAACTGGAAACAGTATCAAAGTTATTTGTAGGCAGTGTACAAAGAAAACTACAATTCTGTCTGCTGGCCTCGACTCAACAAGCAATCTTCTGAGGCACCTCAGGGTTAGTACTACTTAGTAACTAAGTAGTAAGTAGCAACATTAACATAATGGTTCAAGTCATATTTTAAGTGACTGGTGCCATACAAGACTAATGCTACATTTACATAGACGTCCATTTGAATATATTGTGCACTTCAGATATTAATAGATTATGGACTAGTAACTACATTAAAAACTACCGATATCCAACTATAATAAAACGCCAGGTGTATCTGTCTTTCTCTCTGTCTGATCCATGTCTGTAATTTCTCCTATTTAGTTACTGAAGGACGAAATTCGGCTTTCAATTTAACATAGGATAAAAATGCACTGATCATGGTGAAAATAATTTTAGTTAAAGATAACAAAATTTTAGAATCTTGTTAAGTATTAATTTCAACTAGAAGTTTGATACTCTGATAAATATTATACAGGGTGTTCAAGAAGTCTCTCCGCATGATAATAATTTATTTTCTTGTGCAGAAACTACATTCGGATCTTTTGGGTGAATATGAATCGGAGAAGAAATCTCGCAAGCGTCCAGCTAAAGAAGAAGATGCCAGCGGCAGCAATACTGGCCCTGCCAAAATTGCCAAGCAGTCAACACTAAGCATGTTCCACATTTCCAAGCAAAAACCAGGACCACCAATATGCAAGGATATCCTTGAAAAGAAGATTCTCTCGCTTGTGGCTAATGGGCTCCTACCATTGAGCCTAGTTGAACTACATGAATTTAAGGATCTTCTTTCATGTTAGTATAACTCAAATATTTTGCTATTTTTTCCATAGCTAATATCTGATTAAAATAATTAATCATATTATTTGTATGAACATTAGACTATCGCTAGCCTAGCTAAATATTTTGATATTTTTTCCATAGCTAATCTATTGTATTTGTTTTAATTTTTAAATATTTTTTTCAGACGTCAACCCGGCTGTTCAGGTGCCATCTAGACGCACCCTGGCTAGATCTCTTGCAACAACAACCAGTACAATGAAGGAAGACATACAAGCAAAACTGGCAGCAGTTGACCATGTGTGTGTTACATGCGACATATGGTTAACTAATCACCGCAGTTTCATGGGAGTCACTGCGCATTGGGTATGCTATTGATTTAGTGTATTATTTTTATATAATTGATAAATTGACCATTGATGATAGACTGATAGTCTGATAGACTTATAGTATAATCTTTTCAATTATTCGACATGTGTTCCTCATTCATTAATTTGGTGAGTCTTCATTTTGCTGTGATTCACAGTAATTTCACACTAATTCACTGATTCTGTCATCTGTCATTGTGTCTGATTCACAGCAAAATGTGGAAGAGTCCATATTCACAGGCTGTGAATATGGACTCTTCCACATTTTGCTCTTATGGGATGGGTCACTGATGTGGTGGTATGGTAGGCGACTCATCGCTGAATTGCCTCCTTTATATCACATAGTTCTTCTCTTCAATGTTTGGTGGCGCAGTTTAGCTGGTGCGTGTCTAACCAATATTATTAAATTAAGCTTAAAAAAATGTTCATACAAACATTGATTTTATATTCTTACATTACAGATCAATGATGACTTGTCGCGAGGATCAGCTGCACTGGCATGCCGAAGATTTCGTGGAACACATAGCTTTGATAAAATTGCTGGAATATTGGACAGGATCAACTCGGAGCATGGTTTATCTTATAGAAAAGTTGTATCTACAGTCACCGACAATGCATCGAACATGGTGAAATGCTTTAAAGAGTTCGGTGTTCGTGTTCAGAATCGTACTGACGACATTGATGAAGATGATGCAGATGAAGATGATGAAGAAAAAGATTCAGATGAAGAGGTTATCATCAGCAACTTTCCTGAACATTCAGGAGAGCATGGAGAGGAGTCAGTGAAACTATCATCCCATATTCGATGTGCCTCCCACACATTGAACTTGGTAGCAACAACTGATGCAGATAAAGGACTGAATTCACCTGGACTAAAGAAGATAAAGCATTCTGCAATGGGAAAATGTTCGGCGCTGTGGAATGCTGCTGGTAAACCCAAGTCAGCAGAAAAAATACAGGAAATAACTGGCGTCCAATTTAGGTACCCATGCGTCACCCGATGGAACTCAATGTACGACTCATTAAGCCAAATATATAAACATAAGAACGACGTGAATGTAGCTCTTGAAGAACTGAATCTACCCATCCTCAAAGACAATGAATTGGAATTTATTTCAGAATATTTGTCTGTTCTAAAACCAATTGCAGCAGCCCTCAACAAATTACAGGCAGAGAAAGAATGCTACTACGGTTGTCTTCTTCCAACAGTCCTAGTGACTCAAGATGCCCTCGCAAGATTGGAGCCTATCCAACCAAACGACCTGCGCTTGAGACACTGCATGCCATTACTGGCAGCAATCGTCTCTGGCTTCAATGCCAGATTTGGTCATTTTTTGTCGTTGAGCCCCGAGGTAACTGATGCCGTTTTGGCCTCAGTATCTCATCCGTATTTCAAACTTAGATGGATATCATTGTTGCAAGGGCCTAATTTCGGCGATCATGAAGCAATCAAGTCTCAAGTAAAAGACAAGCTGCAAATGGCTGTAAGAAATTGTAATTCTGACAGCAGTGGTAATAGTTCGGTGAACTCAGACATCATCTGAAGACGATTTCTTCAGAACTATGGACGGCTCATTCTCTGCTCCTAACAACAAGGAAGACTTGGAAGTCCTCAATTATTTGCAGGACACCAGTAAGGCACTCGACTCTTTAGATAGGTATCCTGCTATAAAGTAGATCTTCAAGAGGTATAACACCACGCTACCTTCCTCTGCACCAGTGGAACGGTTGTTTTCGTTTGCTGGCATGGTTCATAGCCCCAAACGAAGTCGTCTCTCGGATGGTAACTTTGAACAATTGGTTTTGCTGAAAGCAAATGTTTACAGCGGTTGAACATTAAATTAACACTCTTAACTTGCGGTTTTTACCCTTATATTGTCAGTAATTGCGTACTGCAGTAAAACTGTAAAATTAAATTCTATGTAAAAAATGTTTACTTATATATGCTGACCATTCATTGATATGGGTTATGGACCTGGTGAAATGAGAATTGAGAAAAATAGAACTAAAAACTATATGTAGGTCATTTAATAGTTTTTCTTTGCTGATAAGTTATGATAATACTAAGTTTTAAGTTTACCACCTGAAAAACTGAAAGGGGAATCGTCAATCCCCGTGGTTTAGATCAGGTGACATGGGTAGGATGCGATGCTTGTATTGCCTCAGCCCTCAGGGGAGTATTAGGAGTGATACTTTTCAGGAGTGATTAACAAAATAATTTGTTTTTGTTTACTCTACAAGAGTACAACTTTTTTCAATTCATATAAAAGTGATCTTAAAAAGTGATCTTGAAAAGTGATCTTCAAGATCACGATCTTGATCTGGATCTTCAAGATCACATTTTTCTGGTGATCTGATCTTGATCTTCAAGATCACATTTTTCTGGTGATCTGATCTTGATCTTCAAGATCACCAAAGTTGGTGATCTTGCCCATCTCTGGATACAGGTAACATTCAAGTCTATTAGTGAGTAAATATTCAAACACCTTAGACAATACTGGCCAAAGCTATTGGCCTATAGTTATTTTTACTATTGATTTTACCCTTTTTATCTTTTAGTACTGGCACCAAAACAACGGATAACATTGTATGTGGCAAAACACCATGTATCAGTAAACCTGTACAGTACAAAGCTATCAGAAGCACTAATCTGTCACTACTAAATTTCAGATGCTCAGCAGAAATACCATCAATGCCACATGATTTGTTACAATCTAAACATTTTATGGCCTATTTAGAACCTGGCATTAAAAGAGCATCTCTGGATGCATTATGAAGTTTCAGCCAGGTCTACATGTATAGTTTTTCTCCTAAAGGTATTTAAGTCTAAGCTCGCATTATTGAGAGAGAAAATAATTTGTTCATACATGTCTTTAAATTCCAAAATATGTGTTTGAATTCTACATGTTACAGCCTGACAAGCTAAAGCATCATTAGGGATAGATATATTACTTAGCAATACATCAGACTTATTACAATACTGTTGTTTGCCCTCATCATCAACTCTAGACCAGTTTAACTTTGCTTTACGTGTATCATTTACCTGTGACAGCATTGGAATACAATTAATGTCAAATTCAATTAAGAGGAGCATATAGTCAGAACTAACATAGGAGAACAAAACTGCCATATTCAGAACTGCTGATTTGCATATGGTGTACATATACAATATACAGTAGATATAGATACACAGAACGCATATAGATACACAGATACGCATATACTGTAGATACACAGAATGACAAATTTTTTATGGTCTACACAAATTTCTATTCCAGTTAGCCAATTCAAACCAAGTTTTAATTCACTAATATATTTCCCATGCTCTAACCTCCATAGAATAGCTACCCCACCAGGTGGGTGGCCTGCAAGGAGACCATCTTGTTGAGCTCTGGTGGCCTCCCCTATCCCATGAAAGTCACTGGACAGGGTATTCAGGTCCTTTAAGACCTGTTTCCATAGCCATGTTCCCTGCAGACAGAGAATATCAGCATTCTCTAACAGCCTATCAAATATGATCCGCCTGCGTTTGTTATTATTGCCTAAGCTTAGGCTTCTACAGTTATAAGAGATTACCTTGAATGTTGCAATTAAGAAGATGCAGGAGTTCTGCCATCCATCTCTTGAGAAGGCACATTCTCTACATGTTGAATTCCATCAATACCAGGTACAGCAGTTACAGCACTAGACCCAGCTGGATTTTCCTCCACAGGACGACGCATGATGTCTCCATAATTACCCTCTCTACCACTTGTGAGAGGAGCTGCAGATGTTTTTCTTCCCCTCTTCTCATAGAACTGTCATACATATACCAGGCCCGTAGCCAAGTGGGGGCCAAAGCCTCGCCTGGAAAATAATATGACCCCCCCTGGGAAAACCAACCGCAACGGCGTTCCATGCTACAAAAACGCCAAAGCCAACTTGTTTTACTTGCCTTTGAAAATAAGAGAACGAAGCAAATAGACATGTTTGAATTCCTAAAGAATTTCGCTAAAAAAACTCGCCGCATACAGTTATTCTAAAATTAAAAAAACTTACAAAGACTTATTTACACTAAATTTAGACTAAATATTATATTCTATAACCCAATATGCCTATCTACAGTATATGTATCGGTTTGATCATTTTTTATTTAGCCTACGGTGTTTTACTTGTTATAGTTTTGAATGTAATTTTCTGCAGTATATTTCGATATTCACAAAAAATGACATTAAATTTTTTCATTGTCCCCCCCTGTCAATTTCTCCGCCCCTCCTACTGATTTGGTCTGGCTACGGCCCTGACATATATCCGTTCCGGCCATACAGCTTGATCCACAAATACTCCAGGATCATCACAGACTGCTGTAACTTGAAAGGAACTGTACGTAGTCCACCTGGAGTCAATTTTTCTACGTGTAACCTGAAGGTTCACTTTTTCTTCCACAAATACCTGCAGCTCCTCGTCCGTAAGATCAGGTCGACATCTCAAGGCGAAGATGTTTGCAGTCTTCATTGGAACAGCCATCATACGATCTGTTTTGGCAGCCCCTGTTAATTTATTTATTTGTTGGGTTCAAAATCCCAGCTGAGCCGTGAACGGCCAAATTCTAAAGGGCCAGTGCTACCTACAGCCCAAGTTAAGCTAAAATTAAAACTTACGGATTTGAGATCCTATTAGGTCCTACCTCAGGGTTGCTGACTCGATGCGGGCCTACCTTAGACCTTTGTTACATGAATTTAATTAAACAAAAGGGGTACTATTTATGGTCTTCTTTCTCAACCTTGCAACAACAACGCAACCTGGACTATTGCACGATGCAACAATCTTGTATCTAAACAACCAAACTGAATTGCAAGAGAGCTCTCTAACAGACCACACCCTGTACGTACGACATCCCACAAACGAGTAGAAAGAATGCGCAGCGCCCCAAAATGATGCCAACAGTGTGACCAAACAATGATGCCACAAGAGCTCAAAAATGCTAGCTCTAAATTAAGTTAATGTTTCACTAACTTTACAATTATGAGATGGATATATATATACACCTTAACTTAATATATACAAGCAATGCTGCATCAATCAGCTTAGTCATCATATCGCCTTGGGACAACAATGGTTCTTCCTCTTCTAGATTTTCTAACACTCCCCACCGAGAAGGCATTGTTGTCATTACCTTCTGCAAGGTTAGCCAAGCCTTCTCCATGAGGCTGTAACTCAAATGTTTCATCTTGACTATCTGTGTTTTTGCTGATTTCTAAAGCATAGAGTTTTTGTATAGGTCTCCTTAACTTTCCTCCTGAAGTCTTTACCAGTGCAGACCTAACTAAATTGTCTGCCAACAAACAACTCTTCAATTATGCCAAGCTTCCAGCATTGCCTTGGTCTTTCATCCCCAATCATTACCACTTCTCCCACCTTGATACAATTTGCATTGGAGCCCTTTACCTTGCCTGATGGGTAATAATTGAGTTCTGGCAAGTATTCCATCTGCCACCTCTTCCATAACTGATCTTGTAGCTCTTCAAGGTACCTGAACCGTCTGGTTAACTCTCCTTGAGTACTCTGGATAGGCTGCAAGTCTTCTGGCACACTGGGGCTTGATGTTAATCGTTTACCACAAAGAAAATGATTTGGTGTCAATGGCTCTGCATCCTGCATACTGTTGTAAACAAAAGTGATAGGCCTACTGTTCACCATTGCTTCTACTTCACATAAAACAGTGCAGAATTCTTCTTTGCTCAAATGAGCATTAGCTAAAAGTTTCTTTAATGGACACTTTACACTTCTCACTAGCCTTTCCCAAAATCCTCCCCACCATGGTGCTTGTTAAAAAAAGTGGTTAGAAATAACCGCATATATTTCCAAATAAAATATAAACAAAATAAATAAAAATAACAACCCTCGTTTCTAACCAACTAGTGAAGTTGGGTTTCCCTAATTAACAAAAAGAAGAAAGAAAAGTTTCTGAGATAAAGAAAAACGGAGCTTTGTCCATTATTGAAAATTTTTGACCGCATGAAGCGGGCTTTTTTTTCTCGAAAAGAAAAATGCTCGTGGTTACCCAAACCGGGCAACTTAGTCAACCTTTAAACCTTAAACCTTATAACCTTATCCTTACTAACCACTGCAATTAAGCAAAAACCCTGTTTAACTAAATGGAGGCCTATCAGAACTAGGTATAAGTAAGTTAATTAAAGAAAATAACTAAGGTAAGAGAAAAAACTAGGTACCTAGACGAAACTCGAACCGGGCTACAACTGCCTTAACTCAATAATTAAATGGCTGTTATAGCCCCTATTAAAACCTAAAGGCAATATAGCCCTAACTTAACTTGAGTAAAACCTTCAAAACCTTAAACCTTAAACCTTTAAAACCAAAAACTTAAGGGCAATCCAGCCCTAGCCTAACTTAACCTGCAAAACCTAGGTCTGGGAAATAGCCCCTACAAATAAATAACCTAGCAGTGTGTTAAATAATAACTTAAAACTTAACAAATAAAATTCAAACCTGGAAACTAAATGAAACTTATGGATTAGTTAGAAACAGAAAGGGTAACGTTCAACTGGCAACTTCATTTTTGGTAAGTCTAAATTAATTTTAAATTTAGCCTCACCATAGTTAGTAATCTGGCTGCTGACCAAATTTTAACCTGAAAACCACTGCAACCTACAGTGAAAAGGTCTGTAGCTATGTTGACAGTGTCTAAATAGGCCATTATTATTTCTATAATTACCGTGTCTATTTAAAGTAAACTTAATCTTAATATTACCCCAAAATAAAAATAATCTCTCTCAAGCTAAATAAAATAATTCTTCAATAAATTTTTCAATAGTGCTCTCTCAACAATAAACTCCCACTGTACCCCTTGGTGTGAAAAGTAGGATTGGAATCCTTCCTCTTTTAGCAAGGACCAAATTTCTTGGAGTTCCTTTGCAGCCTTTTTGAAGGTTTTTGCATTATCCGATATGATTTTATTTGGGAAACCCCTTCTGTTCACAAACCTTTCAAAGGCCAAAAGAAATACATCACTACTTAAGTTGCTTACCAACTCCAAATGGATTGCTCTGGTTAGCACAGGTGAAAAGACATATAAACCTTTGTTAGACTCCCCTCGCTCATACACATAGACTGGCCCTGCAAAGTCTACTCCCACTACATCAAATGGGGCAGTATAGACACACCGTTCTCTTGGAAGTGGAGCCACCTTTTCATAATAAGGCTTTGCACTCCAACGCTTGCAAACCACACATTTATGCACGACCTTTTTTACTACTTGTCTAATTTTGGGAATCCAAAACTGTTGTCTGATCTCTATTATCACTTCTCTAACTCCACCATATAACAGCTTATGATGAGTATCCAGGATCAAAAGGTCCACAAAGTGCCCCCCAGAAGGTAGCAAAATTGGATGTCTTTTCTCCTCTGGAAGCCCAGAAAACTGTAGTCTACCTCCTACTCTCAATAAATCCTGATCCAAAAACACATCCAAACCCTTGAGCGCAGAATGTGTTGGTAGAACCTGTAATGGATGGCTGGTGAGCAATTCTCTCTCTTCACCAAATTTTTCCTTCTGCATATATACCACCCCGTATTTCCTGGCTTGCTGAATCTCATTACTGTTCAGAATTCCTTCCCTTCTTGTTTCTCCCCTAATGTTGTTGGTAAATCTATATACCCATGCTGTCACTCTTAACAATCTTTTCAGACTGCTAATGTCCTCAAGCCTCAATATGGGGTCCTGCTGCATAACTTGACAACTGTTCACAGCGCATTTTCTCACCTCACTCACCCATGCTTCTTCAGCCTGGCATTCTCCTACAATAGGCTGATTAGAAGGCCAGTTTTCACTTCCAAGTTTTAGCCACTCCGGCCCATTCCACCACAAACTTGACTGTGCAAGATCTTTCACTGAAATTCCTCGTGTTGGTAAATCAGCGGGGTTTTGGGTGCCTGGACAATGCTTCCATTGCTTGGGATCTGTGTGCGCTTGAATTTCCTCCACCCTATTGGCAACAAATGGTTTCCATTTCCTTGCCTGGCTTCTTAACCAGTGCCAAACTATAGTGGAGTCTGTCCAATAATAGCTTGGAATTTCAGAGAGGGCCAAAGACTTTTGCACTATAACTGCAAGCCGACTAGCAATAACTGCACCCATCAATTCCAACCTTGGAACAGAAAGCCTTTTCAAAGGTGCTACTCTGCTCTTTGCAGCAACCAACCTGCAACTTACTTCCTCTTGCAATGCGCCTCTTATATAAATACAAGTTGCATAGGCTTCCTCACTTGCATCACAAAAGATGTGCAGCTCCAAATTGTCTGGACTATTGTTCAACTCTCCAAAGTACCATCTTGGGATTTCAATGTCTCCAAGATGTGCCAATCTTTGAACCAATATTTCCACCTTACCACCATATGATCAGGTAACTCTTGGTCCCAACCAAGTCCAATTTCCCAGAGGCTCTGAAATCAAATTTTTGACTTTATCACAAATGGAGCCAGGAATCCAAGAGGATCAAAGACCTTTGAAGCCAAACTAAGAGCTGTACGTTTTGTCCACCTTGTCTCATTCTCAGCCAGCTCTACTAAAGATTTCCCATTGAAGGTAAACAAATCATCATCTTGCTGCCAAACAATGCCTAGCACCTTTGTGTCTATTGCCCACAACTCCTTAATACCAGAATCCTCAATACTTTCTGCTGCATCAGGTACTACACAGGAATGACTCATAAACTCTTGTAATTGCGAATGATTGGTCTGCCATTTTCTAAGCTCCATGCCAGCCTCCCTCATTATAGCTCTAGCCTCCATGAATATCTGTTTAGCCATTTCTGTATTATCCACGGAACACAGCAAATCATCAACATAAAAATTTTTCCTTATGTGTTCAATAGTGTTAGGATAGACTTCAGAATATTTCTTAAAATGGTACTGCATAGTAGCTGCCAACAGAAATGGACTAGAGCTGAGGCCAAACAACACTGACTTCATTCTATATGCTTGAACCTTAGGTTCATTTTCCAACAAGTCTTTCGTATCCACCCACAGATACCTTACTGCATCTCTGTCCTCTGGTTTTAACTTTATCCGCAAAAAGGCTTGCTTCACATCTGCAGTCAATGCTACTCTACCAAACCTGAATCTCAGTAACAAGGAAAATAAATCTGCATTTAAATTTGGCCCAGCATCCAAACAGTCATTCAAGGACACACCACCTTTGTCCTTGGCTGAGCCATCAAAAACTACCCTCAGTTTGGTGGTAGTTTTGTCTCGCCGTACCACTGCATGGTGTGGCAGATAATGTGCCTCCTGGCTCACCAGCTCACCTTGCACCCTTTCAGCATAGCCCTCCCTTACATAACTTAGGATGGCCTCATTGTATTCAATTAACAACTCCTCATTTTTTCTTAGCCTGTACAATGAAGTCTCCAACCTCCGATTAGCTAGCTGAAGGTTTGAACCGGGTTTGCAAGAATCCTTCCATGGTAGGCCAACTTCATAGCAACCATCTCTAAACCCAATCCCTTTTTCAAATTGCTCTAAAACATCATTGTTCACTGTACTTGCCTGTTTGTCCTTTATGCCAATAGATTCAAGTTCCCAAAACGCTTTCAAATGCCTTTCCAGACCATGGCTGTTCTCCTCAATCTTAACAAAAAGAGCCTTAACTTCCATTTCATTGCAATAACTACCATGTAGCATCCAGCCTAGCTTACTTTCAATAGCTACCGGGCCTCGAGATGTGCGGACAATATTACCAGTGATGAAGTCCCAATAATAGTCAGCTCCAATCAAAAGACTAATATCTTCTGTTCCTTCAAACTTATTATTGCCCAAATTAATTCCTTTAACTTGCAATTCTTGGACACATGCCATATCTAAACAAGTAGTGACTGGAGCACAAAGTTCCTCAATCTCTACAGCTTGGACCTTGATAGTGGGACTTTGCGGTAACAACCCTTTAACCAGAACTTCTACCTTCTTAAATTTGGTTCGGTTTTGAACGGAACCCCCAAACCCAGAAATTCTTAAATTTTCCCTCTTAAGTTCTTTAAACTTCAATTTTCTGCAAATTCTGGTCTTAATAAAACTACACTGGCTACCACTATCAAACAACACTCTTACAGTAGCTTCTCCCTCATTCCCAATTAATAAGGCTGCAGTTGTTTGCAATAATCTCCCTTTACTTTTACTCCCTTGCATAGCAGTGGCATGTGCCACTGATGTCTCTACTTCTGGGGTAGGCCTACTAGGAGTGTTTTCACACAATAATGGCTGATGCCTACCATGACATTTTTTGCACAAAATTTTAAACTTACAAAACCTTGCTCTGTGACCTTTCAAAAAACATTTAAAACATGCTGTGGACTTAGTTACCCTGTCCTTTCTCTCCTCAAAGGGTAATGCCTCAGCCACTTCACATTTATATGACTTGTGGTTGCCTTCGCAAAATATGCATTCCTTGATTCCCTTTAATTTATTCTCAGAGGATGCATGTAGAGCTGACACTGTACCTGGGTTATTCCTTTTTGTGGAAACTTTGGTGCTGTGCCTGCCTTTGTCCCCTTGTTTACCATCCCACTGTGCAAACTCAATTCCCTCTCGTCTCGCTAATTCTGTGCCTAAAAGACTTAACATCTGCTGAAGGGGGATGTACACATGTTCTGTAGAGTGTCCCCTACTTAATTGAAGCAAAATTGAGCTAGGCAATTTAGACTCCAGTGTAGGAACCAACATTATACCATACCTTTCCATTCCTACACCCAAGTTATCCAGGGACCTAGTTCTAATTTCAAATTCATCATATAACTGCCGTAACTCCTTGACACTATTAGGATTATTAACAGGAGGTATAGCTAAAAGTGCACGGAGGTGGCTTTTAATTAAGATCTCTGGCTTACCAAACCGTTTCTTTAATATATCCCAAGCCACATTATAATTAGCCTCTGTTAATGCTAATCCTGCTATAGTCTTTGCTGCCTCCCCTTCCAAGAGGGACTGCAAATAATTAAACTTCTCCACGGCACTTAACACTTGACTAGAATGAACTGCTGATTGAAAACTGTCTGCCCATCCTTGCCATTCCTGAATACTCCCAGAAAATGGTTTGAGTACAAGCCTCGGTAATTGAACTACAGATCTGTTAACCTTAACTTCACAAACATCATTTGTTGAGTGTTGTGTTTCATTATTAGACCTGGTCTCTAACTGTACTGAGCTGCTAAACTCTTTTGCTCGGAGGCCTACTTTAATTATATCATCAATAATCTCTTCAAAGTAAATTATGTTATTTTCTATTTCATCCTCTTCTATAAGAGCCTCAATTTTAACATTTACCTCACTTAGAGCAACCTTTTTAGTTTCTAATATGGAAAGCTGCGCAGTCACTAAGCGTAAATCCTCTTGCTCTATGGCAGAATCTATAGTGGCAATGACCTTTGTAATTAGACCTTTGTAGGCGCTTCTCCTTTTTATAAATTTGTTCAATTCAGATGCACTCATCTTCAATGCAAACAACAATTGGGCTCAATGCCAAATGAGCTGAATTGGCAGAAATACTTAACCAAACTGATCAAACGCAAATTTTACTTTCAAATAAACTGAATTGCTGGGTGGGGTACTAACCAAACACCAGTATGGAATACCAAATTTTCCACCCCAGGACCTTAATTCAATAATAACCCAAAATTAACCAAACAGGTAAAATGTAGGCCAAAAACAACGACAGATGACTGGCCAAGTTTCGCAATTGGGCAACCAAACTTTCTACCCTGGGATCTTAATTCAATAATAACCCAAAATTAACCAAACCGGTAAAATGTAGGCCAAAACAACGACAGACGACTGGCCAAGTTTCGCAATTGGGCGACCAAACTTTCTACCCTGGGACCTTAATTCAATAATAACCGAAAATTAACCAAACCGGTAAAATGTAGGCCAAAAACAACGACAGACGACTGGCCAAGTTTCGCAATTGGGCGACCAAACTTTCTACCCTGGGACCTTAACTCAATAATACTCAACCCGTCTAGGCCTAACTTGGGCTACAATTTGCACAATCAGAACTTTGCCGAAAAATAGTCACTGACTCAGTCTTGGGGTAGAATCCGGTTCTGAAGGACCATGTTAATTTATTTATTTGTTGGGTTCAAAATCCCAGCTGAGCCGTGAACGGCCAAATTCTAAAGGGCCAGTGCCACCTACAGCCCAAGTTAAGCTAAAATTAAAACTTACGGATTTGAGATCCTATTAGGTCCTACCTCAGGGTTGCTGACTCGATGCGGGCCTACCTTAGACCTTTGTTACATGAATTTAATATAAACAAAAGGGGTACTATTTATGGTCTTCTTTCTCAACCTTGCAACAACAACGCAACCTGGACTATTGCACGATGCAACAATCTTGTATCTAAACAACCAAACTGAATTGCAAGAGAGCTCTCTAACAGACCACACCCTGTACGTACGACATCCCACAAACGAGTAGAAAGAACGCGCAGCGCCCCAAAATGATGCCAACAGTGTGACCAAACAATGATGCCACAAGAGCTAAAAAATGCTAGCTCTAAATTAAGTTAATTTTTCACTAACCTTACAATTATGAGATGGATATAACTTATATACACCTTAACTTAATATATACAAGCAATGCTGCATCAATCAGCTTAGTCATCATATCGCCTTGGGACAACAATGGTTCTTCCTCTTCTAGATTTTCTAACAGCCCCTATAATACTCCATCGTTCCCTGCCTGCCTTTGCCACAGGCTGTCTCCCTCCAGCCGGTGCGTGAGTGGAACCAAACCCCTTTGAGACACTACCACCATTAGCTACTCCAGTGGTTGCAGTTCTCGGAAGGGTTGCTTGCTTCCAGCCCCTCCTTACCACTATTTAGAAGAGGAGGGAATTCCTCCTGCAGTGCTCCATCTCTGAGTCGGGTGTGTCCGAGTACTGGCGAAAGAGGCTGAGAGAGCCCCTGTACCCTTACCCCATCATACTCTGATGGGACCCTACTCTGAGGGGACCCTCACAGAGGTGGGACTTAGCAATGTTGGGCCTCCACCCGAGAAGCAGTGACAGTACATACTTCTACCAAACCACTGCAGGTTGTATCTTGAGTATCCATCGCCCTCTCAGGAGGACCATCTTCTCTTGACCTTTCGGATAGTTGCAAGAAGCAAACAAACATCCATATTTTCCAATGACACCGGAGGTAGATTAGCCAGATCTTGGGCTACAAATACCGAGGTATCAGTACTCTTCTGCTAAAACATTCTAATAATGTCTTCAATATCTTGAGTACTCTTTTCAGGGTCCTGCCCTTTAATTAAGCTTCCCGTATCGTCATTAGCACATAAATCAAACATCAATTTCTTTGAGCGTTCAATTTTTTCATCATTGTGAAAATCGACACACAACTTAGTAATAGTTGCAGGATCCAGATAGTCAATCTTGTTGGCAATAAAGTATACTAGCTCGTCCACCACTGCACCATCATTACAATTATCAGTGATTCCTGGCATGTCAAGTTGGCATTCCTGGCGGCTGCCACTTGCCATACAGGGCATTTTTTTACATAGAAACTACTGGGATTTTATCCAAGTGATCTTTATATTGCCCCAGAAGTCAACCTCATTTGTCCCAGCAGTGATGTGGCCCTTGCCCCCCCCCTTTCCCAAAAGTACAGTTATTATATATATATATATGTTAGTATTTAAATTTAAGTAATCAAATGTGAAAAATTCTAAGCAAGGAGAAATTTTATAGTATTCCCTTCTATTTATACAAACGTTTTATGAACAGAAGATGAGGGAATATAATTTTATTTTATAATTATCTTCAGCCATTTTGGTTTTACTATTTTTTACTTTCGTCTTAATTTTCATGGAAATATATCTTCTTAATAATATTATGGTGTGTCTCCCATCTCTCTCTCTCTCTCTCTCTCTCTCTCTCGTATAGATACTCTCTTAATTTCTTGTTTGGGTCTCTTTCCTTTACTGTTATATAAGGTACGAATGAGATTATTCTACATTTTTCTTCTGTTGTGCCCGTTTTGCATTTATCATGTTCCCTTTTATTACACGATTAGGTGCCCTTTTGACTTTTGCCGCAGCAGTAAAATTTCCTTAAAAAATGGACTGTTGCCATATCTTCCATGTGGGAATCTCTTCTCATCACATGCCTCACCTTCATTTTCTTAAACGTGCTAACAACTTAGTACATAATGACAGGCCCACCGAGAGGGTGGGGATACCGTGGAAAAATCCCCTGGGCCCGGAAAGAGGGGGGATAAAATCTAAAAATATTAATAACGCAATTGATTAACTAACAGAGGAAATATAATTAATGAACATACACTTTATAGAGATTATCATAGTCAAACTCAAACAGATAAAATAGTATCTGCGGTCCACCAATGCCCAAGACCGACTGACAGATCTGAGAACCATTGTAATTGAAAGCCAGTTAGCCCATACTTTAAATTTCATCAGAATCTTTTACCACTTTACTAGAGAGAAGGCAAAGAAAGTACACTTCTAATTATGAAAATCTGCAATAACTTTATCTTGCCTGCATGGACTGGTACTGCATTTGTAAATTGTATGGTGATAGAATTAATATAATTGATTCGAAAAATAAAATGGTTATTGTAATAGCGTGGGGTTAGTGACCCCGCTAAATTACTAAGTTTCTAAACAACAACAAAGGCACTTACCGGTGCGTTGAATTAGATATTCTTTAGGGCCTACCATAGATTTCCTGCGTCCCACAAAGCAGTCTACCTAAACTCCCTCACTTTACTAATTTAGAAGCTATATATGTACATTACTGGAAAGTACTAATGCTGCAGTGATAGATACTTTAATGAGACATCTAGTTATTTTTTACTTTAATTATTGCATATATTGTTTTCCTTTAATGTTCAGTATATACTTGATATACATAAGGTAGTTGTGAAAATGCTTCTTTGATTTTCCTATTACTATCATAAATATAGGTCATTCTCTAAATCATAATATTTTAAGAGCATCATTTTGGTCGCAAACACATTACCTACAGGATAGCAGCACAGAAATTCATCGCAGGATTTTTCATCATTATAGTTGTTCCCCCCCCCCCCCCCAAACTTTTGAAAGCTAGTTATGCTCTTGACTGCAGCTGTGACTCTTGGCGGTCTCTCACCTCAAATGAGAGAATTACAGAAAATAAAACTTTACTGCATTTCTCATTGCTAAGAATCAGCGATTGTATGATAATATAGCACAATTACTGTATACAGAATTGTTAATCACTATGAATAAATAATTCATTTATTTTTCTAATTAAACACAAAACATCAAAGTAATTTCTCTCTCCTTATTAAATGTTGGGTGCTACTGTAGTATGCGGTCTACCTACGATTCGGCGGTCTAACTTTTAATTATAGCTTCTTATCTTCTTATTATTTTATTATTAGGTTAATTGTACGCCCTTGACGATTGGTTGGTTAAGTCGTGATATTTTCGTTAAAACTAACGAAAATATCACGACTTAACCTAACCAATCATCAAGGGCGTACTGTAGTATGCGGTCTACCGTTAAGTATGCGGTAGTAGTATGTTTAACTTCTTTAATAATTCCTTAATTGTGTAAATTAAATTATAATTCCTTTCAATTCATTTTCAATTCCTTTTAAATATTTTGAACGGTAGACCGCATACTACAGTAGAAACTTAACGGTAGACCGCATACTACAGTAGAAACTTAACGGTAGACCGCATACTACAGTAGAAACTTAACAGTAGACCGCATACTACAGTAGCACCAAATATTGTTTGTCTGGGTTGTGCCCCGAACTGGTGGCCCCTAATTATTCATTTCAATTGAATTAATAAATTATAGTAAGCCTACTTTCTAAGCCACTACAAGTTGGTCATCCGAAGACTAATATATATATATATATATATATATCAGGGTTTTGCTCTTTGTTATAACAAAATAATATCTGAATGTCCAATATTAAATATAAATAAATAAAAAATAAATGAATCAATAAATAAATACAGGGGGCATGGGTGGTGCAAGTCGTGGAATTTGCTCAAGACACAATAATGCCTACCAATGGCTCAATTTTAATACAGTGAAACTTCAGTTCAGGCTTGCCAATACCATAAACACTGTCATCACATCCGAAGGGTTTTTTTTTGCCACTTTTTATTCACTTCATTGACATCCCACTTGTTAATATATATCCCCTTCTTGAATTTATATTTAATTATTCATTTATGTTTCCTTAGTAATATGTGAACCAGAGTGATGAATGGAAATAATTATGTTCTAAAGACATTTGGCAATGAGTCCACCAACCAATCAGCTCTCACTCACTGAACATTCATTCATAAAATGTTACAACCGTTTGTAGTACACACAACAAATATATGCCAGGTGTCGCTATTTGTTCTCAAGAGTGTCCTACGAATAATGAGCGCAACTGTACGATGCGTTGTAACTACAATATTTCATTGTTACCGTGTGTTACTGTCACAGTCCTATTACCTGGCTGTTAGCTACTTGCTAATTCGTTTCTTCTTGCATGTCCATGTAGTATAACTGGAGTTAACATTCATGTGCTCTTTCACGTACACATTTATATTCATTCATGTATATCTGCTGTTGTTCTGTGCCGGTGACGCTTGTTAGTTTCGTGCTCCTTCTTCCTATCAAAATTAACATTATTTAAAGTCACTGAACCGTTGTGTTACTTCTCCAATAAAATGTGTAAATGTGTTAAGATTACGCAGTTAAATCTCATCAGATGATCCACAGTATTTAACTAATAATTATATACATAATATATCTTCAAAATTTTCTAGCGACATCCGGTACTACCTTTATAGTTCTATGAGATGGCAAGCATTAACCTTAAAATAGCGGCCATACGAACGTAATGAACGAGTAAGACCTTTAAACTTACGAACAAACAAATGCACGAATGAACGAGTGAATTTTAACTGCATAAATTGCTCAAAATACAGGGTGTACATAAAGTCAGGATCTATTTTTGTGAAGCACTTGGAAATTATATGGAATTCAATCATAAAATGATAAAGTGGTAACATTTATTAAATAATTAAGAGTAGGATTCGACGTGACGCCCATCAGTATCCCTGCACAGCTCAAATCGTTCCGCAGCATTTCTAAACACATTCTGGAGCATTTGCGGGGTTATGTTATCTGCAGCAGTTCGTATACGTGTACGTAAGTTTTCAAGACTCGTAATCTTCGTCTGATAGACGTGCGATTTGATAAAGCCCCATGCAAAGAAATCTAAAGGAGTTAAATCTGGTGATCTCGCTGGCCAAGGTCTGTTGGGTGCTGGTTAAGTGTGCGGTCTACCTAGCCTTTAGTTAGCCTTATAAGGCTAACTAATGAAACTATCACGACTTAACCAAACCAATCGTCAAGGGCGTACAGTTGACCTAACGATTGGTTAGGTTAAGTCGTGATATTTTCGTTAGTTAGCCTTATAAGGCTAACTAAAAGCTAGGTAGACCGCACACTTAACCAGCACCGTCTGTTGCTTCCGCGTCCGATCCAGCGATTTGGAAAACGTCCATTTAGATAATCCTGAACAATTTTGACATAGTGACAAGGAGCACCATCATGTTGATAGACGACGAGGATAGGATTGTTAGTACCGTCGTCTATCAATATGATGGTGCTCCTTGTCACTATGCCAAAATTGTTCAGGATTATCTAAATGGACGTTTTCCAAATCGCTGGATCGGACGCGGAAGCAACAACAGACCTTGGCCAGCGAGATCACCAGATTTAACCCCTTTAGATTTCTTTGCATGGGGCTTTATCAAATCGCACGTCTATCAGACGAAGATTACGAGTCTTGAAAACTTACGTACACGTATACGAACTGCTGCAGATAACATAACCCGGCAAATGCTCCAGAATGTGTTTAGAAATGCTGCGGAACGATTTGAGCTGTGCAGGGATACTGATGGGCGTCACGTCGAATCCTACTCTTAATTATTTAATAAATGTTACCACTTTATCATTTTATGATTGAATTCCATATAATTTCCAAGTGCTTCACAAAAATAGATCCTGACTTTATGTACACCCTGTATTTTCCAAAGGCCAGGTAAACGCTTTGAAATCTGAAATGAAAGACCTAGCAAATAAATTCATAGTTTTATTACTTTAGTTATATTTACAAACTTACGCGTTATGGAAGTGTTAACAAGTATGTTAACTTTTACGATTAGCTGAATAAACAATATATAAATTCTTAAAATTCCATAATAAAATCATTTAATGTATGCTGATAACCTTGTTCTTCTGTCACCCTCTCCCCATGAGCTGAGAGTACTATTAGAGATATGGGAAAAATATCGTATAGAAAATGACATCACCTATGATCAGTGGCGGTCCTAGCTTACATGACGCCCTGGGCGAACCTCACCTTCAGCGCCCCCCCCCCCCTGTTCGCCAACACACACACATTCGAATCCCCCCAAAATAAAGGACAGACATAACTCTTTCACAAAATAACTTTTTATTGGACTAATTGTTGGAACTTCAGAACCAAAACAAAGACTCAAATTTCTGAATTTTACAAATCCTTCATCACGTAAATAGAATAACTCACTTAAGAGAATGTAATTATGATACTATGAACAGGAAAAATACAAATTAAATTGCACAACTGCCATAAATAAACTATTTTTATTTATTTCTTTATTTATTTATTCTTATTTTTATTTTTATTTTTTTTGCAGGCGCTCATGCCGCCCCTCCACAAATGCCGCCCTGTGCGGCTGCCCATATTGCCCATATGAGGAACCGCCACTGCCTATGATGGGGCAAAGAGTTGTATTTTGATTTTTAGATGTAATCTACTGAAACATGTATCATGCGGGTCTTTTGAAATGAATGGTCAGACAATACCTGTCAAAGACGCGTGTAAATACTTAGGTCATGTAATTACTCACGAGCTGCGAGATGAACTCGACATTGAGAGGCAACGTAAAAAGCTGTATGTACAGGGTAACACGCTAGAAAGGAAATTTGATATGTGTTCAGAATCGGAGCGAGTGTAGTTTACGTCCCCCTGTGGTGCCTAGTGTAGTTTACGTTTCCCTACATTATCCTAGTGCAATTTATTCCCCTGCATTATCCTAGTGTAGTTTGCGTTCCCCAACTTTGTCCGCGTATACCTAATCAAATAAAAGGTTAAAACTGACGAAAATATTACATCTTAACATAACCAATCGTCACTTTATAAACGTTAAACTAACGAAAATATTACGACTTAACCTAACCAATCGTCAATATATATATATATTGACGATTGGTTAAGTTAATTTGTAATATTTTCGTTAGTTTTAACGTTTTATTTGATGGATTCATTTAAAAAATGTCTCCAAAAGATCCTAGTGTAGTTTACGTTCCCCAACTTTGACCTAGTGTAGTTTATGTCCCCTTTTGCGTCAGGGGGACGTAAACTACACTTGCTCCTCAGAATCAGTTAAAACTTATCTTTTTAGAACTTACTGGACTGCATTGTATACACATCCCATCTGTGATGGAACTATACAAAAACTGCTATGAATAAACTCTGTTGCTTATAATAATATTTTCCGGATGCTATGTAGGGAACCAAAATGGTGCAGTGCCAGTTTTATGTTTACTTCGCGTAACCTACCTACCAGCCAAATTTTAATCCGGAAGAATATATATATAATTTCATTACTAGGGTCCAAAACAGCTCTAATGTGTTATTGTGCAAATGATCAAAATTACCTTGAATAGTTTTTTTAATTATAATAATAATAATAATAATAATAATAATCATAAATAATAATAATAATAATAATCATAAATAATAATAATAATAATAATAATCATAAATAATAATAATAATAATAATCATAAATAATAATAATAAATTTCAAATCATTTACTCGTATACAATTTTTTTTTTTTTTTTTCATTTTAGGTGATCCAACCCTCCCCAGTCTTCCAATATATCAGATGGATATAAAAGAAAGCATGAGTCAGGACATGAGAAGAAATTTAAACGAGAAAAGAAGGATGAAGCAGTAGGAACGAATTGTGAAGGGGAGCGTTCTTTTTCGAAACTAAAGCTGATAAAAACTGTCTCCGATCAACCATGGGACAACAACGCTTGTCTTTCCTTGCACTACTCTGTATTGAGAATGAGACTGTGCGAAAAAAACATCATTTGAAGATGTTATTGCTGATTTTGGCAATGAAAAAATCTCGAAAAGTTCATCTCTGGTGTTAATTTCTTGCACTTTATGAAAAAAATAACGATTGACATTGACATGACTCTGTCTCTCTTTGTATATACCCTGTGCCTATTCTTGATATATATATATTTTTTTTTTTTTTTTAAGTTCAGGAAGAACAAAATGGTGCTCAAGCGCTTTCGTCTAATGACATCCTCAGGAACACTGAAGTACATAAAGGGTTACGGCCTATATATAGGTTACAGAAAAAAAAAAAATAAATAAATAACATATATATATATATATATATATATATATATATATATATATATATATATATATATATATATATATATATATATATTAGTGTGGACCAAAATGGGGGGTAAATTATAAAGTTGAAGAAATCCTTGTTCCACATTAACGCCCTTGTTCCTTTGGACCAGATAGACATATCAGCAAATTTTGGTCAAATATGAGAATATTTAGGGGTCCCGAGATTTAATGACTTATAAAAATTTTCCAATGAATAGGCGCGCTTAGAACATCAATGATCAACTCAACTCTTGAGTTGCAACTTATGAAAAAATTTCTTCTTGTTTAAGAAATTGTTGATGTTAATAGAGTACAAAAACAATCTTAGATCATTATTTCAGAGAAAATTATTAATAAGGAAAACAAAAATTTTGGATAAAATATATTATCCTTAATTGGTCAACTCTAAATTAAAGGCTTTGCCTATTGGCTTGAACCTTTTAGTTATCCTTTTTATCTCCTAATTTAACTGGTTTATTTTACTATTTCAGAAATTTAATTTTTTAAACTAAAAATGGCTACTCGTTCTAAAACTAAAGTTTGGCTCATTGGCCATTTATATAAAGATATACTTTGTTGCCGCTTACCTACAAAACTGCAAGTTTTGCAAAAATATTTCTTCCATCAAAAAGAGGAAAAATTGGGACGAAGAAGATCCATTAATCTTTGTTTAGATGAAGTGATGACCTACTGGGAGAAAGCCAGGATTCCCACAATGCGTAGAGACAGTGCCATCCGAAAGATTGACTCTTTAATAAGCTGTTATGATAAATTGATGAAAAACAGAAAAAGGCCCGAGGAAAAATGCCGTATTGAAGAAGCTATGTTTAAAGATGAAATTAAGGCTGAAATTCTTGATATTGGTCACTCTAATGCCCTTTTGATGATGTCAAATGAAGAAGACAAGCTTTTCTACTTAAGCCAGCAAGAAGATCCTACACAAAGTAGCATGGGTACAGTAGACCAAATTCTTGCAAAAAGAGAGAAAAGAAGGCTTCATCGTGAAGAATTAGAGTGTGAAAGAGCCCTCAAAGAGCAGAAGCGATCTAAAAGATCATTCTTGCCTGCCAATAGAGATGATTTCACATCGTCATCATCATCATCACCATCAACTAATGACGACAACCTTGAAATGAATTTTCAAGGTCCCTCTGAAGAGCAATTTAAAAAGAAAATGTTGGCTCCTAAAAAGTCAAAGCCTATTGACAAAAATGTTGTAGCAGCCTATGATAGAATGAATCTTTCCAATCGAGATGCAGCTATGTCTTATGCTGTTGTTGCTCAGTCTTTGGGCCATAATTTGGAAAACATTACAGTGTCAAAATCTACTATGCTTCGAACTCGTCAAAAGTTACGCAAAGAAATAGCAACAGAATATCAAGAGCAAGCATTTTGTCCTGGAGAGCCTTTAGTTCTTCATTGGGATGGAAAAATGCTCCCAGAGATATCAGGTTAGTTTTTTTGTCTGATTAATTTAGCATATTTATATTTTATCTCTCAGGTGAAAAACTTAGTTGTGGGTCTGGTTTTCACACCTAGGCAATGTGTTTATCTGGTTGGTTTTAATTAAACATTTTGATAGCTAAATTTCTATTTAATTAGGTTACATTTCACTGTCTGAAGCTAGTTTTCACAATCTACACCATTTTACCTTCAAATTAAAATAACTCAAGTTCAAATTAAAATAACTCAAGTTCAAATTAAAATAAGTCAAGTTTAATTTAAAATAAATCAAGTTTAATTTAAAATAAATCAAGTTTAATTTAAAATTATATATTATATATATATAAATTATAATATATATAAATATATTAAATATAAAATAAAATATTAAATATATAATATAATATATAAAATAAAATATTAAAAATAAATATATATAAATTATATAAATTATATATTTTAACTTTTTCTTGCAAGCGAAGGAAGAACGGAAAGGATTGCAGTGTTAGTCAGTGGGAATGGTGAAGAGAAATTGCTGGGAATTCCTAAAGTCACTGCTGGCACGGGTACGGAGATGGCTCGTGTTTGCATTTCTCTCCTGCAAGAACATGATATGACCCAGAGAATTATTGGGCTGTCATTTGACACAACAGCATCCAATACCGGAATCCATGCTGGAGCTTGCACTAAAATTGAACAAGAACTTGGAAAAGAGCTTTTATATTTAGCCTGCAGACACCATATTTATGAGATTGTCCTATCTCAAGTCTTCCGGACTTCTATGGGCCATTCCTCTGAACTGATATTCCAATCTTCAAAAGATTCAAAACTCAATGGGATTTTATGGATCATTCTCAAATCACAACTGCTGTTGATTCCCAAAGCTGCAGAATAATTGAAAGAGTTCAAGATTTAAAAAATCAAACAGTCTTAATCATGAAGGAGGCACTCAACTCTAAACAGCCAAGAGATGATTATAAAGAATTTTTTCAACTTGTTCTCTTGTTTTTTGGAGAAGAAAGCATTTCTAATACTCCCTTGAAGAGACCTGGAGCGTACCATCATGCAAGATGGATGGCAAAAGGAATTTATGCATTTAAGCTTTTTCTTCTCCAAAATCAATTTAAGATGACTAAAAAAGAACTTGATGCAATAACAGAAATTTGTTTATTTGTTGCATTGGTATACGCAAAATCTTGGGCAAAAGCTTCTCAACCAGAGGAAGCCCCAAATGTTGATCTTAAATTTTTGCAAGATCTTGCAAATGGAGGAAAATTCTTTGATATCAAGTGTTATCAAGCAAACCCAAAATGCCATTAAACGACATCTGTGGTACCTCTCAGAAACACTTGTTGGATTAAGCTTCTTTGACAAAAGCATATCCCTTGAAGAAAAGGAGCAAATGCGAAATAATATCAAAATGCCTCCAAGAAATAAGGGACTGAAACGTTTAGAAGCAAAGGTAACCCTAGCTTCTTTTAAAGAAAAAAGGATTTCTGATTTTGTTACTTCAAGGACTAAATCTCTTTTTGATGCTCTACATCTCAATTCTCTCTTCACTGAAAATTCTGCATCAACATGGGGAATAGATCCTGAGTACCAAAGAGGCTGTGCTAGAGTTCGTGCCCTTAGAGTGACAAATGACACAGCTGAGCGGGGTGTTGCATTGATTGAAAAATTTAATCAAGCAGTGACAACTAAAGAAGAGGACAAACAATACCTGCTCAAAACAGTTTTCAAGAATCGTAAAGAATTTCCAACAAAAAATAAAGCAGAACTTATGAAAATGAGGAAAAACTAATTTTTTCAGCATTAAAAGGAAAAGTGCAATTTTCTCGGGACCCCTAAAACTTGACGTAGAGGTTTTAAATTTTGTAATTTGATTAAGGTAAGCAAAAAGAATAACATTACTCATGTGGAACAAAGATTTTTAAACCTTCATTTTTTTGGTCCACACTAATATATATATATATATATATATATATATATATATATATATATATATATATATATATATATATATATCTACATATTATATATATATACATATTATATATATATATATATGCAATAAACGGAGAAGTAAAAATAAAAATTAAAAATTAAAGGATTAACAGAGAGGCATACAGATTTGTAAGGAAAAATATCGATTTTTAGCACAAGATCAAATGAATTATAAAAATACAAATTTATACTGGAAATCTGCCCGGGTTTTAACACTTTGCCTTTTATAGTCAAGTTTCGATATATATAAAATGAAAATTAAAAGTTAATAAAGTAGCATACAAGTTTACCAAAGATTTAGCGTCCTACCCTTCTTATCTAAATCTGTTTTGAAGGAATTCAAAACAACAGGATCGAATTGAAAAAGACCTTTGCTTATGTTGAAGTTATTTGAAAGTTGGATAATGGCAGTCTCAAGAATATTTCTATTAACAATGTTGCTAGAGGAATAAAACTGAAGCATTATTCCAATCAATACAGTGGGATAACTCTGACAAATGGACAAAAAGAGCATTGGACAACTGTCCTGTTCTAACGGAATATTGATGCTGTTTTATACGTGTGTGCAAATCCTTTCCCGTCTGACCTATGTAAAAGGAATCACATTGTTTACACCCAATTTTATAGATAATGCCTGAATTATTGGTAGGGCTATTTTTTACTATGATATTTTTCACAATATTGTTAATGAAAATACTACATTAATATCCAAAAGTTTAAGTACATTAGCAATGCCTAAAAAGCCCGGAAAAAATGGAAGTACTAAAATATTTTTTGACAAAGTACGAGTGTTATTATTAACACGATAGAAAGTTCGTTTTGCCTTGTTGAGACAAGATTCCATAAACGCAGATGGATAACACAGATCACTTCCAATACCGTTGATTTTTTCCAATTCGGCATCGATGTATTCTGGACTGGCGATCCTAAGGGCGCGGAGAAACATTGATGAAAAAATGGCCTTCTTAGTGGGGGTGTCATGTCCCGAGTAAAAGTGTAAGTAGGACAAATTGTTTGTTGTTTTCCGATAGATACTAAACTTAAAACCTGGGCTTTCCCTATGTACACGCACATCCAAAAATGGGATTGAATTGTCTTGTTCCACTTCTAAAGTAAACTTAATGGAGGGGACTTGATCATTTAACTGAAGGAGGAAGTTATCCAGGTCACGATTCATGGGCCAGATACACAAAATATCGTCGACGTACCGCAACCAAGGGATGCCAACCCCCATGATTCTCGGAATGTAAGTAATTTCGAAAAACTCCATATAAATATTGGAGAGGAGGGGCGATAAGGGGTTGCCCATGGCCATCCCAAACACTTGTTGATAATACTCGTTATTGAAAGTGAATTTACAGTCTTTGATGCAAAGCTTAATAAGTTCCAAAACAATGTGTGAAGGTAGTGGCAGGTCATACTTATGTAATTCTTGGGAGAGAAAGTCAAGCATATCATCAATCGGCACTTTTGTAAACAATGAACAAACGTCAAAACTGATCAATCTATCGTTAGTTTCAGTACGTGCATTATTCAATTTTTCAGTAAGATCCATGGAATTTTTTACATGTGAATCAGAGATAGTTCCGAGAAAGGGGGACAAGACTTTGACAAGCCATTTGGAGAGTTTATAAGTAATAGAGCCCACCGAGCTAATAATAGGGCGCATAGGGTTGCCACTGTATTGATTGGAATAATGCTTCAGTTTTATTCCACTCTAGCAACATTGTTAATAGAAATATTCTTGAGTCTGCCATTATCCAACTTTCAAATAACTTCAACATAAGCCAAGGTCTTTTTCAACTCGATCCTGTTGTTTTGAATTCCTTCAAAACAGATTTAGATAAGAAGGGTAGGACGCTAAATCTTTAGTAAACTTGTATGCTACTTTATTAACTTTTAATTTTCATTTTATTTTTATATATATCGAAACTTGACTATAAAAGGCAAAGTGTTAAAACCCGGGTAGATTTCCAGTATAAATTTGTATTTTTATAATTCATTTGATCTTGTGCTAAAAATCGATATTTTTCCTTACAAATCTGTATGCCTCTCTGTTAATCCTTTAATTTTTAATTTTTATTTTTACGTCTCCGTTTATTGCATATATATATATATATATATATATATATATATGTAGATATGTATGTATATATATATATTATATATATATATATATATATATATGTTATTTATTTATTTCTTTTTTTTTTCTTTCTGTAACGTATATATAGGCCGTAACCCTTTATGTACTTCAGTGTTCCTGAGGATGTCATTAGACGAAAGCGCTTGAGCACCATTTTGTGTTTCCTTTCCTTCGTGGTTTTATTCATCATAAATATTTTTCACGTGTTACTTTCGTGAAATAATTTTCATATATACACTATATATATTCAAAAAGATATCTTTGTTACAGTTTTTATCATACAAATTAAAAATTAAAAAAAGATGGTCAAAAATTTTTCGTAGGCCGTTTAGTTTTCGTAGGCCCTAGCAGTGGCGGCTCGTCGGTAGGCACTGCGGAACTGCAGCACCCCTAAATTTTTTATTTACAATTGAAATAATGAAGAACAATATAAGGATGATCTCACTGAATAACTTTTTCAATAACTTTTGAAACTTTTATTCATTGCTCAATGCTCATCCTTTTATTTCAGTAATTATTTCAACCCATTCTTAGAGACAGCACCCCTAGAATTTTTAGTCACGAGCCGCCACTGGGCCCTAGGCACAGTGCCTACTGTGCCTATTGGATAATACGGCCCTGCCTATATGGCAGTCTTGGTTCAGACAACTGCTGGTTTATAATACCTTATTTTTGTAATGTAGCAAAGATTATATATGCATATTAAGTTGTGTTATAATGAGATTGTATCTGTATGTTGGGTTAAATGGCTATGCTGGCTTTATTTTTGTACTTGTATGTTAGGTTAAGTGGCTATGTTGGACTTATTTTTGTATTACGTTCAGTGTATAATACGTAAGATTGTACGTGTATGTTAGGTTAACCCTTTATGGCCGAACTTTTTGCGTAGGGTTGAGTCTAAATGCGTGTATTTGAAACGTTACGTATTCGACGCACAGTGCGGTAAAGGGTTAAGTGGCTATGGATGTGAATGATCCGTAACAAAGATGTTTTGTTTGTTGGATAATTAATAATTTAAAATATAGTTTCCACAAAATCATATCCGAACTCAGCTTCCCATAATTCATTAGCATTTTTATTACACTTTTATTTTCATAATTTCTCTAATTTTTTCATTAAGCTACAATTATTTTCTCCGACGTATACAAATGATTTTTTTCAGTTAATGATGTCTCAGGTAATAACAATATACATAAAGTTGTCAGATAATTAATCAAACAGTATGCCAGTAGGCTAGGTTAAGTGGCTATGTTGGCCTTATTTTTGTATTAAGTTCAGTGTATAATACGTAAGATTGTACTTGTATGTGAGGTTAAGCGGCTATGGATTGTGAATAATCAGCAATAAAGATGTTTTGTTTGTTTTTGTTTTTAACGCAGTTAATAATGTTATTCATTACGTACCAAGTTGTTAACACGTTTAAGAAAGTGAAGGCGAGACATGTGGTGAGAAGAGATCCCGTATGGACGATATGGCAAGTGGCAACCGCCAGGAACGCCAACTTGACATGCCAGGAATCAGTGATAACATTGCACGACAAAATTACAAACTTTTCCTGTCCTTTCAACCAAACGAAGTGATTTTTATAAATTTGGATGCGCTGAGTTCAAATCTGATGTCAGAATACCTATCTCACCCACCGTTTGGAAGGAACGTGTAATGAAAGTGTGGTATACAGATTAGAATATATTGAATACCTGAACATAATTATTACAAGATCAGAACAACAATTAAAATCTTTTTTCTGATATTTTTCGTTTGTACATACTCTCGTGAGTTTCTCTAATGAGAAATCAGCAATATTCAACCAACATACTGGAATTTCACCTTCCCTGGAACGGCGTTTGATATAATTTGGATAATATTTGTAAAACATTAACGTAGTTTTCTGGAAAAATGTGGGTGTTAGAGAAAAAACAATATGTTCGTAATCAGCGCATCCAAATACATATAAATTAGCAGAATTTGTGCAAAGGACAGAAATTGTGTTGTGCAGTGTAATTGTAATGATGGTGCAGTGGTGGACGAGCTACTATGTTTTATTGCCAACAAGATTGACTATCCGGATCCTATAACTATTACTAAGTTATGTGTTGATTTTTATAATGATGAAAAAATTTAACGCTCAAAGAAATTGATGTTTGATTTATGTGCTAATAACGATACGGGTAGCTTAATTAAATGGCAGGGCCCAAAAAGGAGTGCTTAAAATACTGAAGACATTATTAGGATGTTTTACAGAAGGGTACTGATACTCTAGTGTTTGTAGCCCAGGAGGGCCAGGATCTGGCTAATTTGCTTCCGGTGTCAATGGAAAATATGGACGTTTGTTTGCAGGGCCGTTTCCTGGCATAAGCAGACTAAGCGGTCGCTTAGGGCCACGCTGCTACTAGGGGGCCACAGATACCATAGTCAGGACTGAAGCACAAGCACTTGCAGAGAAAGTAGGGTCTTATCGCTTTCAGATTTGCACAGTAGTATGGTATGACATTCTTCATGCAGTTAACCATGTGAGCAAACTTCTGCAGTCTCCTACAATGCAGTTTGATGTGGCAGTCAACCTCCTCACAAAAACAAAAGACTCACTCACCAGCTACAGAAACACAGGTTTTGTTGCAGCATAAGTCGTAGCTAGGGACATACTGTATGTGAGGAAATGAATGTGGAGGCTGTGCTGAAGGAGAAGAGGCTCAGATCCACAAAAAAGCACTTTGCTTACGAAGCTCCTGACGAACCATTTACAGAAGCCTTAAAGAGGCTGGAAGTCAAATTTTTCAATGTGGTGGTGGATTGTGCCATCGGGTCAATAAATGAGAGATTCAAAACATTAGATGATGTGAGGGACTTATTTGGGGTTCTCCTAAACTTCACCACAATGAGCAAGGAAGACTTGCCGACTTTACCTTCACACAACATGACTGCATTGGAGCTTCTCTCCTTCATTCATCAGAAGCAACTGGAGGAACTATACCCCAATCTCTGGGTTGCACTAAGAATTGCCTGCACTCTACCTGTGACAGTAGCGTCAGCCGAGAGGAGCTTCTCTAAGATGAAGCTAATCAAGAACTACCTCAGATCATCAATGGGGCAGGATCGCTTCAGTGGCCTTGGCATCATAAGCATCAACCAGGACGTTGGCAGGGAGATTTCGTATGATGATGTTATTGATGATTTCGCCCAGAAAAAATCTAGGAGGCAAAAATTTTGAAGATACAAACTGTTCTGTATAACTGTTACCTATTACACGATTGTATCGTAGAGTTAGTAATTGTTTGGTAGTTGATAATTGCATTATTTTTTTTATACATAGTCCTGTGTCATTTATTCTAAATAATGTATAAGCTAATTTTCAGGAATTTCATGAAGAGTATTTTTTCTGTTTATCTTCTGAAAGTACATATTTGTTGTTTTGGACATAAATGTTTCATTAAAATTGTTTCATAATTGTTTTTTATTAACACAGCCATTTTTTGTATGTGTGTGCTGAGGTGATGTAGTAAGGCGTGAGTTGGTGGATGGAGGGGTGGGGCCTCAAATGGGTATACTGCTTAGGGCCCCCTAATGGCTAGAAACGGCCCTGTTTGTTTGCTTCTTGCAACTATCCAAAAGGTGCAAGAGGAGGTGGTCCTCCTGAGAGGGGCGATGGATACTCAAGCTACAACCTGCAGTGGTTTGGTAGAAGTAGGTACTGTCACTGCGGCGGAAGCCCAAGAAAGATGGAGGATGCAGTCTTCCCCCAACATTGCCAAGTCCCACCTCTGTGAGGGTCCCATCAGAGTACACACCCCACACAGAGATAGAGCACTGCAAGGAGGAACTCCCTGCTCTTCTAAATGGTCAAAGATCTGTGAGGGGCAGGGTGCAGCCTACTCCCAGGTCCATGAATACAAAGTCCTCTGCACCTCAGCCTATTCGTGGATCCATGAAAGTAGAGCCCTCTGCACCTCGGCCTCATCCTGGATCCATAAGTGCAGAGCTCTCTGCATCTAAGCCACATCCTGGATCCTTGAATGCGGACACTGCTACATCACCAGCCCAATACTATCTCACACAGGGTACCCACCAAGGGACCTTGATGAACCAAGATGCTGGGAATGCAGTCGTGGGTCATGATGAGGATGCATCTTGGACAATGTTGGTAAGGAGGGGCCGGAAGCAAGCAACCCTTCAGAGAACTGCAACCACTGGAGTAGTTAATTGTGGTAGTCCTTCAAGGGGGTCTGATTCCACTCACGCACAGGCTGGAGGGAGACAGTCTGTGGCAGAAAGTGGCAGGGAACGGTGGAGTATTATAGGGGCTACCAAAACAGATCGTATGACAGCCTGTTTCAACGAAGACTGCTAACATCTTCGCCTCGAGATGTCAACCTGATCTTACGGACGAGGAGGTGCAGGCATTTGTGGAAGAAAAAGTGAATCTTCAGGTTGCATGTAGGAAAATTGACTCCAGGTGGACTACGTACGGTTCCTTTCAAGTTACAGCAGTCTGTGGTGATCCAGGGGTATTTATGGATCAAGCAGTATGACCGGAACGGGTATATGTACGGCGGTTCTATGAGAAGAAGGGAAGAAAAAGTTCCTTTCAAGTTACAGCAGTCTGTGGTGATCCAGGGGTATTTATGGATCAAGCAGTATGACCGGAACGGGTATATGTACGGCGGTTCTATGAGAAGAAGGGAAGAAAAACACCTGTAGCCCCTCTCACAAGTGCTGGAGAGGGTAATTATGGAGACATCATGCATCATACTGTGGAGGAAAATCCAGTTGGGTCAAGTGCTGTAACTGCTGTACCTGGTACAGATGGAATTCAACATGTAGAGAATGTGCTTTCTCAAGAGATTGATGGCAGAACTAGTGAAATCATCGGAAAGAGGGAGAGCCAGCCTCGTTGATGAGCCACGCAACGGTCGCCCGGCATCGCCTGTGATATCTCATACTATACAACGTGCTAACAGCGTCATTCGATCAAATCGGCGCGTCACATACAAGGAGCTATCACTGGAGCTAGGAATTAGTGAAGGAAGTGTGAATACGATAATTCAGCAACTGGGACACTCAAAAGTGTGTTCACGGTTTGTTCCTCGCGAACTGACTGAAGATCACAAAGCCCAAAGAAAAGAAATTGCTTCTGAGTCGTTGGTTCGATACGAGACAGAAGGGGATGACTTCCGTCACGAATTGTGACTGGGGATGAGACTTGGGCACACCACTTTGAACGTGAAACAAAACGCCAATCCATGGAGTGGCATCACGCAAACTCCCCACGCAAGAAAAAGTTCAAAATGGCTCCCTCCGCAGGAGGGTTACCCCACCCTCCATACAGCCCGGATCTGGCACCTTCAGACTTCCATTTGTCTGGGCCAATGAAGGATGCTATTCGTGGAAGAAAGTTTCAGAGTGACGATGAGGTTGTTGAGGAGGTTAAGAGGTGGCTCCAGCGGAACCCAGCGGACTTTTACCAGTAAGGAATAAAGGCCCTTGTTTCGAGGTTGAGGAAAGCCGTAGAAAAGGATGGGGAGTATGTGAAAAATAAAAACTTGTAAAAAAGGTATGTAACTACTTGTGTACAAAATTTCTGGAACTTACAAGGAAACTTTGAAAGAAAAAAAAAAGGTGGGGCAAAATATATTGAGTGGCCCTCGTATATGCCTATCTGTGTATCTATATGCGTTATGTGTATCTGTATCTATATTGATATGCACACCTGATGCAAATCAGGCAGTTTTGAATATGGTAATTTTGTACTCCTATGCTAGTTCTGACCATATGCCCTCTTAATTGAATTTGACATTAATTGTATCCCAGTGATGTCACAGGTAAATGATACACGTAAAGCGAAGTTAAACTGGTCTAGAGTTGATGATGAGGGCAAACAACAGTATTGTAATAAGTCTGATGTAATGCTAAGTAATATATGTATCCCTAATGACGCTTTATCTTGTCAGGATGTAAACTGTAGAATTCAAACACATATTTTGGAATTAAAGACATGTATGAACAAATTGTTTCCTCTCTCAATAATGCGAGCTTAGACTTAAATACCTTTAGGAGAAAAAACTATACATGTAGACCTGGCTGGAATGATTGTTGCTGAACTTCATAATCCATTCAGAGATGCTTTTTTAATGTGGTGTGAACAAGGGAAACCAAGGCAAGGCCCTGTATGACACCAAAAACAGAGGGTTAATACCAGGTTCAAGTATGCATTATATATAAAGAATTATGAGGATGAGTTGAGCAGGGATGCTCTGGCTAGAAAGCTTTCCAGTAAGAATCCAAAAAACTTTTGGGAAGAATTAAAAACAATAAATAATAATGCAATCTCTCCCTGCTAATAATGAAAATGAAACTGGGACTGAGAATATAGTCAAATTATGGAAGGAACACTACAGTGAGCAGTGAGTTATTCGACTCTGTACATAAGAGCACTAATATTAATTGTGATGCTGCCTATAGTCCAGATAAGAGTTAGTGTATTTGAGACTAAACAGGCCATAAAATGTTTAGATTGTAACAAATCACGTGATATTGATGGTATTTCTGCTGAGCATCCAATGCCTGAGCCATTGTCATAAAAGGTCGAACCTCCTCCCCTTTTCAATTCCTGACCATCAAGAGTAAATTTAACTCTTCAAGCCCTGAATATTTTGTATGGGTTAAGTTATGAATGCTTGTATTTGAAACGTTAGCAATTTGTACCTTCAGTCCTTAAAGGGTTAAAAGGCTATAAATTCGTTTCACCCCTTCATTCCCTCTTTCTGTAAAAATTTTGTCACTAAAAAAGTTGAGTGAAAGAAGACTCCAATTGAGATACTGTGTGTTTCCATCCAGTCCCTGAGTGGTTTAATTAAAAAAAAAATATTTCCTCACTCGGATGTTCTACGGCTAAGGCTAAGGCTAAATCTAGCTGAGAGGATCATCTTACGTCAGATTGTCCAACAGTGTATCCCTTATAAATAGGGTGTCCAGATTTGTGCTTCGAAAAACCGGGACAGGGGCGGATCTATGCCAGGTTCAAATATGCATTAAAGTATATAAAAAATCATGAGGATGAGTTAAGCAGGGATGCTATGGCTAGAAAGCTTGCCAGTAAGAATCCAAGAAACTTTTGGGACAAATTAAAAACAATGAATAATAGTGCAATGTCTCTCCCTGCTGATACTGAAAATGTAACTGGGACTGAGAATATAGTCAAATTATGGAAGGAACACTACAGTGAGTCATTCAACTCTGTACATAAGAGTACTAATATTAATTGTGATGCTACCTATAGTCCAGATATAAGAGTTAGTGTATTTGAGACTAAACAGAAGCTATAAAATGCTTAGATTGTAACAAATCATGTGGTATTGATGGTATTTCTGTTGAACATCTAAAATTTAGTAGTGACAGATTAGTGCTTCTGTTAGTTTTGCGCTTTAAGGTTTACTCATACATAGTGTTTTGCTGGATACAGGTTATCCGTTGTTTTGGTGCCGGTACTAAAAGATAAAAACGGTAAAATTAACAATAAAGATAACTACAGGCCAATAGCCTTGGCCAGTATTATGTCTAAGGTGTTTGAATATATACTTATTAATAGACTTGAATGTTACTTGTATACTAGTGATAACCAATTTGGTTTTAAAAAGAAAGACAGTACTGATATGTGTGTGTGTATGCCTTGAAGGAAATGGTTTGTAAATACCAACCTCTAGATGCTAATGTATTTTTGTTTCCTGGATGCCTCTAAAGCATTTGATCGTGTTAATCATGACAAATTAATTATGAAACTTGTAAATCGTAATGTACCTGGTTACTTGGTCCGTATATTAATATTCTGGTATAATCACCAGACAATGATTGTAAGATGGGGGTGGGGTTAATTCAGAGCCTTTCTCTGTGACCAATTGTGTTAGGCAGGGAGGGATATTATCCCCCTACTTATTCAATGTTTAAATGGATAATCTATCTGTTGTGCTGAACACCTGTAAAATAGGCTGCTATATTGGTACAATGATTGTTAATCATCTGATGTATGCAGATGACCTAGTTCTTATTTCTCCATCTGTAAAAGGGCTCAGCACACTTTTGAAGGTGTATGAAAGGTATGAGAAGGATAACGACTTAAAATATAATTCTGATAAAAGTCATGTTATGATTATGAGGACCAAGGCCTACAAGTATATAAAATTTCCTGAATTTCAATTGAATGGTGTTGTCAGAAGTAACCCAGACTAAGTATCTTGGCCACATACTAACGGATAGTCTTTCAGATGACTGTGATATTCTAAGGCAATGTAGACAATTATATGCTCAGGGAAATACTTTGGTTAGAAAATTTCATGTGTTCATTAGATGTTAAGTTGATTTTGTCCAAAACTTTTTGTACTCCAGTGTAAACAACTCATTTGTAGTGGAACTACAGGATGTATAATTTGAGGAAATTATATGTTGCATATAATAATATTAATTTTTAGGAGTTTATTAAGGACTCCAAGATTTGTAAATGGTGCTCCTTGTAGTGTCAGTATGCTGTTTGTAGTCAATAAGGTGCCTAACTGTGCCAGTCTCATTCGCAATTTTGTATTTAGATTTATCACTAGGCTTGGTGAGTCAGTCAGTAAGATAATAAAAGCCATGGTTAATGGACTGGTCTCCGATATATTTTATAAATCTCAATATATATGTCGCGCGTGCACAGGCCACTTCCCGCATACGACTTTTATAACTTCAAGTAGGGTGTTCATACGTCCCGGTTTTCCATATTTTAAGAGTTATTAATTATACACTACGCGAATGTGAAACTATAAGGTGTGTATTATTATATTTAGTATTCATTTACTCTGTGAAAAAATGTTTTCAAAATAAGCTTATAGGCGAAAGGGCATAAACAAACAAACAAACAACCACTTTATTTCAGACTCAGCAGATACAAACATTATACAAGAGGAAGCATTGGCGTAGGCAATTGTATATTCATTATAAACAGTGATTCACTGGCCTACTTAGTTAGTGCTCCAGACAACTATCTCTTAATCTTCTATGGACCTCTTGTATAATGTTTGTATCTGTTGAGTCTGAAATAAAGTGTTTGTTTGTTTGTTTGTTTATGCCCTTTCGCCTACAAACTTATTTTGAAAACACTTTTTCACAGAGTAAATGAATACTAAATATAATAATACACACCTTATAGTTTCACATTCGCATAGTATATAATTAATAACTCTTAAAATATGGAAAACCAGGACGTATGGACACCTTACTTGAAGTTATAAAAGTCATATTCGGGAAGTGACCTGTGCACACGCGACATATATATTGCACACTGAATACCCCTCCCCCCTACACACACACAACCATACAGTAGGCACGAATTCATACCGGTTTGGAGCGTTTTGCATAAAAGCGGTCAGAATTTGCAAAGTATACAACTTTCAGGTTTACTTACATAAACATCGCTGGGAAGCGACAGTGTGATGAAAGAAGATCTTTGTTGCATGAACAGCTATAATTGAAGATACGTATTCGGTTACACAGGTAAATATATTTAGCAATTAAAGTAGGCGTGACTCTTAACCTGTGTAATATACTTTCGCGATATTTGTAAAAAAAGTGGAAATATTTAGAATCTATTTGTATTAAATGAGGTAACATGCACTGTATTAAATGAGGTAACATGCATTGCATTAAATGAGGTAGCATACTGCAATGTGTATTTTTAGTTCTATATATGCAAAAAAATACATCTGAAATATTTAAAACTGAAGAGTTTCAGGTGACTTTGTCACCTGAACACCCAGGCAGCCCCTAGACTCCTGACCAGCAAACCGGTCAGTTTCAGGTTCTGGATTCGCCCCTACACACACACACACACACAACACACACATATATATATGTCTTTACATGCCAATGATACTTCCAGCCGCTTTCACCATCTACAGTGTATATTTACATATCAGCAATCGAACTTGTTCTCGGGAACCGTATCTTCAGTCGAAATAAAATAAAGTGCCACAATCATCCTGGTTTATTAATCATAACTTTACATTTTGAGATTAACGCATTTCATCATCAGACTCGGTAATTTTTTAAAACATACATTAGTTAATCAGAGGGATTAAAACAAGGATTAAAACACTTTTATAATGTTTGTACCTGTTGAGTCTGAAATAAAGTTTGTTTGTTTAATTAAGGCAGTGAAAATATTTCGGCAGGCCCATGTATTTTCCTCCCGTTCCCCACCTGACCAATCTGTCTCAGAACTACTGTAGAAGAATACCTGCGTGAAGTTACGAAAATTGGGACTACCTGCTCCAAATTAACCAGTGAACGACCAGATACCGACATCTCTTTCGATATTAAGGCAGAATGTGAGGACACCTCTGTATTTATGGGACCAGAAGTCTGGCCTGAAAGAATCTACTATGGTTGGTATTACGTGAACTTCAGGAAAAACTCAGTCCACAAAAATACGTGTAAGCAGACTCCCCCATACAATCCCAGGGAGACACCCAGTGAGAACAGTGATAGGGTGTATAAAAATAATGGCCATTTCACAAACTCAGTGTTAGTAGCTATAACTGTAAAGGCCTCAAAGTCAATGCCGACAGTGAGTTCAATAAACTTTTATCTGCACATGACATTTCTTGTTTTCAGGAAACTTGGCTCTCTAAAGAAGAGTGCAAAGATTAAACAATATTAAGCCTAACTACAGGGGAATAGCTAACTCACCCAATGATGATAGTGAAATTATTACTATGGGCAGACAGAATAAGAAGGAAGGTGTAGCTATAATGTGGCACTCACAGCTGGATAGGTTTATACTTTATAGAGCCCATTAGTAAGAATATGAGTGGGTTGTAGCCATGAAACTAACTATTGACAACAAAATACTGCATATATTCAATGTTTATATGCCTTATGAGTGTGCTGAAAATGAGGAGGTATATTTAGATAGACTCTGTAAGCTAAATATACTGCTAGAGGAGCTGGACTCTTCATGTGTCGTAGTGGTTGGTGATTTTAACAGCAATATCACTAAACCTGGCTCGGATTTTGCTAAGCTTCTTATCAATTACTGTGAATGTGAGGCATGCAACTACAAACTTGCCAGTAAATTGCTACTCCCTAATGACTCATTTACATATGTTAGTGATAACTGGGGGACTCACTCGTGGCTAGACCACTGTATAGCCTCCCACGATGGTTATAATATAATCAATAGCATGTCCATACTTTATGATGTATTTGAATCTGATCATATCCCATTTGTAGTGGGGCTTGATTGTATAGTAGCACCTGACTTAGACAATGACTGTGATAATGCTGATTACTATAAGGTTAATTGGTCAAATCTTAGTCACTCTGAGGTAGATTACTATACAATGCAGACTGATGCACTACGAAGGCTTGTGAGGATTCCTGCAGAAGCTTTGGTTTGGAGGAATCCCTCCTGTGATGATGTAAACCATATAGATCTCTTAAATAAGTATTACGGTGAGCTTGAACATACTATTGAGGCTACGAGTGGAAGTAGCTTTAAAAATAAAAATGGGGAAAAGTAAATGTCAATCCAGGGTGGTCAGAATACTGTGCTGATTTGTATGATATAGCAAAAAATATATTCGTGGAATGGGTTGTTATGGGGAAACCTAGGCAGGGGAACTCTTCCAACTGAAAAATAGAACTCGTGCTAGGTTCAAGGGTGCTCTGAGATTTATAAGGAAAAATGAAGAGAATCTTCGAAGAGAATCTCTAGCCAGAAAATTAAGCAATAGCAATACTTCCAGTAGGGAATTCTGGAAGGAGGTTAATAAAATTAACAATAGAAATCTTAGCTTGCCAAATGTACTAGGGGCACTCAATATATTTTGCCCCACCCTTTTTCCTTAGCTAAATAATAGGCCATGGGGCTGAAGTGTTTTTTAGAACGTAAGTTTGAGCTTTCTGCGCTTCACATAACCGGATTTTTCCAGTTTAAATCTCCCCTCCTTGTATAAAACCGCTTTTAAACGCCCTTGTATAAAACCGATGGTTAATGCAGTTTCGAAAATGGCGTCTGACACTGATGTGCGTCGTAAACAGAGAGCGGTTATTGAATTCTTAACCGCAGAGAAGGAAACAGTTGGAAATATTCAGAAACGTCTACAAAACGTTTACGGAGATGATGTTGTTGATCGGAGCACAGTTGGACGCTGGTCTAAACGTGTGAGATCATCGGAGAGAGGGAGAGCCAGCCTCGATGATGAGCCACGCAACGGTCGCCCGACATCGGCTGTGACATCTCACACTGTGCAACGTGCTAACAGCATCATTCGATCAAATCAACGCGTCACATACAAGGAGCTACCACTGGAGTTAGGAATTAGTGAAAGAAGTGTGAATACGATAATTCAGCAACTGGGACACTCAAAAGTGGTTCACGGTTTGTTCCTCGCGAACTGACTGAAGATCACAAAGCCCAAAGAAAAGAAATTGCTTCTGAGTCGTTGGTTCGATACGAGACAGAAGGGGATTACTTCCGTTCACGAATTGTGACTGGGGATGAGACTTGGGCACACCACTTTGAACGTGAAACAAAACGCCAATCCATGGAGTGGCATCACGCAAACTCCCCACGCAAGAAAAAGTTCAAAATGGCTCCCTCTGCAGGAAAGGTTATGGCCACCATCTTCTGGGACATGAAAGGGGTGACTCTGGTGAACATTATGAAGAAAGTTCAAACAATCAACTGAGAGGCATATATTGCTACCCTACAGAGACTCCAGAGACGTATAAAGCGAGTTCGACAGGAGAGAAAACTGGAAGACGTCCTTCTTTTGCACGATAATGCAAGCCAACACAACAGTTTGCAAACAAGAGAGGCCATCACAAAAATGCGCTTGACTGTGTTACCCCACCTTCCATACAGCCCGGATCTGGCACCTTCAGACTTCCATTTGTCTGGGCCAATGAAGGATGCTATTCGTGGAAGAAAGTTTCAGAGTGACGATGAGGTTGTTGAGGAGGTTAAGAGGTGGCTCCAGCGGAACCCAGCGGACTTTTACCAGTAAGGAATAAAGGCCATTGTTTCGAGGTTGAGGAAAGCCGTAGGAGAGGATGGAGACAATGTGGAAAAATAAAAACTTGTAGAAAAGGTATGTAACTACTTGTGTACAAAATTTCTGGAACTTACAAAGAAACTTGGAAAGAAAGAAAAAAGGTAGGGCAAAATATATTGAGTGGCGCTCGTGATACTAATAGAGGGTGTACATGGTGCAAAACACCTTGCAGAACTGTGGAAACTACTCTGAGGAGCTACTAATTAACGACTCAGAAATCTGGCAGGCTATTCATAAGTTAGGTGATGATAAAAGTTGTGGTCTGTATAGCATAAAGAGTTCCAAAAACCTTAGCCCCCCATTTGCAGCTTACATGTTTACTTATATCGAAATAGTTTTTAGTGATTTTAAAAATATATAAAATTCTTTATTTATTGCAGGTATTAAAATTACTCCAGCTGATAAAGTGATAATATAATGGCTTCTCAATTAATTGGTGTTTCGGAGAGGCAACGTGTGATAGATCGCATACGAGCAATAACATTTCGGGAAGCTCGTGATGCTGGAGCCACCTTTATAACACGTTCATGGGTTGCCAAAATGTTGCGAAGAAGTGAGGACTTCGTCAAAAGAAATTGGAATAAAACTTTGGATGAATGTGAAATGGATACAACCAAATCTGGGCGCCCAAATTTGCCACTCTCTCAGGAAACAAAGGACATCATTGAAAGCGGTACGCGTAAGCGGAAAAACAGCTGTGCTAAACTTTTTAGAGAGATCGAAGTGTTGAGAGGAAAGATCGTTAGTGGTGAGATCATTCGACTGTACCGTCATAGGCAAGGTTTAAAGCCTTGGCATGAACTTCCAAAGCCAAGAAAAACTCAACTTCACATCGATGACAGAATGTGTTTTGCCCATTATCTTGAAGATTGGGATGTGGATGATTTCATGCATTTAGCTGTCTCCGATGAATTTTTTGTTTACGTAACACGTCGTCCTAACTACCAAAATGATGGAGTGTGGGCCACAACACCAGATGAAATTGATGACAATGAACATTATCGCAAATTATTAAAAAGTCCAGACTGTGTTAGTGTGTTTGTTTTGTTCACTGCAAAGAAGCTCATGTGGGTGCTGAAGCCAAATGGTCAGAGTTGGGATGGACAGTATTTACGTGATATTATTCTATCCCAGCATGTCATTCCTTTTCTAAGAAACCCAAACAATGTTATGGATGTCGATCAGGTCACACTTCTGCACGATAAGGCCCCCTGCTTTAAGGCATTAGCCACTCAACAGTTGTTGCGGAACCATGAGATCGATTTCTTTGGAAATGAAGAATGGCCAGGAAATTCTCCTGACCTGAACGTCTGTGAACACATTGGATCAGCTATAAAGGACAAGGTTGAATGTCTTTTGTTTCAAGAACCTGCAACAAATCGATTTTCGAAGGATACAATGACGCAACACATTGAAACTGTTTTAGCAAACTTGCGTAACGATCAAGATCTATTCACGTCACTTTTGGCAAGCTACCCAAAGCGAATTCAGGCTGTATTGGAAACCAATGGCGGGAATACCAAGTTTTAATTGTTTCTCATTAAATGCAGGATTAAATACTCTTTTGAAGGTATGTTTAGTTTTACTGTACCTCTAATGGTTTAGGCCATGGGCGGGGGGGGGGGGGGCAAGGTTTATTGGAGCCCCGTACAAGCAGAACATTTAAAATGTAGCCCTCATATAATACCTATGCTTGCAATGTGTTTCACAAGCTGTATCAGGGCCGTTTCTAGCCATTAGGGGGCCCTAAGCAGTATACCCATTTAAGGCCCCACCCCTCCATCCACCAACTCACGCCTTACTACATCACCTCAGCACACAATACAAAAAATGGCTGTGCTAATAAAAAACAATTATGAAACAATTTTAATGAAACATTCATGTCCAAAACATGAAGGTATGTTTAGTTTTACTGTACCTCTAATGGTTTAGGCCATGGGCGGGGGGGGGGGCAAGGTTTATTGGAGCCCCGTACAAGCAGAACTTTTAAAATGTAGCCCTCATATAATACCTATGCTTGCAATGTGTTTCACAAGCTGTATCAGGGCCGTTTCTAGCCATTAGGGGGCCCTAAGCAGTATACCCATTTAAGGCCCCACCCCTCCATCCACCAACTCACGCCTTACTACATCACCTCAGCACACAATACAAAAAATGGCTGTGCTAATAAAAAACAATTATGAAACAATTTTAATGAAACATTCATGTCCAAAACAACAAATATGTACTTTCAGAAGACAAACACAAAAAATACTCTTCATGAAATTCCTGAAAATTAGCTTATACATTATTTAGAATAAATGACACAGGACTATGTATAAAAAAATAATGCAATTATCAATTACCAAACAATTACTAACTCTACGATACAATCGTGTAATAGCTAACAGTTATACAGAACAGTTTGTATCTTCAAAATTTTTGCCTCCTAGATTTTTTCTGGGCGAAATCATCAATAACATCATCATACGAAATCTCCCTGCCAACGTCCTGGTTGATGCTTATGATGCCAAGGCCACTGAAGCGATCCTGCCCCATTGATGATCTGAGGTAGTTCTTGATTAGCTTCATCTTAGAGAAGCTCCTCTCGGCTGACGCTACTGTCACAGGGAGAGTGCAGGCAATTCTTAGTGCAACCCAGAGATTGGGGTATAGTTCCTCCAGTTGCATCTGATGAATGAAGGAGAGAAGCTCCAATGCAGTCATGTTGTGTGAAAGTAAAGTCGGCAAGTCTTCCCTGTTCATTGTGGTGAAGTTTAGGAGAACCCCAAATATGTCTCTCACATCATCTAATGTTTTGAATCTCTCATTTATTGACCCAATGGCACAATCCACCACCACATTGAAAAATTTGACTTCCAACCTCTTTAAGGCTTCTGTAAATGGTTCGTCAGGAGCTTCGTAAGCAAAGTGCTTTTCTGTGGATCTGAGCCTCTTCTCCTTCAGCACAGCCTCCACATTCATTTCCTCACATATGTCCCTAGCTACGACTTGTGCTGCAACAAAACCTGTGTTTCTGTAGCTGGTGAGTGAGTCTTTTGTTTTTGTGAGGAGGTTGACTGCCACATCAAACTGCATTGTAGGAGACTGCAGAAGTTTGCTCACATGGTTAACCGCATGAAGAATGTTATATCATACTACTGTGCAAATCTGAAGGCGATAAGACCCTACTTCCTCTGCAAGTGCTTGTGCTTCAGTCCTGGCTATGGCATCTATGGCATTGTTTCTGACTTCCAACAGGGCCTCTCTGATGTTGTGGCTCTGGTATCGCACAGCCTCAATGCTCTTAAGCCGGCTCTCCCACCTGGCTTCACTCTAAGACTTGAGTGTTATGTTCAAGGGCTTCTTTAGGATTGTCCATTTCTGTGTAGTTGCTGCAAAAAGGTTGTACAATTTTTGTACGTTGCCAAAGAAGCTGATGGCATCTGTGGAAGATTTGGTTGCATCAGCCACTACAAAATTCAAAGTGTGAGCCCCACATGGAACATAGAGTGCACGACAGTTCTTCTCTAATAACCTTGCCTGAACACCTTTGTTCTTGCCCTTCATGTTCGCTCCGTTGTCATATAACTGTCCTCTGCAGTCATCAAACTGAATATTCAGTTCATCTAGTCTCTTCAGAATCAGAACTGATAAACCCAGGCCTGTACTTTCTGAAGCCTCAAGAAAGCCCAAGAAGTATTCTTTTATTTCTGGTACCTCACCCATTTTAACAGTTCTGATAATAATCGACATCTGTTCTTGGTGGCTTATGTCTGGAGTGCAGTCTAAAATGAGTGAGTAATATTTAGTTTGTTTTATTTCTGCAACAATGGCATCCAAGATCTTCCCACTAATAGACCCAATGAGCTCATTTTGAATGATGTTTCCTAGGTAACTTGAATGACTATATTGGCCACTTTCGACTCTGCTGATGTGTTGTTTCATCACTGGATCAAATTTGGCAAGCAGCTCAACCTCCTTCAAGAAGTTGCCATTGTCTCGATTATACAATGTAGAGGAAGACCCCCTGAAAGCAAGGTTTCTCTCTGCCAGTGATTGGATTATACTTACAAGACGTGTGAGAACATCTCGCCAGCGTCTTCGTTCTACCTCCATTAATGACATTTCAATTTGGTCAATGGTCCACCGTCCTCCCAGTTTTTAGCCGCAGTTCCAGATCCTTCCATGTTGCCATGTTATCTGCATGTTCTGAACTATTTTCATGGCCTTTCAGAAGCGAACCAACGTTTATCGAGTCTGAAAGTCCATCCGTAATTAGTTTGTACGACTTCCTTGAAAAAAACTTGCAACAGAAGCAATAAAGAGCATCATTCCTTCTAGAGTACATCAGCCAGCTTCGCTTTATTTTTTCCCCATTAATTAATGTTCTGTACATGTAATGGTGATGAACGCTTCTACCGTCCTCTCTTTTAGGGAATGTGAAATCTGGACTGATTTGAAATGGTCCTCGAGACACCAGATCTGTCTTCAAGGCATCTGACAGGACAACGGGCCAGTCATACGGATCAAGCGGTGGAGCAGATCTTGGTTCTTGTTGCTCAGTAGAAATGCCTGTGTGTGGTGTTTGAAGCTGAACAGATGATAGGCCACTTGTTGGTTCATCAGGCTCTACTTCTACTGGTGTTTGAGGTTGCATAGAGGATGGTCCTGCTGTTGGCTCATGATGCTCATCAGGCTTTGCTGAGGATGGCTTTTCCAAATATTTCGGTAGTGCTCCTGAGAAGAACATAACATTACATATTCTGTTAATTTTTGCTAAAATACTCTTTCTTATCTTGTTTGATAATTGATCTGTGTGAACAGAATTTGAGGTGATGTGATCCATTAAATTTCACATTTCAAAATATTATAAATATTACAGAGACTACTCTACACGATTCCTGAGCACTTGCCTAGCTTGATGGTCTACCTAACCTAGTTGCCTGAACTGTAATCATAAGAATATACAAGTGGCACATCTCACCTGTGCTACTGGAAAGCTTCTCCTCCTCTATTTTCTTCTTTTTCCATTTTTCAGCTCCTGATGGATAATGTCGTTTCATTTTCTAAGATGCACGAAGTCACATCTAGTTAACCACAACTAATCTGCTAAATAATAATAATCATGATACCACTACTACTACTACTACTAATAATAATAATAATAATAATAATAGTTATAATTGTAACGTTAATCAAATACATTCAAATAATCAGACCATTTAGGTTCTAACCAACAAAATTCACATTATCTGAAAAAGATGAGAAAAGAATTAATAAACTTGAAGACATAACGAAAATAATCCTAGGTTTTAAAGTGTTACAAAATCTCTTAATAATTAGTAAATTAGTGAAATAATGTTTTCGAATACTAGAAAAATTAAGCATTTAGGAAAGTATAAGCATATAGTAAGAATAAAGTTAAATAATATAGAAATAAGATCTCACAATAGATATTTACACATAACGACAATAATAATAATAATAATAATAATAATAATAACAATAATATTAATAATAACTTCAGCTATATTCCTATTCTTGCCCACTGAGCTATGACCTGGGAGCCTGTCTAGGGGCCCCCTAGTAGCAGCGAGGCCCTAAGCGGCCGCTTAGTCTGCTTATGCCAGGAAACGGCCCTGCCACCACCACATTGAAAAATTTTACTTCCAGCCTCTTTAAGGTCCCCTAGTAGCAGCGGGGCCCTAAGCGGCCGCTTAGTCTGCTTATGCCAGGAAACGGCCCTGAGCTGTATGATACATAGGTACTTGCCACAGTCCATTTTGTCAGTTGTATTGTTGCCAGTTGTTAAAAATAAGGGTTCTAGTATCTGTGCTAAGAAAAATTATAGGCCAATAGCACTTGGTAGTATACCTTCTAAAGTGTTAGAATATGTCATTTATTATAGGATAAGCATGTAAGGGTCCTATTTATTATTACAGACCTTTACAAGTTTACGTAGATAATTAACTAAATGCCAGGGTCACCAGCGCCCAAATACTAGATTGGCATCCAGCACTGCGGCGCAAAATTAATTTTAATAAAAGAAGGGAAGGACTGATTATGAAATCAACATGAATTTTGTATTTTATTGACAATAATTAATAAACTATATGCAACAATTACAGTATTTATGAATGCTAAGGGGATTTTTACCCGTAACAACTTTGATTGACATATAAATGCTAAATTAAATAATGGCACCGTTTAGCTAATATATAACAGTCTGCAACTAATACTGATACTAATAATAAATATGTAAATAATAATAAATACATAATAATGTCTAAATAATAGTATGTAAATAATATTGGTAGATAACTAATATTAGTATGTAACTAATACAAATATGCAATTAATAATAATAAACAACTAGTAGAACTAATATTAATATACGAATAATATTGTGCAAATAATATACAAATAATATTAATATATAAATAATAGCCACAATGACAACCTTGTCTGCAAAGAGAGAGACAAGAATACTGTAAATAATATTCCCGACAAAAAATGATACAAAAATGGTAAAAATTGATAATTAAAATAATATACTATATATAGGCCCAGTAACCTGTGGATGGTGAATTACAGTTAATCCTCATTATGGGATTGTAAGTTGAACAGGAAAACTAAGGAAGTATGTAGGCCACAAAAGACTAGTAGGCCATCTGCTAAGAAAATACATGAAACATAATAGGATTATAAAGTAAAATATACTAAGAAAATTAATGGGCAGGCCTATGCTTCTTCGATATAGTGGAGCTGAGGTTAATTATTTAAAACAAAGGCTACGGTAGGCCTCAGCTAGGCTAGAGTTACAATTTGGCTTTTGCCTAGATAGACCTAACTTAGCCTAAGGTAATTTATTGTATGAATCTTACAGTACTACTTATAGTATGAATCTTACAGTACTAATTGCAAACAGTATAAGGCTTGTTAATATCTGCAGTATGCGGTATTGCATACAGATATGAAATAGTAAAAAAATAAACATTATAAATAAGAACATACCACAACGAAATTTTGCTTGCTGGCGCCGTCCCTTTAGAATTTAGATCATAAAATGTGGAAACGGCGTCCCTTGCGTTGTCGTTGCACACAAGTTTGTTTTTACTTCACAATTTTACCAACAAGCCAAAATAATCCTTAAAAGCAAACTCACGTCTAGTCACACCATGCCCCCAAAATTTACATTGTTTAGAAAGCACAAAATATATTTTTATATTTACTTTAAACTTCTTTAATGATTGCACTTTAATTTTTAACTAAATTACTATACACTGAATGCTTAAGAATTAAATTTGATCACTGGACATGTTTAACTTGTATTTATTTATTTAGACTTAAAATATTTCACTTGTGCCAACTTGTGGCAATTTTCACTAATAAAAAATACTCTTGTGGTGCAAGGCACTACAAGCACTTACTTGCAGACTTATGACAATCAGTATTTATATGCTAAAGTAAGCCGTCCTAAAGTACAAGATGTCAAGTAGCAATGTATATTCCTGTTTTTTGGAATGCATCAAAAGCATTTGATAGAGTTAACCATCACAAACTTTTCAAGAAACTCTTGTGTCGAGGGTACCTAAATATATACTTAGGATACTTGCATTCTGGTATACAGAGCAGACCATGTTTGTAAGATGGAAAAGTACTGTATCACCAGGTTTTAAGGTAACTAATGGTGTTAGGCAAGAAGATATATTATCACCCTATCTTTCCTGTATATACAGTACATGGATGATCTTACCAATGAATTAAAAACTGTACGTACTGGCTGTATCATTGAAAAGGAAAAAATTAATAATTTAATGTATGCTGATGACTTTGTCTTCTGTCACCCTCTCTCCATGGGCTAAGAGTACGATTAGAGATATGTGAACAATATGGTATATAAAATGACATCACCTATAATGGGGCAAAGAGTTGTATTTTGATTTTTAGGTGTAATCTACTGAAACATGTATCATATGGGTCTTTTGAAATGAATGGTCAGAATATACCTGCCAAAGACACATGTAAATATTTAGGTCATGTAATTACTCCCGAGCTGCGAGATGAACTCGACATTGAGAGGCAACGTAAAAAGCTGTATGTACAGGGTAACATGCTAGTAAGGAAATTTGGTATGTGTTCAGAATGAGTTAAAATTAATTTGTTTAGAACTTACTGTACTGCATTGTATACATCCCATCTGTGGTGGGACTATACAAAAACTGCTATGAATAAACTCTCTGTTGCTTATAATAATATTTTCCGTATGCTATATAGGGAACCAAAATGGTGCAGTGCCAGTTTTATGTTTACTACGCGTAACCTACCTACCAGCCAAATGTTAATCCGGAAGAATATATATAATTTTATTACTAGGGTCTAAAACAGCTTTAATGTGCTATTCTACAATGTTCTGTCTTCAGATACTGTGTACCTCTCACCTATATGGCAGTCTTGGTTCAGACAACTGCTGGTTTACAATACCTTATTTTTGTAATGTTACTAATGTAGGAAAGATTATATATGCATATTAAGTTGTGTTATAATAAGTGTTATAGTAAGTGGCTATGTTACAATAAGTGTTATAACTTTATAGGTGTTATAAGATGTCTCATGTAATAACAATATACATAAAATTGTCAGATAATTAATCAAACAGTATGCCAGTATGCTTGGTTAAGTGGCTATGTTGGCTTTATTTTTGTATTAAGTTCAATGTATACGTAAGATTGTACTTGTATGTTAGGTTAAGTGGCTATGGATTGTGATTGATCCGCAATAAAGATGGTTTTTGTTTTTTTGTTTACATTACATAAAACACTCCACATACAAAATTACACAGCACAAATACGAAGAATATATATAATTTTATTACTAGGGTCTAAAACAGCTTTAATGTGCTATTCTACAATGTTCTGTCTTCAGATACTGTGTACCTCTCACCTATATGGCAGTCTTGGTTCAGACAACTGCTGGTTTACAATACCTTATTTTTGTAATGTTACTAATGTAGGAAAGATTATATATGCATATTAAGTTGTGTTATAATAAGTGTTATAGTAAGTGGCTATGTTACAATAAGTGTTATAACTTTATAGGTGTTATAAGATGTCTCATGTAATAACAATATACATAAAATTGTCAGATAATTAATCAAACAGTATGCCAGTATGCTTGGTTAAGTGGCTATGTTGGCTTTATTTTTGTATTAAGTTCAATGTATACGTAAGATTGTACTTGTATGTTAGGTTAAGTGGCTATGGATTGTGATTGATCCGCAATAAAGATGGTTTTTGTTTTTTTGTTTACATTACATAAAACACTCCACATACAAAATTACACAGCACAAATACATCAAAGCTACATTAGTCATAAAACAAAAGTGGGGTTCTTTCCAAGAGCCCAAGAACTGTCGTAATGAATTGGTTGTTGGAAAGTCGTTCGGGAAAGGCTTGCCGCTGCCATCAATATTATATGGAACAACTATTTTCGAACTAAACAAAAGAGAAATTCAACAGCTACAGAAATATGAGAATGGAGTATACAGAACGATACTATAAGCAGGAAGAAGTGTGGCTGTGAGTGGTTTGAGGGGAGAAATAGGGGCATCAATGATGAGAACAAGAATAATAAAAGGAAAACGCAACTATGTAAAAAGTATCTTGAAAAATGGCACAGGCAGGTTAGGTGAAATATTTAGAAAAGTAAAAGAAGAAACAAGAGGAAAGTGGATGAAGGAGGTTGAGGGATATACGAGTGACTTGAGAATAAATATAAAATACCTAAAAGATTGCAAAAAAAAGGAACTGGCGAACAAACTACGTACTTGGGATGAGGACCACTGGAGGAAAGATATGGATGGAAAGGAAGTTTAAAAATATATAGGAAATGGAAAATAAACATTGGAGACAAGGATGATATATATGATAACTAGGGTGGCCAGACGTCTGGCTTTAGGTGGACAGTCCGCCTTTTGAGCACTCTGTCCTCAGGGTGGCCATTTCCAAAAAGGAGGACACTGCGTATGTGGCTGTACGTTAATATATATATATAAATATATATTATGTTAACGTACAGCCACATACGCAGTGTCCTCCTTTTTAAATGGCCACCATAATAACACCCCAGCCTCAACCATATTATACAGATGTAGGGCAAATAATTTGGAACTTAATGATAGAAATAGATTTATAGGAGGGGACACCAAATGTCCCATATGTGCATACAAAAAAGAAGACCTGGATCACTTCTTGTTGGACTGTAGTGCCTACAGGGAGGAGAGAGTAAAAGCCATCGAATTATAACAGCCGTTCATGGCAGACAAAGAGAAGATTATTGGGGGGGTTTATCTTTAGGAAAGAAAATATAGACCACAAAAAACAGATAATAGTAATTATGTGTTTTAAGTAACTCAGTCATTTTACATACCAAAATACATTTTTCTAGTAGTATTTGATGTGATTTGTTCAAATATGACCTCCATTTCCGTCGGAAATGAGATCCAACAAAGTTATAGTCCAACAAAGTTATAGTACTTTGGGTAATTATTCGTTTTTTGACCCAGTCTCTTTTTATAATGAGAGCAAACGTTTCTGGTCAATTTGGAGGTGCTCTGCATGAATCTGCCATCCATTTCCTGTGCAAATGCGTAGTTTTCGAGATATCATCATCTCGAAAACTATGCATTTGCACAGGAAACGGATGGCAGATTCATGCAAAACACCTCAAGATCAACCAGAAAAGTTTGCATTCGTGCTAAACACAACCTAACCTAACTTAGCCTAACCTAACTTAGCCTAACCTAACTTAGCCTAACCTAACTTAGCCTAATCTAACTTAGCCTAACCTAACTTAGCCTAACCTAACTTAGCCTAACCACCTAACCTAGTAACCTAACCAGTCACCTTATTTTGGAGGATATAGTTCTGCAATTGCAGTAAGGAAGTGATGCAGAACTGTAGAATCGTCAGGATGTTCTGCCAGGAACAAGTACCGTGCGAAATATTTCTGGTAATGAGGACGTCTATTCCCAGCACGTAAAACCCACGATTTCACATCCTTCCATTTTTTTTACGGCAGCACCTAAACACCTTCGAGTCTTGTCTTAAAATACAGGCAGTATTACATTTAGGGCAAATCACGGATGTCGGAATTATGCCGTGATTAGGAAAAAAATCTAAACTTATCTTCATCGAGGCCAACAAGGCGGATTAGGTCTTCAAAATCAAGTTCACAAGATTGACACGTCATACCAGTAGAACGAAAATTACCACACTAACCAGAAACAGAAAGAAGTAGCCAAAGCAAGAAAAAGTAGCCAAAAAAAGTTAAGAAAAATCTCCAAAAAAGTCTAAAAAAGGTAGCCCAAATAAACAAACCAACCGAAATTTATATACATACATATTAGAAAGTAGAAAATATATTTTTTTAAAAAGTATATTTTATACAAATTTGCACAAGATAATATATATATTTTCTTATTCAGCTTTGATTGGTTATTCAATATATATTGCTGTTATAGCTGGGTGTGACTGGGTCAAAAAACGAATATTAACCGTACTTTGAAGTTTGGCTCATTTTCAAGGGAAATGGAAGTCAAAATCTAAGCAAAACATCAAATATTACTAGGAAAATGTATTTTGGTATTAATTAAACCTAACCTAACCTAACCCTGGCTAACCTAACCTAACCCTGGCTAAACTAGCCTAACCCTGGCTAAACTAGCCTAGAGTATATTAAATCCTTAAAATAATATTCGTACCATTCACATGTCATCGCCACAAACATCTATCAAAAACTAACAGAAGTAGACTAGCAACTTAAAAGGCCTAAGAACTTAAAAAATCTAGCTCATATATCATGTTCTCATGATGTCACCAATCAAAATATTGGAAGGGCGGGAAAAAAAATGCAAAAATGTCATAATATTCAAATGCACATAATTTGTAAGTACGCATCTGCGAGCATAGTGACTTATATAAAAATGATGAGAAAATTATGCTTTAATATTTTATAATTATATTTGCTTTTGATATTCTGAGTGCGATAAAACTCATATTAACTCAGATAATATATTTCTGGAAAATACGATATCAAATGGTTAAAGCACAGCACAGAGGATGAAGACATAAGGAGGTGCTGATGAAAAGGCTAGACCTCTGACATTTCATCACATAACAAACAAACACTTCATTTCAGACTGAACAGGTACAAACATTATATAGGAGGTAGGAGCGGCTCGTAGGTAGGCACTGTGGAACTGCAGCAACCCCATGATCTTATGATCTTTATATTTAAATATTTAAAATAGCCTCTCTGATTGTTTTTTTCAATGAACTTTGAGTTTTTAAATCAGATTATATCCTTTTTTCTTTAAACTATTTCAATGCCGAATGAATGAATCACGAAAGTAGCTTCAGCCTTCCCGTGGCTGTTTGTTTGACGTGGTAGTTGTGTTGCTGTATCGTTTGCTAATTCAAAATTTAATTTCTGAATTGCATTTATCAATGATTCGTTATCATTTATTTTTTGTCATGAGATTGAAGTTAATTATATAATAATTGGATTATTTACAATATATAGCTTTCATTTCTTAGAATATTTTTTTCGCAAGTGACTTTTTGTTTTTTGAAATTTTAACTAGGCGCCTATTCTATTATCATGGCTGCGCTAGCCCCAGAAGTGAGTCGGGTGACAGTGAGTAAAATTTAGTCTTGTAATTTTTCACAGTTATCTCTTCAAGAAAAAATAGCTATTAAAACTGAAAGACGCCTTACACCAGAAATTCAAATATCTCAGCCCGGTATAAGTAACACTAAGAAATATATTCGTAGTTTAATTCAGAATGGTACCAAAGAAAAAGTTGGCTTTGTGGTTGTAAAGTTAAAAATGCATTATTTTGTTTCCCGTGTCTACTACTCGGTGGTGACTTGACGTGGACAAAAAGTGGTTTTACAAATATAAATAAAATGAAAGAAAAAACTGAAAAGCATGAGCTCATAAAAATTCTTTTGACCATCCCCATGACTACATCCGAGGCCGAACGCTGCCATTCAACATTAAAAAGAATAAAGACGTTCTTAAGGAGCACTATGAATCAGGAAAGACTAAATGTTCTTGCAATGATTTCAATAGAGAAAAATTTGATCAACAGTACACAGAATTTCAGTGAAAAAGTAATAGACCTTTTCGCTCAGAATAAAAACAGAAGAATGGAATTTGTTTATAAATAAATTTTTGGCAAATTTGAAATTACCCGTTAAGCGTAAGTACCCTATAATTGATTTTATGATACTATTTTACTTATTTTTATGACTGAGTAGTGAGTAGTTATCTATTTATCTATTCGACTTTCTCTCTCATATATATATATATAAATTGACACAATTGTTCGCAATTTCTGAGGCAGCACCCCCATAACTGAAAGTCACGAGCCGCCACTAATAGGAGGTCTATAGACCATAGAAGATTAAGAGATAGTTGTCTGGAGCACTGACTAAGTAGGCCAGTGAATCACTGCATAATGAACATACAATTGCCTATGCCAATGTTTCCAGATTTGAGATTTATGAAATATATCAGAGACCAGTCCACTAACCATGGCTTCTATTATCTTATTGACTGACTCACGAAGCCTAGTGATAAATCTAAATACAAAATTGTGTATGACACTGGCACAATGAGGCACTTTATTGACTACAAACAGCATACTGACACTAGAAGGAGCACTAGTAAAGATTTGGTAGAACACATCCACCCAAACTAGTGACGAAAATAGGTTTTTCTGGTGTATTTCATGCTGTTTCAATTGAGTCTGACCTTCATTTTTGGCACAAATGCACCGTTATGGAGATAATGGCCCCCCACCTCCCCCTCTAGGGCTTTGGAGAAGGGGGAAATTGTGGGCTAAAAAGGCCAGAATCAATTGAAACTATGAAATACACCAGAAAAACCTATTTTCATCAGTAATATTCACGGCAAAAGTAACCTAACCTGGTACTACTAACCTTTCTGGGTCCTGACAATGACCCAACCTTACCTTTCTGGATTTAATTGCTTACAGTATGGCAAGGGATATCACAAAGGTTAATTGAATGCTTGGTTAGGTCAACTGTATGCCCTTGACAATTGGTTAGGTTGTCGGGATATTTTTGTTAAAACTAACAAAAATAACATAACTTAACCAGGGTTTTTTTTTCAGGTTTTTTTCAGGAGGTGAAGGTTACAGCCTTACAGGACAGACTGAAAAACTTGGCAGCCACTTCACGCTAAAACATTTTTTTTCCTGTGAAAGTCCTTTTTCTCCTGTGAGAGCCTATTTAAATCTATTGTGAACTTACAACATTCTCCCACAAAGACTTTTGCTATAGATATTGTACACTGTGTTTTGAAGCAATATACATACAGACAAACATGATGCATTTTTATTATATTTCATATTGAATATTGGAAAAAGCTCATTTAAATGACTACATAATAATTATAGAATTAGGCAAACAGCTAAAGTTTATTAAAAAATACATGTAACATTCTTGGTCACCATTAATATGGAGAGTTTTTAATCTTTTTCATTTTTTTCATTTTTAACTCATTTTACCAGTAGCGTTTGAAAACCTGTATTTGGCTCAAATTTCAGGGGGTGAAGGCTTATGTTCAGGTGGTGAAGCTTCACCACCTGGCCATATGGAAAAAAAAACCCTGCTAACTAATTATCAAGGGCATACAGTAGACCTGGTAATTATGTTGCAAATGAAATGTCCTGAAGTTGAAATAAAAAATACATTTTTCTAGTATATTTTGGTGTGCTCTGTTCAAATATAACCTTCATTTTTTGTGCAAATGAGCAGAAATACGTGTTTGGGCCATGCAATGACAACTGTATTTCTGTTCATTTGCACAAGAAATGAAGGTCATATTTGAACAAAGCACGCCAAAATACACTTGAAAAATGTATTTTTGACTACATTTTACACAATAAAGTCTAACCTAACATGTTCATGTTACGAGATCTTGTAAATGACACATTACCACAGGAAATGTTCAAAACACCTAAAAATTAACCAGAAAAATTTGCTCTCATCATTTTCGTTTAAACTAACGAAAATATCACGACACCCTAGCCAATCATCAAGGGTGGACAGTAGGGTGTTTTACTTGTACAGAGGAAAATATCAGAGGTCAATATTTTTCTCCACTTTGTTTGTGCTTTTATTCCTTTTCATGTAAGAAAGATGTGCACCAATTTTGAAAACGATTAAGTGATATTTAGGGGTTGCACACATTTGAACCTTTTATAATAAACAATTTTCTTCAGTGTTACGAAAAAAATTCTCCCTTGGAACCACAGAAAATGAAAAACTCTCATAATAAAATTGGAAAATTCAAATCAATACACAATACAATACAATTTAATAATACAAAATTTTCTTCAGTGTTACAAACGAATTCTCTCTTGGAAGCACAGAAAATAAAAAACTCTAGCATTAAAATCAGAAAATCAGAATCAATTTTTGAATTGGTACAAGGACATTCCCGCCTTGGTTCTTTTCGGCACTTCCTTTTGATGATGTTCAACAATCCGCAACAAGAATTGTTTTTGCTTCTCGTCCTTGACTGATTCATTGAATTGCTTGATTAATGCAATTCCCCTCTCCGCTGTGTCATTTATGACTTTCAGTACGTTGACTGACACTCTTAAGCCATCATTTTTGGTGTACTCCTCTACGTTGTTGACATCCCTGATGCCAAAGTTGTCGAAGAATGTCTTTATCCTTTGAGTGACGAAGTTGCTCAGATCCTTGCTTTCAAAAGTCAGGTTTTTCCACTAAAGTCGTTTGAGTTCCTTCCTTGACGCAGGTTTGTTCAAGGCCTGGAACATATCCGTTCATCAAGGATATTCATTCATCAAGGAAAGCCAAGCTGACTAGAGTCTCCGAGAGATACCATAGATGCCTTTTGGCAACTCTCAAGGCAGCCTGGCCCAGTAGGGCATATCATACTTTTCCGAGTCCGAATTTCACTCTGGCTGATATGTATTTTTATGTAAAATTTAATTCTAAGGGGGGGTTTCTTTTCTGCAACTTTTCCCAAAAATCGCGTTATCATGTTCAAAATTGCGGTTTTCTGTTCTAAGTTGAAATACCGAATATTCAATTGAACACAACCTTATATTTTTAGCCTATTGTCATAATTTGTTGTCATATAGACACATTAACCTTGCTTAACTCTTACACAGGTTTAATACCTACATACATAAGAAAAAAAATCCACTCCATTTGAATCTTTGTAACCATTTGGACGCAGAAGGTGAAGTTCAACATTCTCTCAATAGATGGCTCTAAGCAATTACGCCAGTTATAATTGTGAAGTAGAAGTGAGTGGATGCCATTTTTTTTAGGTAAGGCCGGTCATCTTTCCAAAGACAAGGTTTACTTGGCCATAGATGGCATGAAAGTCTGGATGGCCAAGAAGGAAGTAATGGCCTCATCAGTTGAAGCTCTCACGCAGAGGTCAGAGGAGAAGATCTCTGGGATATTCTTTGATGGCAAGCAGGATAGGAACACAAAGGTGTTGAAATATGACAAAGTGACAGGGAGATTTCATCCTGGCAAAGTGATCGAGGAGCATTACACTATCACGTGGGAGCCTCAAGGAAAGTACCTCTTCCATTTCACTCCCGAGGAACCTGATGAAGGAGAAAAGCCTGCTCATAAGATCGCTCAGGGCCTGCATGAGTGGCTTCTGGATCACGGAGCTGACGAGAGCCTTGTTATGATTGGAGGAGACTCTACCAAAACCAACACAGGGTGGTCTGGAGGCGCCATAACCCTATTGGAGAAGATGCTGGGTCGCAAGTGCCACTGGATGATCTGTCAGTTCCATGTGAATGAGCTCCCTCTAAGGCACTTAATCATCAAGCTGGATGGCCCTGTAACTCCCCGGTCAGGCTTCAGTGGGCCTATTGGAAAACTTCTTGAGAAAGTGAATGAACTTGAGGTCAACTTCAACTTCAAACCAATGGGAGGAACTGAAGATATCATAGAGCTGCCAGTAGAGATAGTCAAATCTCTCTCCACACAACTGCTATCTTTTGATCAAAGCCATCAAGTCTGGAAGTCTCAGTCCACAGTTGGCTGGTCTCAAGTGCGGACCTCTGAACCAATCCAGGTGGCTCACTACTGCACAGGCCATCTTGCTGTTGTGGATGAGGGAGCACAGACTGAAGGAGGAGGTGTTGAGGAGGCTCGAGGTCCTCATGAAGTTCTGCCTTAACTTCTACTTCAAAATGTACTACGACATCAAAGTGAAGCACCACCTCAAATTTGGTCCTGCACACGTTTTTTCAAGCCTGAGGCTGCTGAGGAACTAGACTACTGAGGTCAGGAACATCATCTCTGCTGTAGTGATAAGAGGAGCTTACCACGCACATCCTGAGAACATCCTGGCTTCATTCCTGTGCAGTGAGGATGAGCATCAGAGAGCTTTTGCTGTGAGCCAGATAGAGAAGATCAGAGAAGGAAGAGACTTTGGTGATAAGACAGTGAGGCCCCATAAAAATCCCAAAGTCAATCTGCAAGCCACTTCACCTGAGGATCCCATCAACTGGGAATCAGAGAATATTAACGAGCCTATTTTCATCTGCAAGATGACCTTGACTGAGCTCGAGGATCTCGGGAAAACTCCACTCAAAGTGGATGCTTTCTCTGTTCATACTCAGTCCTGCGAGGGAGCTGTACAGGAAGTCTCAACTGCTTCCCAAGCTGTGTATGGTCACGAGAGGAGAGATGGGTGGATGAGAGCCAGGATAGACCAGTGCTCCCAGTGTTCAGATCGAAGGAGGACATACTTAAGAGCTTTTCAGGTTCGAGTGGCTGATGAAGAGGCTGAAGCTATCGTTAATGCTCATAAGAGCTGAAAGTCCTCATAAGATCATAATATAAGATCTTATGAGGCCATGCTTTTCAGGGATCAGGAAGAACAGGCGTGTAAACCTACATGTGGAGGTGGCAAGTCTCCCGCTACTCGATCAGAGTAGAGCTGGTGAGCTGCGCCTATTCTTTGAAGAAAAACTTAAAATTCTTAAGTTTTACGTGAAATCTAAACATTTTTTCAGCACCCAGAGGTGTTGAAACACGCAAGAAAGCAAGGATGAGGTCAGAAAAGCAGCTTTTAGACTAAATCACATGCAGAACAGCTGCACGCTTTGGTTTGGGTGCCCTGAGGCTGTGTTAGGCAGCCTTCAAATCAGAAAATCGCGATTTTGACCATGAAAATGAGATTTTTCGGAAAAGTTGCAAATAATAAACCCATCTTAGAATTAATTTTTACATGGGAATACACATTAGCCACTTTGTTTTTCCAAAATTTCAACCCTGAACCCAGAGTTTGATATGCCCTAACGTCCTTGTTCGGATATGAAATCAACAGTTGAATCATGTCTAGGTCATTTTTCAGGGCCCACCTACTGACCACTGCCTCGTGCCAGAACCGGACATAAATGAAACACTTAAAAAGGGCCGCGTCGTGAAATCCCTTCACCTCTCGGTTGGTGAGTTCCAGTTGCTCCTGGAACAAAACCATTTTCAGCACATAGATAGCTTTCGCCATTCACCTGGCTTGATGATGGGCTCCTGGAGTCCTGAAGGAGAACTCAGCTCCATCCCAGCATTCAAGGAAAAGGAGCAACAGCTTGGGGAGTTCCTCATAATCTTCTCTCGGGTGACATGAACTTTCAATGACTCCACGAAGATAACTCACCATCCTGATTCGTTCATCTTTCAAGTACCTAGTGGCTGGTTCTTCTTCATCGATCATGGTTTTGAAACAATTTTTGTTAATAAAGTCCCAACGCTGCTGAAATCGTCGAAACAACAGGATTTCAGGAGCACTTGTTGGCCCCAGGGACTTATGAAAGACCTCCTTCAAAATGAGCTCATAAATATGGTGATGGCAAGGCAACCACAAGAGTGACATACCAAGGAATTGTTCAATCTTCATACATGCCCCTTGCAGAAGTCCGGTATTGGACGCCGTAGTGTCAAATGAGAGGCCAATGATGCGGTCCTGAATTCTAAATCGTTGCAGCTCCTGGATGATGGCTCGAGCCATTTGTTCACCAAGCACTCCAAGAAGATGCTCGAACTCCTTCCCTGTTACCACAACAGCTACTCTGTCTTCCAAGCTTCTAGAGCTTCCGCCAGCAGCTTGGGGTAGTAGCTTGCTGTCCAGTATAGAACTAAGAGAGGTAGATCTTTGAAGATCAACTCCTCAAGTTGTTTGGCCATTTTCTCTCGGTACTTGGCATGTGGCTCGATGAACAGTTGATGGCAAAATAATAATCTGCGATACATCTTGTCTGAGACTTTTAGCAGTTGCAATGAAAGAAATGCTTGCTTGTCGAATAGAGAGTTGTTATCTATCCCAAGTAGCCACCAGTGTTGGATCAAATGTGTTCTTGGAATGACGAGGTGACTTAGAGGCCAATGGAGCAGCAAAATCTTCATCATCATCATCATCTGTTGTCGCCGATGAGCTAGAGGATGTGCTATCCAGCTGCATTTTCTCGGAGACCTTTTCAGCTTCTTCAGCATGCTTTCGTTTTTCAAGTTCAAGTTTCTTAGCTGCTTCTTCTTTCCGTTTGACAGCCATGGTGTGTTTCCTATCCACCCCAGCCATTGAAGAACTCATTCTGTCCTCCCTCTGGGAAGACAAGAAAACCTTGTCCTCCTCCGGAACTGAACTCAAGCTCATCACACCTTGACAAGCGATGTCGAAAAGGTCAGCAAAGTCTCCCTTCCACACCTGACGCTTCATAATGGCTTTGTCCGTCTCTCTCGACTTCTCCTTCTTCAAGTTTTGGCATTCTTTGTACAGCTTTAGTATAGCAGCTCTAATCAGTGCTGGACTTACCTATAAGCTAAATAAGCTATAGCTTAGGGCCACACACCCTCGGGGGCCTCATTTTTTTAAATATATTTTTATTTTATCATTAGTTTTTATTCTTTAACACTAATTCATCAAAAATTATATATATATATATATATATATATTATTTTTTTTTATCATTAACATTAATATAAAAAATAATAATTATAGTAATAATGACATTATTTTAAATTTTTTTACCCGAATTTTTTTAGAGAAGGGCCTCAAATTTCATATAGCTTAGGGCCTCAGCAGGTGAAAGTCTGGCCCTGGCTCTAATGTTCTCTGTCTTCACGGGGATATTCGCCTTCTTCCAAACTTCTTGAAGCTTGATACTCTTAGACTTGATGGCAAGGGGGATTGTTTCCTTCAGCTCCAGGTGATGGTACATAAAGCAGAGGAGGACTTGCTCCTAAGAGCTCTTCGACTGGTCTTTTCAATCAGCCAGATCTTCTTTCTTTCCATTTTCAACACTTTTTGCACCTGTGAAAGAAAAGAAAACATTACAATGTTGGAAGTTGGGACGTTCTCGAGATTTGGTTACAAAGGGCTGAGGTATCAGAGGTGACATAAGTGTGCAACCTTTAAATGGTGTTCAATTTGCTTCAAATTTGATACATACGCTTTACAGATCATAAGGTGTATGGGAAAGAGCAAAGTGCAGTGAAATTCACAACTTGATAAAAGTGGAACACCCTAGCATACAGTTGACCTAACCAGGCATTCAGTTGACCTAACCGGGCATTTAGTTGACCTAACATAGTAAACATGGTAAAAAATTTATTTTTTAGCTTTTCCCATACATAATGTGCAGATTTACTTTGGTTGAATATATCTTTTGGTTGAATATATCTTTTGGTTGAAGCTCAAAAATCTCCGCCCAATTTATACAGTTTAACTTATTAACTAGTTCAGTCATATTTCTATTTTTAAAGTCAGGAATTTCAGCTGCATTTTTAGTATACTTTGAGTCAAATTTCACCTTGAATCTTATTATAAAATGATCACTTGAACCCAGTGTTTCAAAGACTGATATGTTATATATAGAACCAGCAATATTTGTTAATAATAAATCTAAAATTGCATTCTCTCTGGTTGGTTCTTTAATTAACTGATTTAGATCATCATCTACAGTACACTTAAGGAAGTTCTCATTACTTTCAGGTGCTTGTAATGTTATCCAATTTATATATCTATCGTTAAAATCTCCAATAATAATTACATCATTTGAACCTACCTTATTTATTTCCTTAATAATTTCATTTTCTACATATTGATTCTCCTCTCTTGTTTTGGAGATTCCTCTAATAGTCTAATTGAACATCCTTTTGGTGGCCTATATATACACCACCTATTTTAATTTTTTTACCATTTTTATTTCTGATTTCTATCCATACTGACTCAACTGTTTCACTTTCTTTTATTGAATTTATCTCTATTGGAGACAAATTTGACTTTGCATAAATAAATACTCCACCACCTTCAAAAGGTTTACGCTCATAATAAAAGAGTTCATAGTCATTTAATTCATGGGTAATAATATTATCTCACTCACTTAATTAATTATTTGGTACACTGCTAAATTTTGTCCACGTCTCAGTTATGATCATGATATCTGGTTTTTCAATTTCAACATATGTTTTAAATTCATCTATCTTATCTTTGATGCTTCTTGCATTTACATAAAATAACGAAAGAGAACCTGCAACATTTTCTTTAATTTTTGATCTATCATCAGTTGACTTTGGTCTTTGGTCTTTGTCATCTTTAATTTTTACTCCATTTATTTGTTTCTGACAGTTGTCATTATTATTTTGAGATATTTTATTCAGTGAAGTACCATTTGTTAGTCAATGGGACATACCCAGGTTTTTTACCTTTTCATTTTGGATTTCCATTAATAAAATTGTACAGAGTACATTCTTACCTCTTGTATTAAGTCTTTTGTCAGACTGTTCCAAAACTTAATTACTCTGTTTGTAAAACTATGTTTTCTTAAATTTGTTCTACATCTTGGCTTAATAATTTCATACTATGACCTCTAGTCTGGTTATTGTGATCTTTAATGAAAATGAAAAGAGACTCAAAATCTATCTTATCCAACCCTTTTATCATTTTATACACCTCTATCATATCACCCCTTAACCACCTCCTTTGTAATGAGAACATGCTTAGATACGCCAGTCTTTCCTTATATGTCAATTGTCTTAGAGATGGGATCATTCTTGTTGCTTGTTTCTGTACTTTTTCCAGTTTTTCAATATCTTGTATCAAATAGGGACTATTAAATTGAATGCAGTATTCGAGGAGGGGTCTCACATATGAAATGTATAGTTGCTTTATAATATTGGGTGATTTGTATTCAATGTGTGTGTGCATGAGATTGAGTCTAGCATTTGCTTTATTTCTGATTACCATACAGTGATTTGAGGTTTAAGTTCATTTGTCACAGTGACACCCAAGTCTTTCTCTTTATCATCATTTTTAATCCAAATTCCATTCATATTGTATTCAAATTCTGGATTTTTTGGCCCAATATGCATAACCTTGCACTTATCAACATTAAATTTCATCTCCCACTTATCTGCCCAGGTTGTTACTCTGTCTAAGTCTTTTTGTATTGTCATTGCTCCTGCTACTGACTTAACATTATGGCCTAATTTTGTATCATTAGCAAATTTTGAGGTTTTACATGATAGGCCCTTCTCTAGATCATTTATATAGACAACAAAAAGCAGAGGTCCCAGAACAGACCCCTGTGGGACTCCGCTCAATACGGGTCCCCAAGTAGACTTATTTCCATTTAGATGAACTCTCTGTTTTCTATTTCTCAGCCATTCTTCTATCCAATCAGCTATATGACCTCTTATACCATGGGCTCTAACTTTTACCAACAATCTTGCATGAGGAACAGTATCAAATGCCTTTGCAAAATCTAAGTATACTATATCTACTGGCTCTTTATTGTCCAAATGCAATAGGACTCCATCATAAAATTCAATCAAGTTGGTTAGACAGGACCTTCCATTTCGAAAGCCATGCTGGCTATCATTTATAAGGTTACACTCTTCAAGGAACTCAGTAACTTTACCTCTAATGATACTTTCGAGTAATTTGCAAATAATGGAGGTGAGGCTGATGGGTCTATAGTTTTTTGCCAAGTTTCTATTTCCTTTTTTAAAGATTGGAGCCACATTTGCTTCCTTCCAGTCCTCTGGAATTTCAGTACATATCAATGATTTATTAAAAATAATTTCTAGTGCCTGTGCTATATTCTTTTTGGCAGCTTTTATGACTATTGGATACATTTCATCTGGTCCTGGAGATTTTTCAATTTTTAATTTATCTATTGCTTTTAAGATATCTAGTTTTGTTACCCTTAATTCATTTATTTCTCTATCTTGTCCTGGTAGTATAAGATCAGGAATATTATTTAAATTTTCATTTGTGAATACTGATGAGAAGTATTTGTTTAGTTCTTCAGTTATTTCAAGATCATCATCTATAGTTTTATCATCTATATGGAAGGGGCCAATTTTCTTTTTCACTCTACTTTTCAAATTGAAGTGACTGAAAAACTTCTTAGGATTGTTTTTTGAATTCTTGGCTAGGCTTTTTTCAAAGCTGGGCACAAACCGTTAATCCGTTAATCATTAATTAATGAAGTTAACTTTTTCGTTAATGATTTAACTTTTGAGTTAACTTTGAAAATCATTATCGGACTAATTAACTTCCGTTACATTTAACTTCCGTTAACTCAAGTCCGTTAACCCAAAAAATTCATAAATAAACGTTTAAAAGTTTCTATTATTTTCAGTGCTGAGCAGGTGCGCAATTAATCCTGAACACAATCGTGGAGACGAAGAGGCCTGCTCTCCACAGAGTCATGACCCAGCTGAAGGTCAACAGCTTCAGAGACCAGGATGTCGACTTAATGAAAGAGTATGTCAAGGTAATATATTTATAAATTAATAATAAACTAGCGGGACTCATGGAAATTCCACGATTTTTTTTTTTTCTGGTTACAATTAAATGCAGGACCTTGATACAATAATAGCGTTGTTTACGTAAACGTTTAAGAATACAATTATTCCAACTATATTTATTTATTGCAATAAAGTTATATTTTTTTAACACCAGCCAGTAGATACGTTTTAGTTTTGCTCATTCAATTATCGTTATATTATTGAGTAAAATACAGCAGAATAATATTGCAAAATAATACAAATTTGAATTTCTACAATTTACTAATTCTCCATTGTTTTATTTCCAGATCATGTCACCTGTGGCCAAAGCACTCGACAAGATCCAGGGGGAGGAACAAGCCTACCTTGGGACTCTGCTGCCAACAGTTGCTGCGACAATCTTCAGGCTTAAGGACTTGAAGTCCAAGGGCCTCGTCTACTGCAGCGCCTTGGTCGACGCACTTTTGGCAGGCATCGACAAAAGGTTTGGGCCCCTCCTGGAGGATGATGAATGCCAGCTGGCTGCTGCCTTCCATCCCAGGTTTTGCCTCATCTGGTTGGACAAGTATGACAACACCAAGGTTGCCAGGTGAGGAAAAGCATGGAGGGTAGAGTTGAGGAGGCCATGAAGCAGCAGTCCAACGAAATGGGCAGCAACAGTGGAGGCAGCAACGAGGAGGAGGAGGATGATGACTTCTTCAGTGCTGTCATCCAGACAAAAGAGAGCAGCAGAAGCCACAGGTCACTCAAGGGCAAGGCCCAGAACTTGGTCAAGACCTGGCTGGAGACCAACTCCAAGGACTTGCTGACAGATGCTGCCTTCTTGGGTGAGCAAGTGTTGGTGGACTTGTTCATCAAGTTCAACACAGCCATCCCCTCCAGTGCTGCAGTGGAGCATTTGTTCTCTATGGGGAAGGACATCCTGAGGGCCAAGAGATCATCCCTGTCTGATGAAAACTTTGATATGCTAATTTTCACGAAGGGCAACATGCATCTCATGGACAAAATGGAGAACGAGAAGAAGAGAGAAAATTAAATTATATATATATTGTGTTTTTCATTTTTTTTATAATAAAAGTTAATGTTAACGGTTTATCGGTAACTTCCGTTACATGTTTAACGGATTAATGGTTAATGAAGTTAACTTTTTGGTTAACGGCTTAGCGGTTAACAAAGTTAACTTTTTGGTTAACGGTGCCCACCACTGGCTTTTTTCCAGGTCATGTTTGCTATCTCTGATTACTTTCTTGCAAATGCTTCTTTTACTTTTATATATTTTGGAGTCTGTGCCATTTTTTAGTTCTTTTGAATTTATGAAATGCTCTTGTTTTTTCTCTGATTGCTCTTTTTACATTGCAGTTTATCCAAGGTTGTTTTTTATTTTTTCAAGTTCTGATTTTACACTGTGGGATATGCTTCCTTTGTATGTTCATTATTATACTTTTAAATTTTTCCCACACTAGTTACTGTCTGTTCAGGCTGTAGAATATCTGTCCAATTTATTAGACACATCATTTACTAGTCCATTTATATTTCCTCTTTTAAAGTCTGGAACTTCTACTTTATTTTCACTAGGTCTTGAATTACAAACAATATTAAACCGAAGGATACAATGATCACCTGAACCTAGTGTTTCTGAAACCAAGATATCCTGGAAGGTATCTGGATTATTTGTTAGAATTAAATCTAGAATGGCATCAGCCCTGGTTGGCTCCTTTACTAACTGGGTTAAACCATTCTCAATTATACAGTCTAAGAATCTCGCATTACTGTCTGGTGTTTGTAATATCTCCCAGTCTATATGCCTATAATTGAAATCTCCAACAATAATAATATTGCTTGTCATTGCTTTATTTATTTCATCAATAAGTTGATTTTCTACATACTTATTTTCTTCTCTACTTTTGGGGATTCCTCCAACTGAACATCCCTCAGGTGGTCTATAAATACTCTCTATCCTGATTTTCCTGGCATTTTTATGCCCAATATCTATCCATACAGATTCAACTATTTCCTCTTTAATGGAGGTAACTTCAACTGGATTCAGATTTGTCTTGGCATAAATAAATACTCCACCACCCTCTGAATATTTACGTTCATAATAAAAAAGTTCATAGCCATCAATTTCATAAGTAATGGTATTATCTCTCTCACTAAATAGACTATTTGGTATCGTACTGAATTTTGTCCAAGTTTCAGTGACAATCATAACATCAGGATTTTCAATACCTATGTATGCCTTGAATTCATTTATTTTATCTCGGATACTTCTTGCATTTACATAGAAAAATGACAAAGACCCCTTGGAATATTTTGCTTGTAATTTAGTCTGGTTCTTGTTCTGTGATGGTATATTATTTGCATCTTTTACTTTTTTGTTGACCTTTTTCTTTTGAGTTTTGATTATATTTTTTATTAGTTTATTGTTATCAAGAGTATTGGTATTTGTGCTAATTTGGCCTATTCCTTTAGTTTTTAGTCAATTATATGATACAATCCTTGATAGTAAATCAGTTCCTTTACTATTAAGGTGAATTCCATCTCTGTTATAGAACTCTGTTTTTTTTTTTTGTAAAATTCATTCCACAGTTCGATATATGTAATTTCCATGCTCTGACATAGTGTCTTAAGCCTACTATTTATATATAATGCTTGTGAGTACCACTTATTATTCTTATGTATCCTGGGAATTATACCTGTGATATTTGTTTTAAGGTTAGGTCTCCATTCCTTTAACTTTGTTAATAGCTGTTTATATGACTCCATGATTTCTTCGGAGTGCTTAACCTTTATATCATTTCCACCTACATGTATAACCATATTCTTTGGTACAGTTAGGTCAATACCAGATCCTTTTTCTATAATTTTATTACTAATTCTATTTATCCCTGCACCTGGATAACAGTAAGCTATGCTACCTCTAGGTAATTTAGATCCTAGGCCCCTCACTTGAGAGTCACCTATAATGGATGCTGGTTCAAACACACCTATAGCTTTAGAGTGCCTGGGTTTATACAAGTCTGGATTATTATTGCTAACATTTTGGTTTATAGGCCTACTTTCTTCAGCTTTCTCATCTTGATCCTGGACCAGAGAGAAAGTATGAAACTGATTAGTTAGTTCTATAAGGACACTTTTCCTTGGCTCTTGAATTCTAGCTTTCCAGGTTTTCCTAGGTTTAGTCCACTCATCATTTTCAGGAATTATCTGAGGATATCTAGGCCTGGGCTCACTATGAGGTATAGGGACATTTAAGTTTACTTGAACTGCTACTTCACTAGATTTAGGCTCAACTGCAGTATCTCTATAAGTTGGTCTGGCCTCTCCCTCACTAATAGTTTAGAAGCAGTATTTATACTTTTATATATATCATTGGTAAGGCCTTTGCAGCTTATGTGATACCAGTCATCACATCTATCACATGCAATAGCTCTATCTTTACTCTTAACTTCCTTTTTACAAACTACAGTCACTGTCAAAACCCATTTTTGTAGGGTAAGCTATGTTGTTAAGTTAGGTCCCAGGCTTAAAGATTTTGTTGACTCACCAACTTTGATACTATTAAGTTATATCAAAATAGTTACTCAGGTTAGGTCAAGTGGGATTCTTACCTTGTGGTTAGGCTAGGCTATCAGAATAAGCTAAGTTAGGCCTGTACAAACAAGTACAGGTAACACTGGAGTGATCTTATACCAGTCAAAAAACAATTCCAAAATGCAGGATCAATCTCGACTGCAGCCCTGGAAAAAATTTTCGACACCACACACCTGTTTTCAGCAACAAACAATTTAAACCTTTTGTTAACAAGCAACTCTAGGCATGTCTGATTACCAATAGCAAAGACTACTACACAAGATTTAAACTAAGTTCAACATTTAAGAGTTCAAAGAGAATGAATTGCTTGTGATTATGCTAGGCTATCAGAATAAGCTAAGCTAGGTCTGTATCAGAACTTAAATTAGCAGCCTTAAATAGCAACAATAGCTAAAATTTAACACAAAAACCTTTAAAACTTGTAAATAAATGCTTTTAGATAATAACCAAAAGCTAAACAGCAATAAATATACAAGGCAAACGTAATAATATTAATACGAAAGTGTAAAAATCAATTTGCCAGAGTGTAGCCAACATGTCAAATCACCATCACCACTGGGCATTCAATTAACCTAACAGGTTAATATTGGTTATTTCACCTAAATATCTTCTGATCTTTTGGTATTAGGCACTCACTGTCACATTTTGGGCAAGTTAAGGATGAGAGAATAATGCCATAATTGATAAAAACATCTAATGCTTTGTCTTCATCTAGGGCACATGATGAATCAAGTTCTCAAAGTCGAAACCATATGAATGGCATATCATAATTCTATCACAAACACCACCAAACTGAATCCAATTAAAAAAAAATAGCTAGAACAGAAACCAACATAACAAACTAATTAAGTCATAGAGTAGCAAAAAAAATAGCCCAAAATTATACTTGTCAGACCAAAAATGAGTGTATTTATATATATATTATTAGTATCATAATTTTCACCATTAATATGCATTTGCACAAAAAATGAGTGACAAATTTGAATAAAGCGACTAAAACTACCTCATAAAAAGTTATTTTGATTTACAGGTTCAGTCCATATCATTTAAAACATATTAACTGTGGACCTAACCGGGCATTCAATTAACCTAACCAGGCATGGGTACCCGATAATGAATTTGGGACACAGAAAGGCAAGTAGTACCGCTAACCTAGGCCTAAATGATGTCCAACTCGGACTGGGAGTTCCCACCACAGACAGCCATTCTAAAGCGACGGTTGAATTCAAATTTCAGCCGCTGGACCTGCATGGGAGTATCATATGACAATGGGGCAACCACTGATTGGCTAATGATAATAACATGACTACATATATCATGAGATGAGATGGTTTGACTAGTGAATAATGGTGCCAAAATTTAATAATTTTGGTAAAACTTTACAAGACACCTGCATTGCCATGAAACATGTTACAATAATGAAACATATATCAATTGGTAGAGCAGAAAAAATGGTGCAAGCAGCTCTGTATCATTTTGAAAATATCAGAAAATAACAAAGTTATGACCAGTGGTGTAGTGCTAAATAAAGAAGTGAGCGAACGCATTTTGAAAGTGTTACTCAGATGCAGGGGGGACAATGGTGAGCGCGGTGAGCCCATACAGCTGGGGGTCCGGGGCACTGTAAGCCCCCCCGGGAAATCTTTTGAAATCTGACCAATTTCAGGGATATTTTGAGGTCATATGCACTGGATATTAGGATATATTCCAAGGTTGAAGATGCAGTATTTCCAGTGTCATTAGATATATGACATCCAGTACGATCAATAAAAATAGCTAACAACTGGAATGATTAACTAAAAAAAAGTTAACTGGTACGCCGTGGTGACTGTTTCACCAGATCTTTATAGGCTAGCATTGCCTCAGTCGAAGCTAAAAGAAATGAAATGGTTAATGATTCTTTCTTATATTTCTTCTAGGGGGGGAATTAAAATTTCATGACGTTAGAGATTTGTAAGTTCGGATTTATTTGAAATAGTGAGGGAACGCCATTCCGTCTACCAAAAAAAGTAAGGGAATGCCATTCCCACGCGTTCCCACAGCACCTACACCACTGGTTATGACACTATGAAGATGTTACTAGGTCTATCATAGCTTATACATTTGGATCTTTTCCGTTTCATGTACTATTTCCCATTTTGTTGAAAATAAGATATTTAATGTAGGTTAACCGAATGCCTGGTTAGGTCAACTGTGTGCCCTTGATGATTGGTTAGGTTAAGTTGTGATATTTTTGTCATGACTATCATGACTTAACCTAACCAATCATCAAGGGTGTACAGTTGACCTAACCAGGCATTCAGTTGACCTAACTGGGCATTCAGTTAACCTAAATTAAATATCTTATTTTAACAAAATTAGAAATAGTACATGAAATGGAAATGATCCAAATGGTGTAAGCTATGATAGGCCTAGTAACATCTTCATAGTGTCATAACTTTGTTATTTTCTAATATTTTCAGAATGATACATAGCTGCTTGCACCATTTTTTCTGCTCTATTGATTAATAAAATTATGGTTCATTACTGTAGCATTTGCTCAATAGTAACTTATGTTCAACACACAATTTAAATAGCTCCTTATCAGTGGTGTAGTGCTAAATAAAGAAGTGAGGGAACGCATTTTGAAAGTGTTACTCAGATGTGGGGGGGACAATGGCGAGCGTGGTGAGCCCATACAGTGGGTCTGGGGGCACTGTAAGCCCCCCTGGGAAATCTTTTGAAATCTGATAAATTTCAGGGATATTTTGAGGTCATATGCACTGGATATTAGGATATATTCCAAGGTTGATGATGCAGTATTTCCAGTGTCATTAGATATATGACATCCAGTACGATCAATAAAAATAGCTAACAACTGAAATGATTAACTAAAAAAAAGTTAACAACTGGTACGCTGTGGTGACTGTTTCACCAGATCTTTATAGGCTAGCATTGCCTCAGTCGAAGCTAAAAGAAATGAAACAATTAATGATTCTTTCTCATACTTCTTCTAGGGGTGGGAATTAAAAAAACACAGTAACTGACATGTCACAACATTCCATCTTTATGCCTCAACAACAAAACACAAACTGACTAGATCTGACCTAATGGAGTAATTGAACAGTGTAGCAACTAAGGGTTTGCCAAATGTTGCTAGATATATCAATAATTGCTAAAAATATTGGCAGATGTCGCTAGATATATCTCAAACTGTCACTAAATGTTGCTAAAAATGACATTGCTTCAAAGTATCATAACTTCGTTATTTTCTAATATTTTCAAAATGATACATAGCTGCTTGCACCATTTTTTCTGCTCTATCTATTGATATATGTTTTGTTAGTGTAGCATGTTTCATGGCAATGCGGGTGTCTTGTAAAGTTTTACTATAATTTAAAAAATAAATATCTTGAGAAATAGGAATTTCCAAAATTAGTATAGAATAAAGTATTCTTGTTTTTTTGCTCATCTTGCTGTATAAATATCAATATTGAGTTTGGTGGATGTGTTTTACTGAAGCTTAACTGGAGCACCATTTACAAATATTGGAGTCCTTAATAAACTCCTAAAAATATTATTATATGCAACATAATTTCCTCAAATTATACATCCTGTAGTTCCATCACAAATGAACTGTATACATTAGAGTACAAAGAGTTTTGAACAAAATCAACTTAACATCTAATGTACACATATGAAATTTTCTAACCAACATATTTCTCTGAGCACAAGGTTGCTGAGAGGGTGGGGAAGCCAAGTTAAATCCCCCAGGCCCAGAAACAGGGGGATAAAATCTAAAAATATTAATAAGCAATCAAATTGATTAAATAACAGAGGAAATATAATTAATGAATATACATTTTATAGAGATTATCATAGTCAAACTGAAACAGAAAATTATTATATGCAGTCCACTAATGCCCAAGACTGACTGACAGATCTGGGAACCATTGTAATTAAAAGCTAGTTAGCCTGTATGGTAATAATCTACTTAAGCTCCCGTCTCTCCGATTTTCATAAATTATACATAGCTTCGTTTCTTCATTAGGAATGTGATTTAGACAGTCTCTAGTAAGGGAAATGCTTCAAAACCTAACCTAACCAAGCATTTTGAAGCACAGCTCGCCTTGCTTTAATGCCAAATGTTTTGAGACAACCTAACCTAACTTTACCCAACAAAAGCTGTACATACATTTCCACAATTAGTGTGGTGGGTAGAGCTGGGCTGCTGCAATGAGGAAGTCATGCAACCTTTTCTGAGGGTCTGAATAGTTGTCTCAAAACAGTTGGCATTATAGCAAGGTGAGCTGTGCTTCAAAATGTTAGGTTAGGTTAGGTTTTGAAGCATTTCCCTTACTAGAGACTGTCTAAATTGCATTCCTAACGAAGAAACAAAGCTACCGATATATAATTTATGAAAATCGGAGAAACGGGAGCTTAAGTAGATTATTACCACCCATACTTTAAATTTCATCAGAATCATTTACCACTTTGCCAGAGAGAAGGCAAAGAAAGTACACTTCTAATTATGAAAATCTTGCAGTAAATAATTGTCTTGCCTGCATGGACTGGTACTGCATTTGTAAATTGAGAAATTGGTATACTAATGTATTTTTGGTCACTGATTTATTTAATGATTTTTTTTTGAGAAATGAAAAACAAATATGTTAGAGCACTTTAAATAATTAATGTGTGTTTTAACTAGCTTAAACTAGTTACAGAGGATTGTGTTAAATTAACCAGTCACAAACTGCTACTGTCTATGAAAAAGTGCTCTAAGTGTGGGAAAGTGTGTTCCTTTGATAAAAATATCCAGTTCTTTCATTGCCAAAAGCGTTGGTCAAATAGTAAAAAGTGCAACTTTATGAAGAATATGTTTTTTGAAGGATCTTGGCAGATCTGTAAAAGTAGCAGAAAAAAAAATCAAGAATTAATGCCCAGTTAGGTCAACTGTATACCCTTGATGATTGGTTAGGTTGTCATGATATTTTAGTTAAAAACACAATTATTTAAATTGCTCTAACATGTTTGTTTTTCATTTCTCCAGAAATAGAAAGTTATTTTTTAAATCAGTGACCAAAACTACATTAGTATACTGATTTTCATTAAAATTTGCTGCTAGGTCCCAAATAGAAAAGATCCAATTTGGGTCAATATTTGGGAGATGCACGGCCTCCGAATTCAGATTTTTTATTCATACCAGTCGTTAGTACATATAATTTGATGAATTTAAAAAAAACTAGACCTTGTGCCTTTAAAAAAATAAGGGAGATATCGATTTTTTTCACTTTAATGATTTTTTTACATTTTCTGAGAAACTGGTTTTGAGAGCTGGTAAAAAAAAAAAATAGACCACAAGAATATTCTACATTATTTTTTGCGAGAAATTGCAAAACTTTATCCACCACCACACTAAAAGGTTAGTTACTTTTCTGTTGTTTTAGTGAAGGTTAGGTTATATTTGTTTTGGTAAATATGGATATTACGGCCTCCACCCAATTTTGATGCCAAAATACATTTTCTAGTAGTGTATGATGTGCTTTGTTCAAATCTGGCCTCATTTTATGTGGAAATGAACCAATCAAAAGTTATGAGACTTCAAAGTTTAACATATTTTGGTTCATTTCCCCATAAAATGAAGGCCAGATTTTAACATTGCACATCAAATACTACTAGAAAATGCATTCCAGTGTCCAAATTGCTAGAGAACCTACCTAACCTACCTAACCTACCTAACCTAACCCACCTAACCTAACCCACCTAACCTAACCCTAATATTAGGTTAGGTTAGGTTAGGTAGGTTCTCTAGCAATTTGGACACTGGAATGCATTTTTCTAGTAGTATTTGATGTGCAATGTTAAAATCTGGCCTTCATTTTATGGGGAAATGAACCAAAATATGTTAAAACTTTGAAGTCTCATAACTTTTGATTGGTTCATTTCCACATAAAATAAAGGCCAGATTTGAACAAAGCACATCATACACTACCGTACTAGGAAAATGTATTTTGGCATCAAAATTGGGTGGAGGCCGTAATATCCATATTTACCTTTGTTTTAGTGAAGGTTAGGTTATATTTGTTTTAGTGAAGGTTAGGTTATATTTGTTTTAGTGAAGGTTAGGTTATATTTGTTTTAGTGAAGGTTAGGTTATATTTGTTTTAGTGAAGGTTAGGTTATATTTGTTTTAGTGAAGGTTAGGTTATATTTGTTTTAGTGAAGGTTAGGTTATATTTGTTTTAGTGAAGGTTAGGTTATATTTGTTTTAGTGAAGGTTAGGTTATATTTGTTTTAGTGAAGGTTAGGTTATATTTATTTGTTTTAGTGAAGGTTAGGTTATATTTATTTGTTTTAGTGAAGGTTAGGTTATATTTATTTGTTTTTTAGTGAAGGTTAGGTTATATTTATTTGTTTTAGTGAAGGTTAGGTTATATTTATTTGTTTTAGTGAAGGTTAGGTTATATTTATTTGTTTTAGTGAAGGTTAGGTTATATTTATTTGTTTTAGTGAAGGTTAGGTTATATACAGGGTGGGCGGAAAGTAGCTCCCTATTTTGGATTGGTAAAAAAATACGTATATTATCCATTTATTTCAGAAGAAATAATATGAAAAGGTAGGCCTACATGGTAGGTTTTCTCTAAAATTCAATGTGGGCTCCAACTCTTTCCACCAGCTTCTGGAGCCGCCCAGGAATGGCGTCCACTGACTTTAGCAGGACTCCGGCGGGATGGAGGACATGACTTCCCGAATTCGGTCCTCCAGTTCTTCCAATGTCCTCGGTTTGGTGCGGTAGACTTCTTCCTTTACCCACCCCCAAAGAAAGAAGTCGCACGGTGTCAAGTCGGGGCTCTGGCTGGCCATTGATGTGGACCACGACGACCCATCCAACGCCCAGGGAAGTGGGCATCCAGCCACTCACGGACAACAAGAGCGAATGGCCAGCCAGGAGCCCCGACTTGACACCGTGCGACTTCTTTCTTTGGGGTGGGTAAAGGAAGAAGTCTACCGCACCAAACCGAGGACATTGGAAGAACTGGAGGACCGAATTCGGGAAGTCATGTCCTCCATCCCGCCGGAGTTCTCTGCTAAAGTCAGTGGACGCCATTCCTGGGCGGCTCCAGAAGCTGGTGGAAAAGTTGGAGCCCACATTGAATTTTAGAGAAAACCTACCATGTATGCCTACCTTTTCATATTATTTCTTCTGAAATAAATGGATAATATACGTATTTTTTTACCAATCCAAAATAGGGAGCTACTTTCCGCCCACCCTGTATATTTGTTTTAGTGAAGGTTAGGTTATATATATTTGTTTTAGTGAAGGTTAGGTTATATATATTTGTTTTAGTGAAGGTTAGGTTATATATATTTGTTTTAGTGAAGGTTAGGTTATATATATTTGTTTTAGTGAAGGTTAGGTTATATATATTTGTTTTAGTGAAGGTTAGGTTATATATATTTGTTTTAGTGAAGGTTAGGTTATATATATTTGTTTTAGTGAAGGTTAGGTTATATATATTTGTTTTAGTGAAGGTTAGGTTATATATATTTGTTTTAGTGAAGGTTAGGTTATATATATTTGTTTTAGTGAAGGTTAGGTTATATATATTTGTTTTAGTGAAGGTTAGGTTATATATATTTGTTTTAGTGAAGGTTAGGTTATATATATTTGTTTTAGTGAAGGTTAGGTTATATTATTTGTTTTAGTGAAGGTTAGGTTATATATATTTGTTTTAGTGAAGGTTAGGTTATATATATTTGTTTTAGTGAAGGTTAGGTTATATATATTTGTTTTAGTGAAGGTTAGGTTATATATATTTGTTTTAGTGAAGGTTAGGTTATATATATTTGTTTTAGTGAAGGTTAGGTTATATATTTGTTTTAGTGAAGGTTAGGTTATATATATTTGTTTTAGTGAAGGTTAGGTTATATATATTTGTTTTAGTGAAGGTTAGGTTATATATATGTTTTAGTGAAGGTTAGGTTATATTATTTGTTTTAGTGAAGGTTAGGTTATATATATTTGTTTTAGTGAAGGTTAGGTTATATATTTTGTTTTAGTGAAGGTTAGGTTATATATATTTGTTTTAGTGAAGGTTAGGTTATATATATTTGTTTTAGTGAAGGTTAGGTTATATATATTTGTTTTAGTGAAGGTTAGGTTATATATATTTGTTTTAGTGAAGGTTAGGTTATATATATTTGTTTTAGTGAAGGTTAGGTTATTATATTTGTTTTAGTGAAGGTTAGGTTATATATATTTGTTTTAGTGAAGGTTAGGTTATATATATTTGTTTTAGTGAAGGTTAGGTTATATATATTTGTTTTAGTGAAGGTTAGGTTATATATATTTGTTTTAGTGAAGGTTAGGTTATATATATTTGTTTTAGTGAAGGTTAGGTTATATATATTTGTTTTAGTGAAGGTTAGGTTATATATATTTGTTTTAGTGAAGGTTAGGTTATATTATTTGTTTTAGTGAAGGTTAGGTTATATATTTGTTTTAGTGAAGGTTAGGTTATATATATTTGTTTTAGTGAAGGTTAGGTTATATATATTTGTTTTAGTGAAGGTTAGGTTATATATATTTGTTTTAGTGAAGGTTAGGTTATATATATTTGTTTTAGTGAAGGTTAGGTTATATATATTTGTTTAGTGAAGGTTAGGTTATATATATTTGTTTTAGTGAAGGTTAGGTTATATATATTTGTTTTAGTGAAGGTTAGGTTATATATATTTGTTTTAGTGAAGGTTAGGTTATATATATTTGTTTTAGTGAAGGTTAGGTTATATATTTTGTTTTAGTGAAGGTTAGGTTATATATTTGTTTTAGTGAAGGTTAGGTTATATATATTTGTTTTAGTGAAGGTTAGGTTATATATATTTGTTTTAGTGAAGGTTAGGTTATATATATTGTTTTAGTGAAGGTTAGGTTATATATATTTGTTTTAGTGAAGGTTAGGTTATATATATTTTTTTTAGTGAAGGTTAGGTTATATATATTTGTTTTAGTGAAGGTTAGGTTATATATTTTGTTTTAGTGAAGGTTAGGTTATATATATTTGTTTTAGTGAAGGTTAGGTTATATATATTTGTTTTAGTGAAGGTTAGGTTATATATATTTGTTTTAGTGAAGGTTAGGTTATATATATTTGTTTTAGTGAAGGTTAGGTTATATATATTTGTTTTAGTGAAGGTTAGGTTATATATATTGTTTTAGTGAAGGTTAGGTTATATATATTTGTTTTAGTGAAGGTTAGGTTATATATATTTGTTTTAGTGAAGGTTAGGTTATATATATTTGTTTTAGTGAAGGTTAGGTTATATATATTTGTTTTAGTGAAGGTTAGGTTATATATATTTGTTTTAGTGAAGGTTAGGTTATATATATTTTTTTAGTGAAGGTTAGGTTTATATATTTGTTTTAGTGAAGGTTAGGTTATATATATTTGTTTTAGTGAAGGTTAGGTTATATATTTGTTTTAGTGAAGGTTAGGTTATATATATTTGTTTTAGTGAAGGTTAGGTTATATATATTTGTTTTAGTGAAGGTTAGGTTATATATATTTTTTTAGTGAAGGTTAGGTTATATATTTGTTTTAGTGAAGGTTAGGTTATATATATTTGTTTTAGTGAAGGTTAGGTTATATATATTTGTTTTAGTGAAGGTTAGGTTATATATATTTGTTTTAGTGAAGGTTAGGTTATATATATTTGTTTTAGTGAAGGTTAGGTTATATATATTTGTTTTAGTGAAGGTTAGGTTAATATATTTGTTTTAGTGAAGGTTAGGTTATATATATTTGTTTTAGTGAAGGTTAGGTTATATATATTTGTTTTAGTGAAGGTTAGGTTATATATATTTGTTTTAGTGAAGGTTAGGTTATATATATTTGTTTTAGTGAAGGTTAGGTTATATATATTTGTTTAGTGAAGGTTAGGTTATATATATTTGTTTTAGTGAAGGTTAGGTTATATATTTGTTTAGTGAAGGTTAGGTTATATAAATTTGTTTTAGTGAAGGTTAGGTTATATAAATTTGTTTTAGTGAAGGTTAGGTTATATATATATGTTTTAGTGAAGGTTAGGTTATATATATTTGTTTTAGTGAAGGTTAGGTTATATATATTTGTTTTAGTGAAGGTTAGGTTATATATATTTGTTTTAGTGAAGGTTAGGTTATATATATATGTTTTAGTGAAGGTTAGGTTATATATATATATGTTTTAGTGAAGGTTAGGTTATATATATTTGTTTTAGTGAAGGTTAGGTTATATATGTTTTAGTGAAGGTTAGGTTATATATATTTGTTTTAGTGAAGGTTAGGTTATATATTTGTTTTAGTGAAGGTTAGGTTATATATATTTGTTTTAGTGAAGGTTAGGTTATATATATTTGTTTTAGTGAAGGTTAGGTTATATATATTTGTTTTAGTGAAGGTTAGGTTATATATATTTGTTTTAGTGAAGGTTAGGTTATATATATTTGTTTTAGTGAAGGTTAGGTTATATATATTTGTTTTAGTGAAGGTTAGGTTATATATATTTGTTTTAGTGAAGGTTAGGTTATATATATTTGTTTTAGTGAAGGTTAGGTTATATATATTTGTTTTAGTGAAGGTTAGGTTATATATTTGTTTTAGTGAAGGTTAGGTTATATATATTTGTTTTAGTGAAGGTTAGGTTATATATATTTGTTTTAGTGAAGGTTAGGTTATATATATTTGTTTTAGTGAAGGTTAGGTTATATATATTTGTTTTAGTGAAGGTTAGGTTATATATATTTGTTTTAGTGAAGGTTAGGTTATATATATTTGTTTTAGTGAAGGTTAGGTTATATAAATTTGTTTTAGTGAAGGTTAGGTTATATAATTTGTTTTAGTGAAGGTTAGGTTATATATTATGTTTTAGTGAAGGTTAGGTTATATATATTGTTTTAGTGAAGGTTAGGTTATATATATTTGTTTTAGTGAAGGTTAGGTTATATATATGTTTTAGTGAAGGTTAGGTTATATATATATGTTTTAGTGAAGGTTAGGTTATATATATTTGTTTTAGTGAAGGTTAGGTTATATATGTTTTAGTGAAGGTTAGGTTATATATATTTGTTTTAGTGAAGGTTAGGTTATATATATTTGTTTTAGTGAAGGTTAGGTTATATATATTTGTTTTAGTGAAGGTTAGGTTATATATATTTGTTTTAGTGAAGGTTAGGTTATATATTTGTTTTAGTGAAGGTTAGGTTATATATATTTGTTTTAGTGAAGGTTAGGTTATATATATTTGTTTTAGTGAAGGTTAGGTTATATATATTTGTTTTAGTGAAGGTTAGGTTATATATATTTGTTTTAGTGAAGGTTAGGTTATATATATTTGTTTTAGTGAAGGTTAGGTTAATATATATGTTTTAGTGAAGGTTAGGTTATATATATGTTTTAGTGAAGGTTAGATTATATATATTTGTTTTAGTGAAGGTTAGGTTATATATATTTGTTTTAGTGAAGGTTAGGTTATATATATTTGTTTTAGTGAAGGTTAGGTTATATTTGTTTTAGTGAAGGTTAGGTTAACCTTCACTAAAATGAACCTAACCTAACTTTCACTAAATTGCCAGAAAAATGTCAGAAAATATCAAAAAATCGTTAAAGTGAAAAAAATCAATATCTCCCTTATTTTTTAAAAGCACAAGGTCTAGTTTCTTTAAAAATTCATCAAATCATATGTACTAATGACTGGTATGAATAAAAAATCTGAATTTGGAGGCTGTGCATCTCCTGAATATTGACCTTGATTTGAAAAATAAAATGGTCATTTTCTTCTGAGTTGTTTATTCTTATTGTATGTTTTGAATAGTGACTTGGGCATATAATCAGTCTGCTTGTTATGTACACAAAAAAATTCATAATAAAATATTGAGTAAACAGGGGGGCCCATGGCAGCTCTCGCTGGCCTTGCCTGAGCATATAATTGTATACATTGCCTTAGAATATCAGTCATCTGAAACACAAGGCCCTATCAGTTAGTATGTGGCCAAGATACTTAGTCTGCGTTACTTTTGACAGCACCATAATATTCAATTGAAATTCAGGAAATTTTATATATTTGTAGGCCTTGGTCCTCATAATTATAACATGACTTTTAGCAGGATTATATTTTATGTCATTATCCTTCGGCTTCCTATACCTTTCACACACCTTCAAAAGTGTGCTGAGCCCTTTTACAGATGGAGAAATAAGATCTAGATCACTGCATACATCAGATGATTAACAATCATTGTACCAATACAGCAGCCTATTTTACAGGTGTTCAGCACAACAGATAGATTATCCATATAAACATTGAATAAGTAGGGAGATAATATCACACTTGTAAGAAGTGAAAGTGGCAACACCTCTGTTGTGCTCCAAGCTTTTTTACAAATTGTTAAATTATTAAATTATTAATTCTGTAGATTTAGCTTTGTTGGGATTATTAAAATACAAATAGCTCTATTCTGAAGTTTTAAGCTTAATTTAACTTCGTATTTAGTGAGAGATCTAGGGGTTCATTCAGTGTAAGCCCAGTTTTGACCTGATTAACCTCAGGGCCCCCATTAGCTTATTCAGAGCAAGTTTAGTTTATGTCCCCCCTATGATGCCTAGTGTAGTTTGCATTACCCAACTTTGTCTGCATATACCTAATTAAATAAAATGTTAAAAACTAATGAAAATATTATGACAACCTAACCAATCATCAATTTATAAACGTTAAAACTAACGAAAATATTACGACAATGTAACCAATCATCAATATATATATATATATATATATTGATGATTGGTTAGGTTGTTGTAATATTTTCGTTAGTTTTAATGTTTTATTTGATAGATTCATTTTAAAAAAGTCTTCTCAAGATCCTAGTGTAGTTTATGTTTCTCAACTTTCCTAGTGTAGTTTGTGTCCCCTTTTGTGTCAGGGGGACATAAACTACACTTGCTCTGCTTATTCCATCCAGGGAATAGCCTAACTTAGACCTTAACCCCTTACTGGATCAATTTTTTTCACCCAACGTTTCATTTTGAGGCATATTTTATTTTTATTTAAATTAAGACTATGCAATATAGGAATCATGGGAATATAGTTTTTTTACTGTTGTTTAATTTTTTTATTAAAAAAAAACCACCTTAATTTACCCTCTGGATTAAAACGAGTTAACTCGAGCATTGAAAAAAGTGAGCTAAATTAGTATTAAATTATTTTCGATAATACACTGCGTATATTGATAAAAGGAATAAATAAGACAAAAATAAATCAAACTTACTTTATTTTATTTACTGTGTATGGCGAAGTTTGAAACATGGAGTGACACATAGGCTGACTTTACAGATTTCACACATGTAGCGACTCTCTTTTCGAATTTTCTTTCCATGTCTATCCCTTTTTTTGCTGCAGACAGAGCACTGTCTTGTAGGATTTGTTTTCTTTTCTGTCAGAGGTATTTCTGTAGGGAAATGGCCCGGTGCAAAGCGAATTGGGTGAGGGGAACTTGAGGGTCTTCCAGGTTTTGTGGTAGGAATTTCAGGATGGTACTTTTGGATGGTGTCGTTTATAATTTCCATCCTGTATTATAGGTGTTTTTTAGCCGATGCTGGTTCATTGAGAGTTGCTTTATACAGAAGGTAAGAATTCCAAACAGCGAGATCCATTAGATGAAAGAAAACCTTTTTATAATATTTCTTTCCACGTTTCCTCGGCATAGGATAGTCAGCCAAATGTTGGTCCACTAGATCTACTCCCCCCATTGTGAAGTTGTAGTCACAAACTACTTTCGGTCTCTTCTTTATTCCTCTTCGAGTTGTGACTTCTTGCTGAGATGGATCATGAACAGTAGATAACACACACACATCCTTTTTGCAGAGAAATGCAGAGACTCCCACCACCGCAGATAGCAATTATGCACTAATTAAAACTGTGTCAGTTGTCCGTTTTTTCTGCGCCAAACGTTACTGCCGGGCGTAAGAGGTACCGAATTAACTCGAACTTGCTTCAAAATGAAACAAGACACATGAGCATTTTCGTTTTAGTCCAAAATCGGAAGATAATTTATTAGCGAGCAAACTCGTGAAGTTCTAAAAAAGAACAGAAAATGGAACCGAGTTAATTCGTGATAATCCGTTAAGCGGTTAAAGCTTTTAACTGAGTTAAAGAATAGTATTTAAGATGACTTTAGACAGTAACTGTTAGGTTTATAAGAAGGAAGTTAGGGAAGGGGTTAAGGCTGTAGCATGTGAGAGTTGTGATGATTGGTATCACTCAGCCTGTATCAAAATTACAGAACAAATGTACAAGGGTATGAAGTCACCAAATATTTTGTGGTTTTGCAATAAGTGCTTAGCTGAGGTTAGGGACATATGCTCAAGGCAAAGTTTAAGAAAGCTGCTAGCTCAGAGTCCATTGGGCCTAAGTTAGTTGGTCCTATGATTGATAGTGTAGCTAGTGAGACTAATGTAACAGTTAGGCCAGAAACTTGAATAATCAATTTTAAAATTAGAAAGAGCCATTTTGAGCAGAAAAGTGAGGTTTGTTTATGAAAAACTTCTGAACAGTTAGCTAGAACAATGTGAAAAAAGTGTTAGCAGCTGATGAGGAAGCTTCTAACAGTGGCTGTATCCTCCAGCACGGGACACATCAACATGAAGCAGAGGCGACATCAAACCGAAACATCAATGCACTGGTGGCCAAACTTCCTCAAATCTCCGTGCAGCAGGCTGTCTTCGGTTGGCCAGACTGGCAGTTGATGGCCTGTTGTGTGGCATGGTCAGAGTGCCGATTGGCTCCCGGGGCCGGACCTATTCTCAGCGTGTTATTTTTTCATTTACAGGGAGCAGTTGCATGCTTCCCAGACTACTCTTACTCTCCGGCGACATTAAGACTAATCCAGGCCCCACTACAACTTACACATGTCACCATACACAAAGACTTAGACAGAATAGCACCATGAGACACATACAGAAGTATAATATTAACATATTACAGTACAACGTAGATGGCCTCACAAACAAAATCATGCAGCTTAGGGAATTTGTACACCAACAAAACATTCACATAGCACTTATACAAGAAACAAAACTAAAATGTGCACACAAAACACCCACCATCCCTGACTTCATGGCGATCCATCAAGATCATACTGGGGGTAATGGGGGTGGACTCATCACTTACATATGTAAAAGCATTATCTACAATGATGCCACCCAAAACATTACAAACACAATTCAAGCAGATAACACAATAGAAATATAGGCAGTTAACATTAAAACATGCGCAAAACACAATACCATACTAATCAACATTTACATCCCACCAGATAGTTCACCTCAGGTGCCAGCCAATTACAATCCACAGTTACACAATCTGGCCTCTCTCACTAATGTCATCTTAGGAGGAGACTTCAATACTAAAGACACTAGTTGGTACCTGCAAACCAAAGCAACACCAGAGGCGCCAACATAGCCACACAACTAAACAGCCTCTTCATTCTTAACAATACAGGAGAACATACACACACACCACATCAAGCAGGATACTCAAACTCCCCCCCAGACATAATGTTCTGCTCCCCCTCACTAACAACACACACACACACACTGGAGAACAGAAAAACAACTGTCATCAGACCACCTGCCCATCATCATTACAACACGTTCTACACTCTGCCCCAACAGCCTTAGGCGCACACTTACAGAAATTACAAGAAAGCTGATTGGGAACAGTTCAAAATACAGACAGGAACAATTCACCATATTAAACAGCACACCCATCATAAACATCAATACAACACTCAAGATATTTAATCAGATCATCAATAATGCAAACAAATACATACCCAGGGACAACATTAGGAAATACAACCCAAATTACACTAGAGAAACAGCCCACATAAGGCAATGTAACAACTTCAAACATAACACACAAACACCACATGCACAAACTATTAAACAGCAGATACAACAGTAAGGTGTGTCAATTTGGGAGGTGAAAATTAATTTTTGCCAATTCCTTCACTGAGGGGTTTTAAAAATATGTTTTTGGATGTGAAGAATTCAAATCTGCTATTATTTTTGTGATTGCTCAACACTTAGCTTGGTAAATCTACGTTTGATTAAAAAGCACATAAATTGCTCTCGGAAAACAACATTTATTAATTTTAGCTTCTCAAAATGTCAGGCAATGCTATAAAAATTTTAGTTTCTCTGCATAAAACATATCCTTGTAATCATAAAACAACATTAGAAAGTAATGACATCAGTGAAAAAAAATATTTAAACAACAAGTTTCATCAAGTCTTGCTTTGATTCGTTCTTGGACATCAGCGGCCGACTTGCTTCTTGGCCTCTGATATAGCCCTCATGTTTCTCATGTGTATACACCCTGCCTGCTGCCTCTGTGACTTGTTTCACACACCTCTCTATTGACTGAGCATGACAGGGCCACTGTGGAACTTGCATAGGCTTGTCAAAGAACTTCTTTACTTCCGCTGTAGTCAGTTTACATGTCAAAGGAGGTTCAAATAGCCTGTCAGACCAGTCTGTCAGCTCCAACACGGAAGAAGCACTGGGGTTGATGGAAGGTGTCTTCCTGGGACGTACAGAAAGATCTCCAAGTGTGTCATCATCTCCACCCCTCATGTCGACAATCTTTTGGACACCAGCTCTTCTCTCCTCACTGTCATCTGAGCACAAGAGTGTCTGGATTATCATTTCGCTGAATGCATACCATGCTGAGCGCTTGATGGTTGGAAAAACAGCATCCACTACAGCCTTCTTTTGCAGCCTAACTAGCCGCAGCTGAAACAAGATGTGGCATGGGTCTTCCACCCAAGAGTGTTTTACTTTGATGTTGAACCAACAGGGGTAGTACACACCAACAATGTATTCCACTATCAGTCTTAAGTTGAGGGTTTTGCCTTTAAGGCCATGTTTTGAAACCCATATGCGACAAAGCCTGTTTGCTGTTGTCAACCACCTTGAATGGCTCACTGGACCAATTTCAAGAAGGGCCAGATCTGTGGGAAGTTCTCCTGTCCTTATGGCCTGTGTGATCCTATACCTGTACGCTTGATCATTGGAGAGATGCTTTATGACATTGTCACTCAGTGAAGTAAGAGGCTCTCCAATTGAGAGTTTGGTGAATGAAGGATCAATTTCAAGTTCGGTTGCAGTGTCTAGCATCTTGCCAATGTTACCTGTCCACTTGTTGTTAGACAAGGTCTTCCCATCCAGTGCTGTGATCAAGTGTCGCAGGGGTAACTCATTAGTGTGGAGGGCACAAACCAACCAGATCAGCTTATGGCAAAGCTTGACCTCTACCCAATGCATGGAACCACCCTCCCAGCCAGTGTTAACATTTGTAGAATCACCTCCAATGGCCTGCAGGCTTTTATCAATGCCCTTCTTCTTCATGAAATCTACAAGATTATCAGCAATAACTTCAGCAGGTTTTTTTCTCATTGAGCCTTTCTCAGGAGTGAAGTGGTAGAGATATCTTCCACCTGGCTCACTGCACACAGAATAATGCTCTTCTTTGATGATGCTGGGGAACTGACGATCTGAATTGTCTGCTTTCAACATAACTTTAGTTGTATCTTGACGGCCATCAAAGAAGATGCAGTCAATTTCACCCTTCTTACAAAGATCATCAAATTCCTGATCCAGGGATCTCAACTTTTTCTTGGGCCCTCTTGACTTTATTGTGATCAACTACAAGTCTCTTGTCTTCTTCAGTGATCAAGCCAGCATCCATAAAGGCAGCTGTGGCACGCAGGCCAACACCATATCTGATGCTATGCATAGCAATATTAGGTATTTCTAATGCGTTGTACTCTGGCTTTTTATTGGAAGTTGAAGATGTGCTTGGTATTTCTAATGTCACTTCATAACTTCCATCCTTTCCATCTTGAGCATCAGCTATTTGTTCTTCATTTTCATCATCAGAGAAAATTATTTCATTTGATGGCATTGAAACATCCTGCTTACTTGTCTGCTTATATTCAGCAAGCCTTCTTCTTTCGTCTTCTTGCCGCTTCTGCTTTTTGACTTGTCTGTTGTGCTCAGGTTGATCTGGCAAGCCAATCTGATGTGGTCCAATAGAACCAGACTTGTCTCTCTGACCTTTAATGAAAGCAAGTTCCTTCACAGGGATCTTCATCTCCCTAGGGCATGTACAGTTAATGTGAGTTTTGTTTTTGCAACCAGCATCTGCAAGGCAGCCAAATTCAGAGCAGAGAACAATTTTACACTTGCAACTGAGGATGTCAAAAAGCTTGTCAAGTTTTGCAATGAAAGCCTCTTTGACATGTAGCTTTCCTCTCCCAAGAGATATGTTTTTGGCCTGCTCCCAGCTCTCTTGGATCTTGTTTAAGATTGTGACTCGTGAATTTACAACGGGGGCTACAAAAGAAGTTTGCTCGTTCCCACTTTTCAAGCACTTTACTAAGGGTAAATGTCCTTTGCAAGACTGGCTGCTGGGTAGTTTCTCACATCCTCACCACTTTGTTCTCTTAGCAGTAGCCCATATTTCAGAATGTCTCGCAGAGTTGGGAGTTCAGAGGGCAACAACTCTCTACCAGTTCCAATTAGGTTGCTCATATGTGTGAATGTCCCCAGTCTTGTCCTCCTTTTAGAAGCCATTGTAGGTCAATTCCCACTGGTTAGGATGGTAGCACTGATGGACACGTAATCTTCAGCACACTGATGAATATGTTTCAACCTGTGAAATAAGCAAAAACAGCAGTGCATTATATATACAGCATATAATTATTATATAATAATTATTATAATTCCACAAAAAAGTAAAAAAAGTCACTATTTTTATGTAGCTTCTTACCAAGCAAAACTAAATTATATTAAATTAACAAAAATATCTTTAGAATTCCTAAGTCATGCTGCAACTTTTTAGCACCCCTCATATTTGGAATTTGAAAGTTGAAAAATTCGACACACCCTAAATTACAACAGCTCAACACAGAAATAAACAACAAACTCAAAGAAAAACAGAAACATTTAGGGAATTCATAACAACACTAAACCACTCCACAGATACATCCAGGCTATACAAGACTATAAACAGCATTACCCACTCCAACAGTGGCATTCACATCTCACACGCAGCTATCTGTTGCAGCCAAAATAATAGTCCAACATATACACAACAAGCTAACATTCTAGTTAATCACTATGCAAAGATAAGTTACTTAAACAGAGACAACAACCAGAAACATGCAGACAGACAAACAGCCAGACACAAGAAAACCTATAGACTCGACACAACCATTACACCCTTCAATACAGACCAGACCACCAAGATCATCAAAAATATTAAAAATTCGAAGGCTACTGGACCAGACAACATATCTAACATACACCTTAAACACTTGAGTCCACAAGGAATACTAGCTCTCACAAATAGCACATATTCATACCAACACTGTATTATTCCTGACATATGGAAACAAGGTAAAATTATTACACTACTCAAACCAAACAAAAATCCAACAGAACCAGCTTCCTATAGACCCATTACTTTACTATGCACACCTTCCAAAGTAACAGAAAGACTAATCTTACAAATCACCAACCCAACATGGATTCAGACCTAACCACTCAACCATGACATTACTCACTAACCTCATGCAGCACATCATGGATGGCATCAACTCCAGACGACCAGCTCAACGTACACTATTAGCAACAATAGACATTAGTAAAGCATTTGATGCTATCCCACGCTTCACTCTCATAAACAAAATACTGAACACAAACATGCACAATAACACTAAAAGATGGCTGAGCAACTATCTTTCAGGAAGATACATGTCACATTTAATGGCAAATCATCCAAAAACAAGCTTTTTCCAAATGGGGTCCCTCAAGGCTCTGTTCTCTACCAACACTGTTCAATGTATACATGCATGACATTCCAACACCCATAGATAACAAGCTTACCTTATCATATGCAGATGACATCACTCTAACATCCACCCACAACAACATCGACACTGCTACAAATAACCAACAAACATACATAAACAGTATACCAGACTGGCTCACACACAATAAACTCAAAGTAGCACCCACACAATAAACTCAAAGTAGCACCCTCAAAATCAACCATCACTTTGCTTAAAAGCAATACAAAAGAACACCAGATAACTCCACAGCTTACACTAAACAACACCAACATTCCACACACTCACAGGACCGAAATACTTGGGGTCACATACAACACATCATTATCTTTTGCAAACCACATTCAGGACATTAAAAACAAATGTATGTCAAGACTAAACACGCTTAGGGTACTAACAGGCACAAACTTTGGACACCAGCAGGAAACAACAATACTCATATACAAACAATATATTCACTCAGTTATGGACTATGCTAGCCCATGCTGGGCACGCATTATCTCAAACACACACACAAACCCCTTACAGACAATACAAAACAACGCACTTCGTATCATTATAGGATGCACTCAAACAACACCAATAGAACACCTGCACACACAAACAAAAATAGTGAAAGTTAGGGAACATTTAAACATGAGGGGAACACAATTCATGACAGCAGCGACAACTAACCCACAACACCCTTGCCACTACATGTACAATCATGCACCATCACTTTGCACCATTAAGGTAACACCAGAGAGACATTTTAAGCAAATACTCCATTCCATACCATGCCCCACAGACACACACCCGTCACGAAGGGGGGGCCAGGTGGTGCCAGGGCCCCCCAAATTGAGTTGGTACTGCCCCAGAAAAAATAGTAGGTACTGTGATAATATGACATTATTTTATTTAAAATGTTTGTACTAAATGATGTCGCTTAAGAAGTGGCTTATACCAAGTACCTCCAGTGACTGGCAATTCAGCCACTTCCTGTAATTTACCTTTGTATTTGTATACCTGTTGTAAAAGTTATGATCACACTAACGTAGGCTAAAGAAGTGCCCCCATAATAAACACAGGTGTCCCTCCAAATATTTTTGGCTGGCGACGGGCCCGCACAGACATCACACAGTACAGAACACACACACACACACACACACACACACACACACACACTTAACCCACAAAGCACCGACATGACTCGGTCTGAATGCGGTCCTAGGTGCAAAGCCACCACCCATTAACAGGTCAGAGATCAGCCTGAGCAGATCAGATTGAGTTAACTTAGCATGATTCTGATGTGAACATCACCCCAACTTATGGACATATAAACACAGACGACACCTGCCACCTGTGCCAGGACACACCACAAACAATTGAACACATTATGACAGACTGTACCGCTCTAGCACAACAACGAACACAACACATCCTAGTGTGCTGAACCTGTGGTCCACTCCAGAGAGGGTGATCGGTTAACTGCATGCCACTGGCTTGCTCGATCAGGGTGGGCTGATCGGCTAAACAACAACAACAACTGAGTCTAATACAGGAAATACTAATGTAAGACGAGTGAGGTTGAGCCTAAGCCTAGCCCTAGTTCGAGAGACAGGGATGCAGGCCCAAGTAAAGTTAAGCCTAAGCCCAGCGTTAGTGATAAGGATGCAGGTCCAAGTAAAGTTAGGCATGATGAATGGCACAAAGTCAAAGGTCAGTCAAGAAATAAGGTTAGAGAGAATAGTAATCATGTAGCAACTAGCAAGAGGTTTCAGATACTAGGGAATTTAGATGAAGCAGTAGAGTGTGAATTTACCATGGTTGTAGACTCTGTTATTAGGAATCAGGACAATGAATTTTGCAATAAGGAAAGGAAAACCTGTAGAAGAATATGTATTCCAGGTGGTAATATTTCTAAAGTCAATGAGGTAGTGAAGAAGTTGCCTATAACCCTAGGTAATATAGTTCAAGTAGGTATAAATGACTTAACAAACAAGGATAAAAATGGTAGATTTCAGTTAAACAGAAATTTGGAAGCAGTTAAACAGAGGTACAAGGAATTGATAGAAACTTTGATACATAGTCAGAGCAAGGGTTAGTATGTAGTGGGCATTTTACCAAGGATGGGGGTAAGCATGAAGTTTACAAGTAGAATTTTAGCCTTAAATGATAGTTAGGATGCTATGTAGTGAAGGGGTTGAGTTCATAGATTTGTGGGATAATTTTTTATGAAAGGAGGGAGCTTTACAGTAAGGATGGATTACATCTTAGTGGAAGGGGACCTTGTTTGCATGGGAGGCTTGTGGAGGAAAATGTGAGTTCTTTGGGGTTTTGAAAGATAAATTTAAATCAACAGAGGGCATAAAGCATCAGGGTATTGGTGAAGTGAACACTGTTAGTCTTAAATACAGATTGTCAGGAATAGGCATATTAACTGTTTAGCTGAAGGTAGGGAATCAGTTAAAACTGAGGGTTTGAAGTGCTTCTATACAAATGCATGTAGTCTTAGGAATAAGAAAAATGAATTATTTAGTTATATGATTAGTGAAAATCTGGATATAGTCTGCATAAGCGAGACTTGGGGTAGACATTGGAATAACGCACACCATCTCCAAAAACATTTTATTTTTCCATAACTTCCTGGATTTATAGGTTTCAGCCCAGTTAGGGTATACAGTTGACCTAACCGGGCCTTCACTGTTATTCTGATATCTGCCACTGAAGGCCTGGTTAGGTCAACTGTATGCCCTTGACAATTGGTTAAGTTAAGTTGTGTTATTTTTGTTAATCCTTTAAGGATGAAAGGTACAAATTGCTAATGTTTCAAATACACGCATTCATAACTTAACCCTACAAAAAATTCAGGGCTTAACCCTTTCACTCCTGTCCCCTCGGGCCAAATATTTCCCCTCTGGCCTAATGAAAAGTACGAAAATGTGGTAATTTTAAAAAGAATTAAAAAATTATAAAAATAAAAAAGGCAACATATTATACTTACTTTTAATAGATGTAGACACTGTGATTATGCTTATGTATAATCAATTTATATTTATTTATTTATTTATTTATTTATTTGAGGACTTCCGAAGCAAAAGTAGCACAAGTGCCATCTGGGGCAAAAATGAGTTATGCCCACTGAGAGGTTCTTCAGACCATATACTATTATATGGTAATGGATGAATTGCAGAAACGCTAATGTTCATATTGCCGAAAGTCCCGCAAAAAATAATATGATATCTCTGTCCGAAGGTTGCATAACTTTCAACGCATTTTCTGATGATTAAAAAAAATGGCGCTTGTGCTACTTTTGCTTCAGAAGGCCTTGTATATTTATTTATAATCAATTTTATTTTATGTATAATCAATTTATTTACAGGTACTGTATTAATGACTAATTAGTTGCCAATAAGTAAATAAATATTTTTATTAGGAAAAACGTAGATCTATGTGGCTTGGCTGTGACAGCCATTTTCTTTCCACGTAGATCTACGTGGCTCAGAGTGAAAGGGTTAAAGGTTAAAACTAACAAAAATAACACACTTAACCTAACCAATTGTCAAGGGCATACAGATCTACAGAAGCTTAGGCTAACAAAGACTGTAAGATCCACTCTAAGGTTAGTCCAAGAGAAAGAAGAGAGTAGGGGTTTAAAGAAGAGCATAGGGCATTAAAAAAAGAGAATAAAGGGTTAAGTAAGTAGCAAAACCTATCATTCATGGGTTAACATTCAGTCAGAAAATGAGAGAGAGACTCACCATCATCATCTGCCAGCCACTGCTGACAAGTTGGAAGAATAGTCGAAGAGAATAAGAAAGGGGTGAAAGATGAAAAGAGATAAAATAAGAATGCTTACAAACCATGCAAACTACAGACATGCCAGTAGTAGTAAGTAAAAAAAAAAAAAAAAAAAAAAAAAAATGTGGGTTAGTTTATGCTATGAGCTACATCTAAGTTTGTGTTAGTCTAATTTTTTTTTTTGGCCTAACCAGTCATACAGTCGACCTATTTGGGCCTTCAATGGCAGACATCGGAATAACACTGAATGCCTGGTAGGTCAACTGTATGCCCATTTTTTTTTTTTTTATTCCAGTGTGCATTATTCTGATTTCTGCCAGACTTGGATTAGTGAGGCAGTATTCAATGACACGAGCAGAGTATGAGTTAAATAGTTATACAATGTATATTTACTTGTGGAAGGATGAACAGCTGGGTTTTGCTGCGTGCCGGCTGCCATCGTGTCTTGAACCTGGGGCTGATGGATTTGTAGTCAGCGATGCTAACCATTACACCACCGAGGTGCATACATTAAGAATGATTTAACTTCAGTTCGGAATGATAGTATTAAATTAAACAATAGGGTAGAATCTATATGGGTGGATATCTGTATTTCAGGTAAAGAGTATATTTGGATAGATGCATTTTACAGACCTCCAAACCAAACACAGGAAGTTGATGACAGTATGGTTCAAGAAATAAATAAAGGTTGTAGTGCTAGAACATTAATTATGGGAGATTTCAACCTACTTCATATAGACTGGAGCCTTTTAAAGGGAAATAACAGGGAAGGTAACTTCTTCATTGACTGCTATAATGACTGTTTCCTAACACAATTTGTAGACAAACCAACTAGGGATCAAGCAGTCTTAGATCTGGTTCTTTCCAATCATCATGAACTTTTCAGGGAACTTGCAGTAGAAGAGTCATTAGGAAATAGTGACCATTGGGTCATATGTTTTAAGATAGAATAAAATAGGGATCTGGTCAACAATGACCATCTTGTCCCTTGTTTTTCAAAGGGTGACTAGTAGATTTAGAGAGTAGCTAGGTTCAGTAAAGTGAGATAGTGAATTTGAGAATAAAAATGTTATTGAGACATGGTCTAGATTTAAAGAAATTTTAGAGGATGTACAATGTGGGTGTATTCCTTTCAGAAGTGTTAGGAATAACAAGATTAGGAAACCTTTGTGGTGGAATAAGGAAATAGCTGAAATGATTAAAAATAAAAAAGGGCATTTAGGGAATTTAAAGGCAGTGATAGTATTTTGGACTTGGATAATTATAGGCAGTTAAGAAACAAGCTAAATAGTGTGATTAGGAAGAATAAAAGGCATAGCAAAATAAATCTAGCTAGAAATAGCAATAAAGATCCAAAGAAATTCTTTAGTTTTATAAATGCAGTGGACTCACAACTTACGCGGTTTCAACTACACATGGGTTATAATTTTACAATAGTGAGAGCAGATGAAGAAGGCGGCGACAGCGGTGGCAACGATGATGAAGAACAAGAAGAGTCAGCATGTTGGGATATACATAAGTTTAGTGAATTGTTTCAGGTGGCTGAGCACTTGAAAAACTTAGTGTCTGAGTATGACCCCTCTATGGAGCGCAGCATCAACTTCTCACAAGGTCTTACAAGCCTTATGGCTCAATATAATATGATGTTCCAGCAGCTTAAGAAACAAAAACGACAGCTTCCCATCACCATGTTCTTGAAGAAAACCTCACCATCAACATCGTCAGTAGATCAGCCAATGCCCTCAACTTCTCAGTGACCTTGAGCTACCCACATACTCCCCTGCATCATTATCTGAGCTTGATGATCCCCCCACAGTGATGTGGGAAGGGGATGAATAAGCTCAAAACAACAACAACCAGAAACGGCCATCTCCATAAGCTCATCATTCATAATTGTACAAATATGTTGTTATTATAGTGTATACAGCGTGTCCCAAAGAAATGTATACCCACTTTGTTCGATAATACCAGCTATGAGGATAATAAATATATTACTGTTTATATGTTTTTTAATAAAGAATTTTCTCCTGAATCTAAATATGTAATTATTTTTATTAAAAATTGAAGAACAAAAAAGTTACAGATGTTTAAATTAGAATTATTATTTTCGAGACTTCATGTGCGATATTTTCTAATATTTTTTTTTATGGCCTGGCCTGCCTTTTAACCGACTGTTTTGAGATACTTATGTTTAGTGCCTAGCTTAGCCTAGCCATTTCGTTGAGTTCTAATTAGGCAAGATTACAGTTTTGCTCTAACCTTATCTAACATCTTATAACTCTGTGACATTTGTTCTTTTCTAACGACAATTTGAACATCTTAGATAAAGTGTCATTTAACCATGGAATTTGTAAATTTTTTGAATTAACTAATAATTACAACATTTATGCTTCAATATCAACACTAAACATAAGTATCTCAAAACAGTCAGTTAAAATATTAGAAAATATCGCACATGAAGTCTCGAAAATAATAATTATAATTTAAACATCTGTAACGTTTTTGTTTTTCAATTTTTAATACAAATAATTACATATTTAGATTCAGGAGAAAATTCTCTATTAAACAACTTATAAAAAGTAATATATTTATTATCCTCATAGCTGGTATTATCGAACAAAGTGGGTATACATTTCTTTGGGACACGTTGTATGTACGTATAACAGAATTAGAATATATAGTGATTTAAGGGTAATTTAGGGGATTTTTTTTGGTTTCTGACTTTATGCGGGGTCCCAGGAACGTAACCCCTGCGTAAGTTGCGAGTCTACTGTATAATAATAAAAAGCATGATAGGATTGGCCCAATCGAACATGATGATAGGATGTTTGAAAAAGATCAGGATATTGTTGGTATTTTTAATGATTATTTTAGCTCTGTTTTTACTGAAGGAAATTTAAATAACTTTGATTTTAATCCTTTATATCCTGTAACTTCAGACATTCTTGATCATATGCATATAAGGAAGGATGATGTTAGGCAAGTGATTCATACATTGAAGTCAAATAAGGCTGCTGGACCTGATAATATATTTGCTAGGATTCTCAGAGAAGGGGAAGAAAGCTTATCTGAGGCACTAACTATTTTGTTTGCTAGGTCACTTAATTATGCAGAAGTACCAGATGAATGGAAAAAAGCTAATGTAGTACCCATTTACAAAAAGGGTAGTAAGGAGGAGGTAGGAAATTATAGGCCTGTTAGCTTAACATCATTGGTAGGAAAGATACTAGAAAGAATTATAAAGAATAATAATCAAGATCATTTGGAGAACTTTAATCGTATTTCAAGTTCACAACATGGATTTAGATCAGGAAGGTCTTGTTTGTCTAATCTCTTAGATTTTTTAGAATTTGTAACTGATCAGGTAGATAACAGAAATGATGTATGTAGATGTTATTTATTTGGATTTTAGTAAAGCATTCGACAAGGTTCCACATTGGAGATTTCTATATAAATTAAGAGTTAATAGTATATTAGGGTCAGTTTTAAATTGGGTAGAAAAATGGTTAGAAGACAGAGAACAGGGGGTAATTCTAAATGGTCATGAATCTAGGTGACAGAAAGTGAAAAGTGGGGTACCACAAGGATCAGTTTTGGGTTCATTACTCTTTATTTTATATATCAATGATTTAGAGAAAGGAGTAGGGTGTAAAATTTCTAAATTTGTAGATAATACAAAAGTAGTTGCTCCAGTTACAAATATAGAAAATTCTTATGAACTGCAAAAGGATCTTGATAGATTAGTTGCTTGTGCTAGTAAATGGCAGATGGAATTAAATGTTCAAAAATGCAAAGTCATGCATTTTGGTAGAAATAATGAAAAATTTAGTTATGAGATGCAAGGGAACTGGTTGGAGGATGTTAGAAAGGAAAAGGATCTTGGCATTATAGTTTGTTGTGATCTAAAATTTTCTAAGCAGTGTTTAGAGGGTAGAAATAAAGGAAATAAAATATTAGGTATTATTAAGAGGAATGTTAGTTGCAAGAGTAAGGAAGTCATCTGTAAATTATATAATTCTTATGTTAGGCCTCACTTAGAATACTGCATTCAAGCTTGGTCCCCTCACCTTGGACATGATATTGATATGCTTGAAGGTGTGCAATGTAGGGCAACCAAGCTTATTCCTAACCTCAGAAGATTGGAATACAGGGATCAATTAAAGGAATTAGGTATGTTTAGTTTTGCGAGACGTTGTATGAGGGGAGATATGATACAGATGTTCAAAATGTTTTCAGGTTTGGACAATTTAGATGTACATAACTTTTTCTCACTAGATACTGATGGGATAATTCATGGGCAATAATAAGAAAATTAGAAAACAGACTTGTAGACTTGATCTACAAAAATACTTCTTCAGTCATAGAGTAGTAGATTTTTGGAATGACTTGCCATGTGATGTGGTAAACAGTAGCTTATTAGTTAATTTTAAGAAAAATTTAGACACTTTCATGAGTGAGATAGTTTGTATATAGTGTATATAGTACAGGGGTCCTCATTATCTGAGGATAATGGGGACCAAGAAATCACCACTTTAAGTGAATCCACTTAAAGAGGGGACCTAAAACGCATAAGAAATAATGAGAATAAGGTTTAATTGGGACCTTAACACAATAAATGACACTCAAAATTATGGTTAAACATTTGTAAAATATACTTTTTAAACCCTTTTATGTACCTTAGGCTTAACTTATAAAATATGTTAATAAAGTATGTTAAACAGCAAATTTTTATTGTCTTTCAAGTTATAGCTGCAACAATAGCTATATATTAATTAGCTGACTTGAGTTTGACATCTTGCAAGATTTTTTTATTATTAAAAAATGTAGCTCATGATTTGGATTACCTTGATAGGCCTGAGTGGCTTCATGTTTTCTAAATGAAATATAATATCCCTCTCTGCCTGACACCATTGGTCACAGAGAATGGCTCTGAATTAACCCCACCCAATCTTTCAATCATTGTCTGGTGATTATGCTAGAATATTAATATATACAGACTGAGTAACCAGGTACATTACGATTTACAAGTTTCTTGAATAATTTTTAATGATTAACATGATCAAATACCTTAGAGGCATCCAGGAAACAAAAATACATTAGCATGGTTATCACTAGTATACAGGTAACATTCAATCTATTCATGAGTATATATTCAAACACCTTAGACATAATGCTGGCCAAGGCTAATATACAAATCTAAGCTCTCAAAGGTGGAACAAGACAAGTATTAGATAATGTACAATTTTGTAGCAGACAAATTATCACAGATGGTTAGTTTTTATTCAATATAAATAGAGATTCCATAGTTCAAAGTTCAATTTCATTGGTGCATTTGGAAACAATCATGAAAGACTCCCTGCTTAGTGGATGATCTTTATCTCTGCAATGGTTTCTAACTGCTAAAAAGTTTGGATCTTTCAACTGAGAGTTGGTGCATGATGATATGCCAAGATGTTGATCTACTCTCACATTAACACTCTGGACTACTACTTACCTGTTTCACATCAAAACTCTATCCTACCCTTGGGTCACTTCTTACACAAAACACCTATAAAGTTGATCTGTGCCTTGTCACACTAGTTAACCCTTTCATGCCAAAAAAAAAACATATCTCCAGAATGACTAAAATCTCGTAAAATTTGATGGTCTCATTTGCGCCTATACAGCATGAAAGGGTTAATTATAATACTGATCATGAGAATGATAATACTGTACTGGTAATTGCACTGCTAAGAATAATAATAGTTAGTACTTGTAGCTATGTGAGTATTTGGTAATAATAATAATAAAATGATGATAAAAGTGTTTTTACTATTGACACTTAAAAGAAACAATTATTTGTAATGGGTTCTTCATATGTAGTCTTGTATGGTTATGAAGATCTGTGTAAGATGAAAGGAAATAAGTATAGGATTATGTGGTAAGTATTATCTGAGTTAGACAAGAGGCTGAACAGATCTTACTTAAATTTTTGGATCACCTGAAGATCAGGGCCCCCAGCCTTTAGTTAGCTTTATAAAGCTACCTAATGAAAATATCACAACCTAACAACCAATCATTAAAGGTGTACAGTTGACCTAATGATTGGTTAGGTTAGGTTATGATATTTTTGTTAGTTAGCCTTATAAGGCTAACTGAAGAAGGCTGGGGCCCTAATCTTCAGGTGATCCAAATTTTCTAATGTATTAATTCATGTAAACTCGGCTGTTTTTGTATACACTCACACAATTTAATTTTTTATGTTGGCACTCTTTTATATCTTATTGAGTGTAACTGGCCTTCTTGAGGTTTGATTTGGTCTCCCTGATATGGATGTTTCAGTAATCATATCTTGACTCATGAAATAGTTGAGTCTGGAAAGTACCAATCACTATCCCTTTGCAGTCTTCACCCTGAGCTTCCACAAGGAGAGAGGGACCACTAATAACCATTTTATTCGTGTCTTTATCTTGAAAAAATTTGAAATTCAAGTGCTGATCGTTTTGTTTCTGTCCATAAGATCCACTTTTTGCTTTAATTTGATGACCTCTTATTTAAGTTCAGCAATCTCTTCATCCTTTCTTTGGAAGGCATCATTAAATGATTTACTGCTCAGGAGTGCCATTAGGAGTCTAATGATGGTCTTTCCCCTCTGCGCTCAGGAGTTCTTGTTGATGGAAACTACTATATTTGTATTGCTTCGCAATGATATTGTAGAGACAATACCTGTTGTCTTGGGAGGCATCACTAGTTCTGTTGTTTCTTATGGGGGGAGTGTTCTCCCTCTGTTAAGTGGCGAGGAGCAGCTTGCAGGTTATTAATTTCAAGGTAACTAATATTTTCTTTGTGGGTAGCCCCAGTAGATGATGAATTTCTTTTATTTTGTACATTATTTGTGTTTCTTCTATGTGGCATAATGGAGAGTGACTCTCAATCAGGGATTAAAAAATTGGATGTGATAACACTGGTCTACAGCCAAAATGCTTCGGAAATAAAAGTAGTCAATCTTTACTAATTTTGGGTCACTGAATATGAAAATGATGCCTAAAATTGCCAATTGGCTCTATTTATAAAGATATCAAGCAACCCTGCACCCTACTAACTGGACTGCATCTGTTGCGTAATATGTAGATGCCTGTGATACATTGATGTATTGACTCTACTGCGCATGCGCGGTTATATTTTTTTATTAATAAATTAATGTAAATATATACATAATAAATATATATATATATATATATATATATATATATATATATATATATATATAATAAAATGTGATTTTAAATTTATATATTACATTACTTATTTGTAAATTATTTATTAAAAAAATAGATTGGATCATTTTAACATATTGCTTCCCATAATGTTTTTGATATTAATATGAATGGAATACTAACCTAACTTAACCTTACCTAATTTAAAATTATTAAAATGCAATGTAATTACATTAATTTATTAAAATAAAAAAAAATATAACTGTGCATGCGCAGTAGAGTCAAGGCATCAATGTGTCACAGGCATCTACATATTATGCCACAGCATCAGTTCATTCATGGAAGTCATACAGTGCACCCTTGTCAAACTCTTTTTAGTGTTTGCTTTTGAAACTGAATTTTTTTCAGCCTAATTTTAACAAAGATGCCTCATAATTGCTTGAACAGTGTAGATAACTTCTGTTATGTTTGTGGAGAATTGACTTTTGTATCACAAAAGCATGCTATAACCGCCGTGATTAGGAAAGCCTATCACCTTTATTTTGGCTGTAAGATTGGAGATCAGGACAAGAGCTGGGCCCCACACATATGCTTCAATACTTGTGCAACAAACCTTTGCCATTGGTTGAATCGGAAAAGGAAATCTATGCTTTTTGCAGTGCCAATGGTGTGGAGGGAACCAACAGATCATGTCTGCAACTGTTACTTTTGCATGGTGCCTCCAGTCAAGAAAGGTATTTGCAAGAAGAAAAAGTGGATTTTACAACATCCGAATATACCCTCTGCTATACGCCCGGTACCTCATGGCGAAGGACTACCCATTCCTGAGCCCCTACACTCATTCTCCCTGGAGTCAGAGGACGGGAAGAATGAAGGAACCTGTGAAACTTGTGAGCCTTCAACTTCACAAGACCCTGAATTTGTTTATAACTTGACATCTTCTAAACTGCACATGATAACTCAGAATGAATTAAACAACCTTATCAGAGATTTAGAACTGCCAAAGAGTAAGGCAGAGCTGTTGGGCTCCAGATTACAGCAGTGGAATCTCCTTGCTAAAAATGCTAGTGTGTGTAAGTTTCATGACCGTCAAAAAGTTTTTGTCCCATTCTTCATCATGGAAGGTGACCTTGTAGCTTGCAACGACATCGATGGTCTGATGGCAGCTCTGAACATTATTCACAATCTTGATGAGTGGAGACTGTTCATTGATTCATTGAAGTTGAGTCTAAAAGCTGTTTTGTTGCATGTTGGCTACGTATTGCCATCAATTCCAGTTGGTCATGCAGTCCACATGAAGGAAACTTTTGAACTGCATAAACTATGACAAACATCAGTGGCAGGTTTGTGGTGACTTGAAAGTTGTTGCTATCGTGCTTGGACTGCAGCCAGGCTACACTAAGTATTGCTGTTTTCTGTGTGAATGGTATAGTCGGGCTAGGACTTCTCATTACATCAAGAAGGATTGGCCACTCTGATACTCATTGGAACCTGAAACAAAAAATGTTCAGTATCCTCCACTTGTAGAATTGAGCAAGATTTTGTTACCACCCTTACACATCAAACTGGGCGTCATGAAAAATTTTGTTAACACTAGAACAGCGGAAATTTTTGCATACCCATAACAGCGAGAGGCGGTCAAATTGACCGCCACCTAATATTATTTTAAATTTACGTTTACATTTGTATTTATCGAAGGAAAATTATACTTTTTACAGGTATTTAATTTTATTTGAAGTAAATAAACGGTATTAATTTATAACCATATACGATAAAACCAATTACGCTTATAAATTAATAAAACTTTAGGGTTAACTTCGCAAAATAATAATCCTTTTTTCATCTTACTAATAAATCCTAGTTTTTATTTCTGTGCTTTTCTATGTTGAAGAACACTTCTTGCAAATGATTTTCTTGATTACGTGGCTTGTGCATGATCCACATACCTTTTTTTACATTTGTGACAAATTTCACAAGTTTTATTTTGCTTGCACATTCGCACTTGGCATTGTTTTCTTTTCCGGGACAATATCACATCTGTCTCTGCAGTGTCGTCTTCACTGATATCCTGCTCTGCGTCACTCTTTTTAAAACCCTGTTGTAATTGTAATGCTAGCTGCAGAAGAAAGTTGCGACGAGTAATGTTCTTACCAGTAACTTCCCTATAGAGAACAGCTGCATTGATTCCAGCGAGGTCCAACATATTATAGAAAACATGAACGGGCCACCTTCTTGAACCAGCTTTAGTGCTGTATTTGCGAGCCATCTGATCAACTATATCTACTCCATATTTTGTTGAATTGTAGTAAGTCACAGTTTCAGGGGTTCTTTTTGCATTATCTTCAACTTGAACACAGCTATGCACGCTGCTCAGAAGAATCACATTTTTATTTGGTTTGCATTGATAGACAGTTAGCATTGCTTGGTCATTTTTCAAAACATGAGTGTTGAACCTTTTGTCTCACAAATTCTTGATGGCAATTGGCACTTCTTTTTGGGCACGATTCATTGTCCCAACAAGGGTAGTATTTTTGTGTTGTAATTTACGACATAAACTCACTGAAGTAAAAAAGTTGTCAGTCGTAATGTTTCTTCCTTTGCCAAGGTATGGTTCGACAAGTTGAAGAACTACATATTCTGAAAGCGGTTGGTTTGATGGGCGCTTTGCATCTTTACCAAGGTATGGGAATCCGTTCAAGAAGTATTTTGACTTGGTATCAGCAGCTATCCAAAATTTTATACCAAATTTGTCTGGCTTAGTGGCAATGTACTGGGTAAAAGGGCACCTTGCTTTAGTGGGGAATAACTGTTCATCAACAGTTATATATTCGCTTGGTCTGTAGCAAGCAATGCAATTTTGGGTGAACCGATTCCAAACTTGAGATGTCAGTGCAAATTTGTCCGTTTTCAGCCTTTCAGATCTGTTAGACTTCATGTCAAAATGGAGGTATCTCATAATTTCTCGAAAGTGATCTCGTGCCATTGTTTCACGAAAGAAAGGAGGTCCCCACTCTTTTGACCAGAGATCATCAGCAGGTTGCCTCTTGGCCAATATTCCTCGAGCAAACATGATGCCAATAGTAGCCATAATTTCTTCCAGTGACACAGTCCATGAAGTAGTTTTCAATCGTCTATGAGCTTCTGCTTGAGTACACTTTTGTATATGTTTCAAAATAAAATCATCAATTAGCAATCTAAAAGCACTCAAAAAATCATTTTCAGCAATTTGTCATTTGGCATAAACTGTGGGGCCAGGTTCTTCACGTACAATATTCTGTGATCGGGTTTTTCCCTCATTTCTGTTGCCTTGTTCAATAACCTCCCATTCTGTGCCATCCTTCGCCGTTAAAACTGAACCAACTTCAATCAAAGCAGGAGTTTCGCATCACTTTTTTCTTCCCATAAAGCCTCCCATCTTTCCTGCAAGTAATAAAGCACAATGGTAAGTTGCTATTACAGGCCCGTAGCCAGACTGAATGAGTAGGAGGGGCGGAGAAATTGATAGGGGGGACAATGAAGGAATATATATATATATATATATATATATATATATATATATATATATATATATATATATATATGGTTCTAATTCAATTCGGCAAACAGTGGTGAAAAGTGCCGAGTTTTTCCAGGGGGGGGGCAGAATGTTTTACAGGGTGGGCTTTGCCCCCTCTTGCCCCCCCCCACCATGGCTACGGGCCTGTGCTCTTATAATATTTATATATATAACCATAATGGTTCTACAATATGACACGAAATCATTGCTAATCATCATCAATAAACTTATGCACGAATCGCCATACTGAAACTGACAAAGATGTAAATATTTATTGTACTCACCCGCAACATGACCAGCATTGAACGTTTTATTAGCTGAATCAGTTTGTGCCTGGTCATCACTTTCTTCATTTGACTCAGATGATGAACTTTCTGCCTGAGGAATATAATCATCTTCACCATCATCACTGTCCAATGATATATCACTTCCTTCTGAGTTTGATTCTGAAATTGCTTGCAAACATCGAAGAATTTCTTCATTTGAAAGAGAGGGGTTTGCACACATGCTTGCAGCTTGGAAGCGCAACACACACTGAACCGCCGTGTGTTGTTGTCAACAACATACAGCGAGATTGAACATGTTATGACAAGTCTTTACAGCACTCCTGTTTTGCTTTTATGAGAAACGGTCAAAGTGACCGTTTCGCTGTTATAGTAATATCGCTGAATATCTTGTGAAATAATTAGATATATTGAATCATATTATACCACAAAAAGGTTATTGGCGTAGTGAAGGCATTCATGGAATATGACGGCGAACTAATCCGAATTAAGCAAGATATGCTAATTAAATTTGGAAAAAGCGGTCAAAATGACCGCTTCGCTGTTCTAGTGTTAAGGAGCAACCAATTTTCTCGGAAATACCAAAGCTGACAATACAGGGAGCTAGTGGAAAACCTGCTGTTGTCCTATCAAAAAATGGGCTGCAATGTGTCTTTAAAGATACATTTCCTCCATTCGCACTTGGAGTTTTTTTTTGGCCAACTGCGGAGCAGTCAGCGATGAACATGGTGAACTTTTCCACCAGGATATCTCAGCTATGGAGAAACGCTACCAGGGGAAATGGAGTCCATCATTGTTAGCAGACTACTGCTGGACAATAACAAGAGATGCTCCAGAAGTTGAATACAAGAGACAAGCAAAGAAGCGACGGGTTGAATCAATATAAGTGACTGCATTATACAGGTATGTTACTAATATATGGTATACATATACGCAAAATGTGTAACTTAAATTTTCTTGGAAACTAGCCAGTCGACTGTTTTTATGGTCATATTCATTTTCAGCACACCAAAATCCATAATAGGAAACACATTTTATCTCTGAAGCACAAACTTTTTCAAAATTTGTAGACCAGTGTAATCAGAATGTTAATTGGAATGTAATCACTTATAAGACCAGAGCTGCTGCAGTTCTCTGAACTCAGTTTTGATCAGGGTGTAGGATTGGGAGCCTATGAGCCTATAGAGGCACTATGTGGTGAAGCATGAAAGGAACACATCTGCTCTGCTCAGAGGTTGGGACAATAATCATTAATTTAATCCTTAATGTCTTGCAATTAATGTCTAAGTGCAAGACAACCACCTTGTAACAATGTTAAGATGCCAAATTTCCCCTTACACTCTTCCCAACTTGAATGGGCTTACCTATTCACAGTATGAGTGAAAAGTAACAAAAATAAATCTTTTTGTACTTATTTTATTACAATAATACAATCAGGGGACTTAATACAACACATGCTTTAAAACTGAAGTGTATGATACTAGTTAACAATTTAATAAGCCAACCATTTTTTCTGATGTAAGTAATAAGGAACCACTGTGCCATGATCTGAACTCATCATTGATCTTTATAAAGATATTTATTAGTTTATTATGAAAATTAATCACAGTGAGTTGCCTATGGTTCATTCCATGACAAATTGTGCAAAAAAAAAGAAAAAGTGTACCATACCTTCATAGATTTTGCTTAAATTTGGTTCATGGAATGGTCTATGCTAGTAAGCACCAAATTTCAAATATCAGCTCAGTCGGAGTTATGGTTCAAAAGTTATGCTTCCCCTTTTTTGAGGGGGGGGGGGGGAGACAAAAACTGGAAATTTTCAAACTATCGGGTCATCCCATAAGTAATGTCATTTTTTACAATAGATTAAGTTTAAAACTAGTCCTACTTGGTTTAAACATAAATTTTCTGAAGGTTATATCTAAGAGGAGACTATCATGTTCGCTCCATACTTTACAGACCTGACCAGTCAAGACGTATGTTTTGCTTTATGTGAACCCTCATAAACATGGCGGTATCAGAAGAGCATATCAGGCATATAATGCTTTATGAGTTAAAAAAAGGGAATCGTACTACAGTCAACCCTCGCTATAATGGACCCCGTTAGAGCGGATATCGGATAAACCAGGACACACCACTGGCGACTTAACCAGGAAAAGAAGAAGAGCGTGTGACCCTGTCGGTGACCCAGAAGCTGGAATTAATCAAGAAGTTAGAGGCGGGTGCTTCGGTGGCCAAGGTGTGCGCGGAGTATGGCGTGAAAAAGCAAACTGTTTCCGACATTCGTAAGGCCAAGGACAAGCTAACTTTTATATTTTTATTATATTTCATTATTTTCTGTATCATTTATCATGTATCGTGTTCAGCAGACAGTGCACAGTACTGTATATAGTATCTCCATTACCGTATCATATACCTATACTGTAGGTTACCAGTACCGTCGGTTATATCGGACAATCGGCTATAACGGACACCTTTTCCCCCCTATTAGTCCGTTATAATGAGGGTTGACTGTACTGAAGCAACGCGAAACATTCAGGAAGTTTATGGCAACAATATTCTGCATGTGAGGAAATGTCATAGATAGTTTCAAAAGTTTAGAAATGGTGACTGCTGTTTGACAGATGTAGCATGCTCTGGACGCCCTGCTGAGTTTGATGATGACCTGCTGTTAGCCACACTTGAAGAAGACTGTTCAACAACTGTCGAAGAATTGGCCCAGAAACTCAATTCATCCCCGTCCACCATCCATCAACATTTGCAACAACTCTGGAAAGTGCCTAAGTTAGGAAAATGGGTGCCACATGAATTGTCAGTCGACAATCTGAGGGTGGGACAAAGGTGGTGTAATACACTTTGAAACCTTACCACACAACCAAACAATCACTGCTCAAGTCTACTGTCAACAACTGGATCGATTGAACACTGCACTAAAAGAAAAGAGACCACCTTTGGTTAATCGGAAAGGAATCGTGTTCTGCCACGACAACACTCATCCTCATACCGCTCAGATCATTTCTGCAAAAATTGAGGAGCTTGCGTGGAAAAAACTTCCACATCCTCCATATTCTCCAGACCTTGCGCCTTCAGATTATCATCTCTTCAGGAGTCTGCAAAACTATCTTGACAAGAAACAGTATACTTCTTTAGATGACCTGCACACCAGTCTTTGTACGTTTTTTGTCTCAAAACCACCTGAATTTTATAAACATGGCATTGAAGAGCTTGTAGGATATTGGCAGAGTGTCATTGATTCCGATGGAAAATATATACTAGATTAAAAAGTTTGTTGAGTTTTTTTTGTCCTTCAAATTCCGATCTAAAAAATGACATTACTTATGGGATGACCTGATACCATAACTCAGTCCATAATTGACATAGAACAGTGATTTAAAGTGTGTATGAAAGGTAATTGCGCATATAACAAAGCATAAGCAGAAAAAATGACTAAAATTAACAAAAAAAGTTACGACACTTTATTCCATTTGAAGGGGTCTTGCCCTCCCCCTAAATTACAGATTTTTTATAATTTTCATATATATAAAAAATGAGTTTCAACCTTATTCTATCAATATATGAAAAGAAATATATGTGTATTTGCATATAAAATAGGTATTTACAGATTTGAAAATGACTACTTTCACTTAAGAGACAATAATTTCTAACAAACTGTTCAACATTATCATTGACTTCTGGTATATAGATTGATGTACTTGTTAAAAATGTAAATACATATGTGTTAAACTAGTATTCTAAGAACTAAACATAAAACACTAGTACCTACCATAAAATATCTTCCCCCATTCGATTGTTGGGTAAATTGGTTGAACAAAAAATCCTATGTGGACATTAAAAAAGTGGCAGTCCTACCCAGGATAACTATTGGCTAACTAGAGGGATCTTTATTTTGTTTTTTGTGATGCGCAAAGCATTCACTGTGTTCTCATTTAATGTATATATTTTTTTTCATTTTGAACAGATTTATGTACATATACGTATAGTGTTTTAAATAAGTAAAAGTGTTTGATGAAAATGTTTACACATAAAAGCTATGACAAGCGCTGTTGCAACCCTTTTGAACTGCACATAAAGCCTATTCTGTGAAACTTGAGGCCACTTCCAAAGCTTGTTGAAAATAGTGACCTTAAATATAATTTCAGTGATGAATCAGAAGTTTGTATAAATTGTCTGAAATTAATTAATAAAGACGCAAAACCTGAAGAATTATTCAGACTGCCAGAAGCAATAACTAGTAGTACTGAAAGTATGACTACTTCACCTGACATATCCCCAGAAAAAATTCCAAGAAAATGTACTGAAACGGATAAAGATATTCAACGAGAAGATCTTAATGCAACTTTGGAGCAACTTCATGTTACTCCAGTGAAATTACGTAAGTAACTAGCTATTAATGTGTGTACAGATAATGCATTTTTATACTGTCAGCTAAAATTTAATTCAGATATAGTTGTCTTATACCTAATACATATATTGAAATTATCTAAAAAATATACTTCATTTCAGAAATTCAGATTGTTACCACTAGATATGTCATGCTTATATTTATTAATTGTATTTCAAATTGTATTTCAGATGCCCTAAGCAGTGGAAGCAGATCAAAGGCAGTTTCACAAAAATACAAAAAAGCTTCAACCTCCCTCAAGAGAAAGTTGGAAACTGCATTTGCCACTGAAGTTCAAGATGTTGGTGAGCCACTGAGTAAGTAGCATCTCAAAGAAGCAGATTTGGAGAGGTAAGAAACTAAAAATAATTAATGAGATGACTTTGAACTATTAATGTATGTATGTAAATACTTGTATATAGGTACAGTATTATAGGTTGTCATGTTTGGATATATATGTAGACATTAGCTATATTTCCTAAAATGTGACATCATCCCATATACGTACTAAATATACTGGTATATGTTCAAATTCATGAAGTACAGTACTTCCTTAATTCTTGAATAATATAAATCACGTACTTACATCATTTATTTTGTACAGTAATTTGGGGTTATGTTTTTTTATAGGTATGAAAACCTCATGAGTGATCTTGTAAAAGACTTCAAATCCACATCATCGTGGATGATATGGATCCATTGTCCTATTTCTAGGACAATGGATTTGTTTGGTGCAACCAGATACATGGTTGACAAAGCCAGACATTTGAAACATACATTTGGTATTATGCCACAGATTCCTATCTACAGTAAAGGAAGAAAACTAACTGAAGATATTATCTCTGAAATAAAGGAATTCTATGAAGATGAAGAAGTCAGTCGTTTGTGTGTAGGGAAATCTGATTGTATTAGCATAAGAAATAAAGATGGTGAAAAAGAGTACAAGCAAAAACATCTATTACTAGGAAATTTAGAAGAATTATATTCAAAATATAAAGAAGACAATGATGATGACACAGAGTTTTCTACCTTTGCCAATCTGAGGCCTAAATGGTGTATAATTGCTGGAGGCAAAGGAACCCACTCAGTTTGTGTTTGCACCCACCACCAGAATCCTAAACTCATGGTATCAGCAATTGCAGAGAAAAACTTAACCTATTACACACTTATGGAAAAAAGTGTTTGTGATATGAATTCTTCTACATGCATGTTACATGGATGTCGAGAATGTCCTGGAAGCATAGGCATATTTAATTTCTTAAATACTATATCTTCCTTGACAAGAAGAGATTCTGTCGAATATGTTCAGTGAACTAATACAGATAGATCAACATTGGAAACTCACATAGCTTCTCCAGATGAATTTATTGAACACCTTTCAGAAAACATTGTTTTCTTTTACTAGGCACCACTACATTGCAAAAAGCCAGAGTCAGTATTTGAAGAGTATGAAACAGAATCTTCACTGTGATGAAATACTTGTGCTAGGGGATTTTGCAGAAAACTACTCATTCATCACTCAAGATGAACGACAAAGTTTTCACTGGACAAATGACCAGGTGACCCTCCATCCATTTGTGGTGTATCACATGAAGGATGAGGAATTAATTCATACTAGTTACTGTATTATTAGTGATTGTCTTGAGCACTCAACATCAGCAGTTCACATTTTTCAACAATATTTAATGAAGGATATTAAACAGAAATTCCCCAATGTACAAAAAGTAATTTATTTCTCTGATGGGTGTGGAGGCCAATACAAAAACAAATATAATTTCAGCAATCTATGCTATCATGAACAGGATTTTGGTGTGAAGGGTGAGTGGAATTTCTTTGCCACAAGTCATGGGAAAAATGCTTGTGATGGTATTGGAGGAACTATTGAAAGAGTTGTAGCAAAGGCTAGTTTGCAATGTACTGATACTGGTCATATTCTAACACCAAGAGCTTTCTATGATTTTTGCACTGAACACCTTAATTCAATTATTTGTTTGTATGTTACAAAGGAGGAGGTTCATGTGAATGAATTCAATCTTTCTAGTAGGTTTAATGAAGCTTTACCTGTTAAAGGTACACGGGGTTTCCACAGGTTTGTACCAGAGTCAGAAAACCTAATACAAGCTTATCAGACATCTGATTCTGATAATTGTAAATTGTTTAGAATAAGTACTGGGGCTGAACCAGATAAAGACAGTCAACTAGTTGACAAAGATGAGTATCAAATTGGCCAGCACGGTATGTTGCCTGTAAATATGATGATAAAGTTTGGTTTGGAATTATTTTAGACATTTCAGAAGAATATGGTGATTATAAAATCAGTTTCCTCACCTCATCACGATCTACCACTCAGTATTATTTTCTGATGAAAGAGGATGTTTGCTGGATAAAGAAAAGTGATATGATTTCTATCATGATGACACCAAATATCAAGCCTGGTGTTAAGATTATTTACTCCTTCAATCCAAAGCAAGTTCAAGAACTTAGTGGGAGTTTGGAACCAAAACTAGGATTAAAATCTGTTGAAAATTAACTATATATAAGCTTGGGTAGTTATAGATTATTAGCATTAAGAATTATTGCACCATGCATAAATTGCAGTGTATTAATTACCTAACAGCTAACATGAATTTGTAAAAATTAGTCTTTTAAGTAAAAGTAGCCATTTTGAAATCTGTAAATACCTATTTTATATGCAAATACACATATTTCTTTTCATATATTGATTAGAAAAAAGTTGACTCATTTTGTATATATATGAAAATTTTAAAAAATCTGTAATTTAGGGGGAGGGGCAGGACCCCTTCAAATGGAATAAAGTGTTGTAACTTTTTTTCTGTTAATTTTAGCCATTTTTTCTATTTATGCTAATTTGTTGTGTGTGCAATTACCTTTCATAATCACTTTAAATCACTGTTATATGTCAGTTAGTGACTGAGTTATGGTGGTTTGAATATTTACAGTTTTCACCCCCCCCCCCCCCTAAAAGGGGGGAGCATAACTTTTGAATCATAACTCCGATTGAGCTGATATTTGAAATTTGGTACTTACTAGCATAGACCATTCTATAAACCAAATTTAAGCAAAATCTATGAATGTGTGGTTTTGATCACTGCATGATTTGTCATGGAATGACCCCAATGTAACTGAACTTAATAAACGAACTACATAACCTAACTGCCAACCATGGTGAGGGAAATCAGTAATTGTAATCATCTGTATTTGATTATAAATTCAGGAGTAATCATGGGCAAAAAATGTAATCCTAATCATAATTGATTACAAGCAACATAGGTCATGTAATCATATGTATTCAAAACCTATCCAAATGTTTATAAAAACATTTTCACCTCTATGTGTAGAAATATGCTTTGAGTCTCATTGGCCACTTTAAATGTATTTGTGGGGCAGGCTAGCAAGGGTATTTAAGGGGATTTGTCACTTAATTTAGTGACATTTTAATTTATTTAGTGCCAGTTTTATCCAGAAGGTGACATGTCTAAATATCTGTGAGTTCTTGATCAGTTTAGTAACAAATTTAGTGACTTCTGATCAGTTCATGTTTGTGTCTGTGTCATTTTTTTTTTCTTCCTTTTGCCTACTTGCTTTGCTATAAGCTACCAAAATTACTAAATAAATAGGCAATGTATTAATTTGTGTTGGCCTATTTTTATTATACAGGCTATATGTAGGCTGTTACAATCTTGTCTATTTACCAAATATACCTGGCTACCTATGATCTAGGCCAGGGGTCAGCAATGACCCCTGACCAAGATTGACTTTATCTACCTTCATTTATAAGTTGGTGGCTTACTTCAGCCTAACTGTATCTGTTCTTCATGAGTGTTGGCCAAGTTTACCCATATTTTTTAACTTAATGAAGCCTACTGTTTATCATGGAACCCAATCTCAAGCTCACTGTTTGCCACTTATATTGCCTAAGCCTATTACACTTGGCCCTAGGATAACCTAGTCACTTCATTTAATGCACAGATTGAGTACTTGGTTACTTGGCATCTTTAAGGGGGATTTTGTTAAAGCCTAATGCAAAAAAAAAATTAAGACACTTTTTCATATACAATTGATTATGATTACTTTGGAAAAAAAATCATGATTACTTTTGATTGTTTTCTATTTAATTCACATAAAAGGATGCCTCAGTTTTTGATAACATGATATCATGATCATATTTATTGTCATTATTATTATTATTATAATACATATATAAATATGAATAAAAAAAATATAAACATTGGTGGCACTCATGGAGGATATTTAAAGTTGAAATACTGATAAGTGGCACCTAACAGGAAAATGTTGCTAAAATGTTCGGTCCCTTCACCTTAGACATGATGTTGATATGCTTGGAGGTGTGCAATGTAGGGCAATCAAGCTTATCTCTAACCTAAGAACATTGGAATACAAGGAAAGATTAAAGGAACTAGGTATATTTAGTTTTGAGAGATGTTGTATGAGGGGAGATATGATACAGATATTCAAAATGTTTTCAGTTTGGACAATTTAGATGTACATAACTTTTTCTCATTAGATACTGATGGGATAACTCTTGGACATAATAAGAAAATTAGAAATAAACTTGTTGACTTGATCTACAAAAATACTTCTTCAGTCATAGAGTAGTAGATTTTTGGAATGACTTGCCATATGATGTGGTAAACAGTAACTCATTAGTTAATTTTAAGGTTAATTCCTAGTTTGGAGGTATCCTCTTCATACGCAATGCATATGTATAAATATTATATCATTGGATAGGCAATAGTTTATTTATGAACAGTGTGAGGTGGAAATTTTATAAATTTATGTATTTTATAAATAAAAGAATATATTTTATGCAGGGATGGGAAACTGAATCAAACTGAAATCAATAAAGTGATAAAACCAATATTTTTTTATGAACTGAAATAAAAAAAAAATGAACTGAAAAAAATTCTGACAACAAAAATTGAAATTCAAACTGAAATTGAAAAATAATCAAAACTGAACTCTGAATTCTAATAGATTAAAAATAACAGTTTTGCCTTTCAGTTTTGAGGAGTATTGGATTTCAAAAAATATAAATAACGTGAATTATTTTCCTTTTTGTGTGACTTAACATTTGTATGGATTTAACATGTGAGTTTATGAGGTATTTGTATTTTGTATATAATAAACAGAGGTGCATTTAATTGATTTATTCCCCTGTTCTAATACTATTATTTATATATTTTATACATGTCGTGTACTTTAAAATTTAAAGTGTATGAATTAATAAAACATTTTGAATTGAAAGTTGTTTGTTAAATAAAACTATGTGAAAGAACTGAAGTGAATAAGTACAAAAAAAAGATTGAGTGTTTCATGCTGATTCAGTTGGCTACAAATTATAGATGCTTACATGTTTAATCATACAAAAGTAAAGATAGTTACTAAAGCAAATTCTCTCTGAAAAACAGAAATGCAAATACAAATATAAAATTAAATCTGAATTTGTCAACAGGGTACCTCCAAAAAAATAATATAAATAGTACAAAGAAATTCTTAAAGAAATCTGAAAAAAACTGGAATCAAAATTTAAATTCAATTGAACCAAAAAGGATAAAACTTGAATTGAAAAATGAACTCAAATAAAAAGAAACTTAAAAACTGAAATCAATATTTTTGCAAACTTAAACTGAAATAAAAAACTGGACTTAAAAATTTATCAGTTTCCCATCCATGATTTTATGATATATTTTTGACACCCATCATCTGTATCAGGAGCAAATCTAAGCCTTTACATTTCCATTTCCGACTTATCAGTTGTAACATTTCATTCTTTGTGCTAAAATTAGTCATCTTTTACATTGTAAGGGAAAGGTGTGTATTAGGGTGCATCAAACGCCCCAACTGATGTGGATTTTGCTGGCCAGTTCTGAGCTGTTGCTTCTTGTGTAGTTAAGACCTATGGTGCCAATTTTTGGTCAATTTTTGAAATTTTCACATTCCCACTTTTTAATTGAAAATTTAATTTTTTTTGAGAAATTCTCCTTTTTCACGATAAAGTGAACAACAACAAAGTTGTTTACAGAGTGAAAGTTTTCAATACTATGGATTTAAACAGTATCAATCATCTATTCTTGTAGTATGCACTATCAGGCTATTTATTTAACACACTATTTAGAAATATACTATTTTAGAAACACTATTTAAAAATACTTGCTTCGTTACAGACTGTTTTTCCATGAATGTGCGTGGTAGACAAGACTTATGCCAGTTTCTGCTCGGTACTCTGCCAACAGAAACGGACAAAATTATAAAAGGTTCCCGCCTTCCCACCTATGGGCAAGTATATCGCTCCTTCTCTTATAAAAGGAGCAAATTCGATAGATCCACTGGTTATTTCAAGAAAGTTCTCTATCAAGCTGCAAAGGAAGTTGCAGCACAAGTTGTTCTATTTTATATAAAGGGCGGCATACAACATGTAAGTGAGAAAAAGATTGCCGAGCATATAATGAGATTGCATGATGACGTGAATAACCTACAAAAAATTCAAATCGACAAAAGAGACAGCGATAACAACATGAGAAAGATAAACGAATTTCGGGAAAAACTTGGCCTCTATGGCCAAAGAATGCCGTGGAAACTATTACAAATGAGGAAGATAAAGTTTTTCTCAAAAGCATGATGTCTGATAGAACAGCATCATTTGGCTCTTTGGACAAGAAAAATGCTATATCTGCAATAAAACGGAATGAGAGAATGGCCAAAAGAAATGAATACTATCAAAAGCAAAAAGTAGACCAGCCTAGCACAAGTTGGGCAACAGATGATTATGAATCAGATGCTGACACTATCACTGGAACAAAACACGACAATGAAGATCAAGACAGTGGTTCTGATAGAGAGGAGTTTGATTTGGAGCCAAAACGAATGCACAAAAGAGTGAAAAAAAACTGGTGAAGACATTTTCATTCCCTATGATATCCTGAAAGACAAGAGAGTTACTTCTGTGGCAGCAAGGGCCCATGGAGTTACTCCAACTGCTGCTGTAGGTATAATATCTGCATTTGTGCAAGCCTGTGGAGGAGACACTGACAAACTTAGTTTGTCATATGCATCAGCATCTCGAGCAGCTGCAGCCAATGTAAAGGAAATGGCAGAAAAAATCCGAGGTTTATGGCAACCATCAGACATTGGAACCGTTCACTGGGATGGAAAGCTGATGAGAACGCTGAACAACAAACACATGAAGAAGAACGTCTCCCAGTAAAGGCTTTGCCCAGCAAAATGACGAAATTTCAATCCGAGCAGCTAAATCATTTCAGTAGGTTTGGTACACTGATATATGCTAAGTATTGGTTTATGGCATCTAATGCCCTTGATGCTCCAATAAATGACTTGGAACTTATTAGGAATCTTAAAACATATTCTAAAATTGACCAAGAGGTGGCAGCTGTTGCTACCAAAGCCATTGAGCGTCATCTGTGGAGCTTAACAGCAGAAATGGTACCTGTGTCACTATTTAGCCAAAAGGTACCAGCAGAAATGAAAAGGAAAATTTCCAATAAAATGATAATGTCAAAAGATATGAAAATTCATTCCAAAGGCATGGGGCTGGATTTGGTAAGCCAATATTTCCATCGCTTGATGCCCTACATGCAAACTCTCAAGATCTATCTTCCTTTGTCAATGATGGGTCATGGGTATTTTTCAAGACACTCCAATGCAACCCTACTTTCTTGCAGAACCCTGAAAATTGGGCGATCAATCCATCCTACAAGCAATGTCAGGAAAAAGTCTGCAATCTAAAGGTTGTTAATGATTCTGCCGAACGCGGTGTCAAATTGGCCAGTGATTATTTAAAGTCTTCTAAGAAAGAAACCCTCTACCAAGATACATTGCAAGTAGTTGAGGAAAATCGTGAAAAAATTGGCAATATGAGAAAAAAACAAATGTTTGAAAAAATTAAAATGGCTCCTGACAGCTTAACTTAAGGTGTTGTTTAGTGATAAATGCTTTAAACAGGATTCTGCCCATTTTGCTTGTTTCATAGTTCTGCTTTTGCTCTTTTTGTAAATTTTTGCTAATTTTGTTAATTTTTGTCTTTTATTAATTTTCTAGTAAAAAATGGGAATGTGAAAAATTTAATAAAAAGGAAAAAATTGTTTATTTTGTATTCACCACAATGAGGAGCAAGACATATGTGCCGGCCAGTAGTGTGATATCAATTTAAAATTTTCATGGGGCGTTTGATGCACCCTAGTGTGTATCTGTGTTTTAAAAAGTTTAAAATATGGGGTTTGACAACATTTAGATCAAATAATGCCCAGTTTAGGTTGAATAATGTTCAGGTTAGGTTGACTGATGCCCAAGTTAGGTTCTTTTTCCACCTCATAACATTCATAAATAAATTATTTCCAATTCAGTGGTGTAATTTCTATGCATGTGCAATAAATTTGAAGGACACCTCTAAACTCAGAATTTATTTTTAGAAAAATTTGGACATTTTCATGAATGAAAGAGAGAGTTTGTAGATTATAAATAGTGTGTGTTCTTAGCTGAAGTTATGTAGGTTACTTTGGTAGTAGTAAATAGCTGTAGTGTATGTTAATTAGCTGACTTGAGATTGATATTTTGCAAGATTTTATTATTGAAATATAGCTCATGACTTGGAAAACCTTGATTGGCCCTAGTGGCTTCCAGTTTTCCAAATGAAATGTAATGTAATGTAATTACAAATAGTGTATATTCTGAGCTTCAGTTATATAGGCTACTTTGGTAGCTCCGTAAATAGTTGTATATTAATTAGCTCACTCAAGAATGACATTTTGTACAATTTTATTATAATAGCTTACTTGAGAGTGATATTTTGTACAACTTATATAATATAGCTCATGACTAAGATAACCACAATAGGCCACAGTGGATTCATGTTTTCCAAATGAAATGTTATGTAATGCTATAAAAGTTTGCCAACAGATTTGTTCATGCATGATCATTTTGTATGACCCAATGGATTCATACACAACAGAAAAATATTGTAACTGCAAAATAACATAAAACAAATATATATATACACAGGGTGTTTATAAAGTCCTTATCCATTTCAGAGAAAATATAGTAAAAAGGGTAAAATTCAATAACGGTATAATAGAAGGCATTTAATGAATACTTAAGCGTATGATTCTACATGAGCACCATCAGTATCTCTCCAGAGTTTGAATCTGTCAGCAGCATTGCAGAACACATTTTGGAGCATGACAGGGGTTATTTTTGTAACTGCTGTTACAATATAAGCACATAAATGTTCCAGTTTCATTCAGATTGCATTTTAAACACCGTCATTATGCAAACATTGCTCGGGAGTACCAAAATGAACAATTTCCAAATTGATGGATTGGATGTGGAGGCAACAGGCCCTGGGTGGCTCGATCTCCTGACCTAATGCCCTTGGATTTCTTTGCATGGGGCTTTATCAAACATCTATCAAACAAGAGTTACAGATATCGAGATTTACGTGCTTGTATCGTAACAGCAGTTACGAAAATAACCCCTGTCATGCTCCAAAATGTGTTCCACAATGCTGTTGACAGATTTGAACTCTGTAGAGATACTGATGGTGCTCATGTAGAATCATATGCTTAAGTATTCATTAAATGTATGCCTTCTATTATATTGTTATTGAATTTTATCCTTTTTGCTCCATTTTCACTGAAATAGATAGGGACTTTAAAAACACCTTGTATGTATATATGTATGTTAGAAGGAATCTGTGTAACTAGGAACTTCATGAAATCCCTAAAATGTTCAGGGATTTCATGTAAAGTTTCATGCAAGTTGTGATATTTTTACTAGTTTTAACAAAAATATCATGACTTAATCTACCTAATCCTCAAGGCCATGCAGTTGACCTAACTGGGAATTGAATAATTTTCCTGCAAGTTTAACAAAAATGTCATAACTTAACCTTACGTGAAATCCCTGAACATTTTAGGGATTTCCTTAAATCCCTAATTACACAGATTTCCTGTAATATGTATTATACAGGGTGTACATAAAGTCAGGATCTATTTTTGTGAAGCACTTGGAAATTATATGGAATTCAATCATAAAATGATAAAGTGGTAACATTTATTAAATAATTAAGAGTAGGATTCGACGTGATGCCCATCAGTATCCCTGCACAGCTCAAATCATTCTGCAGCATTTCTGAACACATTCTGGAGAATTTGCAGGGTTATGTTATCTGCAGCAGTTCGTATACGTGTACGTAAGTTTTCAAGACTCATAATCTTCGTCTGATAGACGTGTGATTTGATAAAGCCCCATGCAAAGAAATCTAAAGGGGTTAAATCTGGTGATCTCACTGGCCAAGGTCTGTTGCTTCCACGTCCGATCCAGCGATTTGGAAAACGTCCATTTAGATAATCCTGAATAATTTTGGCATAGTGACAAGGAGCACCATCATGTTGATAGACGATGGCACTAACAATCCTATCTCCGTCATCTATCAACATGATGGTGCTCCTTGTCACTATGCCAAAATTGTTCAGGATTATCTAAATGGACGTTTTCCAAATCGCTGGATCGGACGCGGAAGCAACAGACCTTGGCCAGCGAGATCACCAGATTTAACCCCTTTAGATTTCTTTGCATGGGGCTTTATCAAATCGCACGTCTATCAGACAAAGATTACGAGTCTTGAAAACTTACGTATACGAACTGCTGCAGATAACATAACCCCGCAAATTCTCCAGAATGTGTTCAGAAATGCTGCGGAACGATTTGAGCTGTGCAGGGATACTGATGGGCGTCATGTCAAATCCTACTCTTAATTATTTAATAAATGTTACCACTTTATCATTTTATGATTGAATTCCATATAATTTCCAAGTGCTTCACAAAAATAGATCCTGACTTTATGTACACCCTGTATAGTAATATTATATGTATTGGTAAAAATGCATAAAGATGGTTATCATTTTTTTGTCAACCTTTTTTGCAAACCTTTTACAAGCGGATTTTACTCAATAAAACAACATCTTTGAATAAAATATGTACTTTTATTCAGTAGGTTAGGTTAGGTTCCTTTGTTGTATGAAAAATGAAGTAAATGATGCGTTATAACCCACAAGATCCAAAATTTGTTTTTTAATGATTTTTTGTGAGAAATACTGTAGTGATGTTCTTTTTGGCCACAAAAATAGCTAAATGTCACCTAATCTAACATATTTTATATTTCGTCATTCACAAGGTATGTGATAAAAAACTAGTTATGTAAAATATTGGTTAGGTTAGGTTTCACTTAACCATCTACAAGGTATGTGATCAAAAACTGGTTACATAAAATATTGGTTAGGTTAGGTTACATTTTGCTTTCTTTGCAGCAAAAAAGAATGGTAAATGTTAAGTTGAGGGGTAAATTATGAACTAACGAAAATACCAACTTAACCTAACCAAAATACCAACTTAACCTAACCAAGACTCGATAATTTTCTCATAAGTTTAATGAAAATGTCAGAACTTAACCTTACTAACTAGTTAGGTTAATTGAATGCCCAGTTAGGTCAACTGTTATGCCCTTGATGATTGGCTAGGTTAAGCTGTAATATTTCCATTAGTTTTAATGAAAATATTCTGTCAAAATTGTTACTAACTGAAAAAAAGAAATTAGGGTACTAAAAGGAAAAGATCCAAAACTACTGATCATCCCTGTAGACATTTTATTTGCCTTATTTGTAACCTCAATTTTACGTACCTAAAACGAAAGATCACCCTGTAATTTTGATAAAGTGGGATATTTATCAAAATTACTATCTGTAAGCAATATGACTTTAAGGAATTTTTGTGCTGTAAAGCAAATACTAACCATTTTGTATGTTCTACACAAAAAGTAATTGTTTAAAATAATTAGACAGGTGTTATAGATCACACAATAATTTATGCCCCTAAACTTTTTCATGTTTAATTTATGCCTCTAAACTTAACATTTACCAAAAGAACATCACTACAGTATTTCTCTCACAAAAAATCATTAGAAAACAAATTTTCTGACAAAAAATGGACATTGCATCTTTATCTCTTTTTACCTATACAGTAGGGCAATATCCTATTTTGGTATCCTAAATTATTCAAATAGGATATCACTAAAGTGACCATCAAATCTAAAACTAATATTTTTTATAAAGTGGCTCTGGAACCTATGCGCAGGAATGCCCAGTTAGGTCAACTGTATGCCCTTGATGATTGGTTAGGTTAAGTCATGATATTCTTGTTTAAACTAAAGAAAATATCATGACTTAACCTAACCAATCATCAAGGGTGTACAGTTGACCTAACTGGGAGTCAATACTTTTCACGTAGGTTTTGATTAATTTTAAGCAACTTTTACCAAAAATGTGTGTAGAATAATTTGGGATGCCAAAATAGGATATTGCCATACAGTTGCATCTCTGTAATCATTGCCATTGACTGTCATCATTTCAATCTATCGTCATTCCTATTTAACACCATTATTTTATTAATAATCTGCCCATGGGGCAAAATAATATATATCAACCTCCTGGCCCCAGCTATAATATTCCAAAAGAAGTCAAATATATCAAATTTTCATACTATGGTTATATAAGTGAATAAACCTTAAGAAAGACTTAAAAAATTTAATAAAATTTAGCCCCAAATTGACTTTAAATTTGTTTTCACGAACACTTTATTGATTAACTCATTCTTTAAACATAAGGAGTGTCTCCTCTGCTCTTACACCTACAATTGTGTATAATTACAAGTGTTCAAGCTGCAATACTGAATACATTGGCAGCTCAAAGCTCCAATTTAACACTCTCGACTACTACCAGTGCATTTCGTGTCAAAACTCTATCCTATCCTTGGGTCACTTCTTACGTGAAACATGTCAAGTTGATCGAGATAAGAGTAAATGCAAAATTTCTGAGAGTATTGTCATCTTGACACATATAGTGTGTCAGTATTATTATTGTTATTAGCAGTAGTAGTACTAATAGTGGCACTCTGGCTATACATTGTTATTATTATTGCTCCTGTTATTACTGTTACTGATGTAGGTAATATCTATTTCATGATCCACTAATCAAATTACCCCATATATCATACAGGTCAGCACTTTGAACTGTTAATGTTATGATGTATCAGTATTATCATTACAGTTATTTTTATTACTACTGCTATTACTAGTAATACCCAATTTTAGGAACTATATTGGACTAATAACTGTTATTATTAGTATTGTGGTAGTACTATTATTATCTAACACAGGTAACTGTAACTGTAAATTTTTGCTATAATAATTGATTAGTTTTCCTTTATTTTTTTCTGTATTTTTTATTTTTATTATGTTCAGCTGGGTAAAAAGGACGTAGTCCTTTTTACCTAGCTGGAACCATTGCTATATCCTGGTTCATATGTTTATTGCCCTAATAATGATGTATAAAAAAGGGTTCCCAAAACAGCCCTCCCATGTTTCTCATTCATATACTCTTTTAGGAGCTCCATTATTCATTAATTTTAAGATGCATCATTCATACTATATTTATCATACCTGATTAACAGTTAGAGATTATAAAAATTGTCATCAATCAATTTGTTTTATTACTGTGTTTTTACATTTTACAATTTTAAATGTCTAGTTTTAATGCTCTTTAATAATAAATCAAAATTAGTCTCTAAATTTCTTTAGAAGGTATATAAGATTAAGTTCCATAAATGTAACCACCTCTTGGTTCATGATCTTTACCAACTTCCCCCCGTTTAAAAATCAGGGAATTCTGTCAGAGATTTACTAAAAATATGTACAGTATGAGTATAGTATGTATATATGTGTATATATCAGACATAGGGTAATAGTAATAGACTATTACAGGATTTTTCAAGTAATAGTAATAGATCATAATTTTTTGGCTGTAATAGTAATACTAATAGTAATAGAAGGCAAAATAATAGATAATAGTCTATTACTTTTCTATTACAGTGGCACTTCATTAACTCTGGGTTGTTAAAAATTTTCTCTTAGTTACTGCTGTCATTCAACCATTTTCTTTGACAAGTGAATAACAAAAACCAACCATATCATGCTTGTTTATTATACATCAAAGACTTTGCAAACCTGTATAACATTTCATTATTACAGAAGAATATTATATTACTGTGAAATGTAGATCAAATAATAACATACTGATGAATATGCACAAAAAAATACTGTATCTGGCAACCATACCTCCTCTAACTATGGCTGTATTGATCATGTATAGTTTGTGACTGACTTAGTTCATGCCTGACTGACTGCCACAGTCTGAGAATTTTTTTCCCTGAGATAATTGTTAATTTGTGTTTGGTTTTTAGAGCCACAATGTCAGTCTGGAATCATTTTAAGGTTCTCAAGGCTGAGAAGTAAAAGAGCTGTATGCAACCATTGCGACTCTGAAATCTCATATTCTGGTAAAACCTCATCAAACTTGACACCACACTTAAAGGTTGGTATTTTTCAGGCTAATTTATCCATCTTGGCTGTATTTAGCATCATTGAATTCCTTTATCCATTGGTTTGGTAAAAACCAAAACCCTTGTAAATATAAGGCTACTTAAAATAGCCTAAATTAAATTTCAGTTCCAAATAACTCACTCAAAGTTGTTGTTCTTATTCTGAGCTAAGGCAAAAATATATTTATAAATATCATTCAATTTTGAATTATAAAGACAAGGAGGTCTTTCTTCTGGCTTATGGCTCTAGACCCACACTTCAAGCTTAAATGGTATTCCGGAGCACAGTTTGAGAAGCTGCAGAGTGAGCTGATTGCCAAGGTCAGCCAAGTTAGTTCAGCAAGATTCACCACCACCTCAACTGAGTTCAGTGAGCCCCCTGCCAAGAAGTCAAAGGGAAATGTGGACTTCCTGGATCTCTTCATGGAATGACAGCCTACTACCACAGCCACTACCTCTACCTTGATCCAGTCAGAGGTACAGGACTACCTGACCAAGCCCTGCCTGAAAAGATCCAAGGACCCACTGCTATACTGGGAAGCCAACAAGTCCTCTTTTCCCAACCTTGCTCAACTGGCAAGAAGGTATTTTGCAGTTCCAGCCACATTGGCCCCTGTAGAATGATTGTTCAGTATTGGAGGGAAGATCTTCAGGCCAGAGAGATGTCACCTTTCAGACAGTATTTAAACAACTGATGTTTCTGAGATGCAATGGATATATTGTGTGAGCAAAGAACTGAAGAAATTAACTAAATCTACTCTAAACTAAAATAAACATGTATGTGAACCTAATACTGTGGCAAGTTTTTCCTTCAATAAAGTAAAATTTATCAAGACCTACAGCTCTAAAATTGTAGTGATTTGGTTGAAAAAATATTTGTTAATACCCTGCTTCTAATTGCATTTAAATAGACATAAAGATCCTTTTCAAATGAGTGAAGTACCCCACATACAAAAGTAATAGTAATAGATGAACAATAAAGTAATAGTAATAGAAGAACTCAAAAGTAACAGTAATAGCAACCCAGTAATAGACCCCATGTCTGGTATATATGTATGTTTTATACATTTCTCCCCACCTTGCAACTCGGTATTCAAATTGTAGTCTATACACGATGCTAATGAGCTCCCCTTATAATTTAGTGTCCTCATCATTGTTAAATTGTTACTCTCATATCTCCTCTATAAACTAATTAAGTGTAAGTTTTTCTTTCAGATTTTATTTTTATACATGCACTCATTCACCCAAGTCCACTCTATTGCACATTCTTAAAATTCTAACATGTGCCCATCCCCTTGGGTCAACAGGTACCAATTTCATTGATAAAGATTTGAAATACCTGTATATTAATGATCTCAAAACGAAACCAATATCTGTCATCAATCCATAAAGAGCTCTCACTCTTTCATTCCTGGGGACATTAATATAGATCTAATGCAAATAGGAGCAGACTACATTGCCAAATCATTATTTAACAAAATGATCAGCCAAGGATATAAGACTTCCATAACAAGGCCAACACATCCTCATACTGACCTCACCAAATTTTCTTATCAATCACTGTCACCATCCAACTCCTGACTCACTTAGTTTATATTTCTGCCTGGAACTTTGCAAAATCTGTTTATTGACTCGCCAAAAATTCTTTCATTGAACAAAAATATGGAAACCTATCCAATTCTTATTCTTCTCATTCCTTTTATGACTCGCATAGGATGGCTGTGTTACACCTGACCTCTGATTGGTGCAGAGAAAACCTTGTTGCTTGCAATGCCTCAAAAGTTCCTCCATCTGTCTGGTCATTCCAATCTTCCACCTGACTAACCCCTTACCTTTTTCCAAAACAGCTTCTAAGAGGTTAGGCGTATTGCTCTCTCTGTACAGAGGTCTTGTCCATTGTTGTATGGAGTGCTATGCTTCTTGTGTGTTGGGTGGCTTAATCCACAGAGCTCTATTTGACTGGATAGAATCAAAGGCTTTTTCATCTCATCACTTCCCCACCACTTCAGTCCTTCTCTCTTTACTGTAATGTTACCTTGCTCTCACTTAATTATTGCTGTTGTAATGGACACTACTCTTCTGACTGCATGCCTCCTTTAAAGAGAGCATGCAGTTCCAGCCTTTCAACACTTCTCATTCGTTCTCATACCCAAACTACAGTAACCCCCTGATTTACATGCCCCCCATTTGTGCACTCCCCATTTGCACAGTTTTGGATTAACGCAGTCCAAAGAATATTGTTTTTTTATAAATAAAAAGGCACTGGTGGTTAAGAAGCCAGCTCCAATAGACCCAAATGGTGAGTGCTATTTTTTTATTCGTTACATGTTATTACTAATTTTTACATTTTTTACAGATGAGTTTTTATTTATTTATTTATTTATTTATTTAATATTTTTTCGTAGGTAATTATTATTATTGTATTTTATATAACTTTTGGGGTGTCTTGGGATTGTGGGGGAGGCCCATACGTAGCACATTGAATTATATGTTATAATCCCCCCAATTTATGCAGAATTCATTTTATGCAGAAGGTTCAGGAATGCATCTACCACGTAAATCTGGGGATTACTGTACAGGGGGTCCTCATTATCCAAGTATTCATTATCCAAGTCCTTGCATTTATGTGGCCAAATAATTGAAGAACCATACAGATAAATTCTCTGCACTTAAGAGGTTTCCATAGATAATGTATATGGAACACGGAAGCGCAACGGAAAACCATTTAAATTTCCTTCAGTCTCTCTGTCTTGCTCACTTTCCCCTACCTCCAACACTCTACCACCACCCTGAACCCCAATGCTGTGCACTCTGTCTCTCGCTAACCATTGCTAGTGCTGAACCCAACCAACCCAACTGCGGTTCTCTGGTGTTTTCATTCTGATTTTGTTGATTTTGTGCTATTGTTGCAGCCATGACTTCAAAGACAATAAAAATTTGTTGTTTAACATACTTTATTAACATATTTTATAAGGTAAGGTACATAAAAGGGTTTAAAAAGTGTATTTTACAAATGTTAACCATAATTGAGTGTCACTTATTGTGTTAAGGTCCCAATTAAACCTTATTATTATTTCTTGTGTGTTTTAGGTCCCCACTTTAAGTGGATTCACTTAGTGATGATTTCTTGGTCCCTATTATCCTCGGATAATGAGGACCCCCTGTATATGAAAATGTGAAGGAAAGTCTAATCTCAAGGGAAGTCTATAGACAATTCATTATTATTAATACACAAAGATAAAACTAATTACTATAAGCATAAATTCAGAAAATACAAAGGCAAATCCCATGCAATATTGGAACTTCATTAACAAAACAATTAATAAAAAACTAAAAAAAACTCTCTGCCCCAGCAAAGCTATTAGTAAATAATGAGTCCATAATTGACAAAATAAATATGTGAAATAATTTCAATGATTATTTCAGTGAAGTGGGAGCCAACCTTAATTAAAAAAGTACCACCCACAGAATGATTTTTTGATACGTACCTAGGCCCTCCATTACCACACACTTTCTTTCTATCTCTGTCAGTGACACATGATCTAATGCAGAGGCATCATGCCCAATTAGGGTGGTCCATAATTTCACTTTTTAAAATTTTTAATGGTCCAACAGGCTAATGTTGTGGGCATTGGTGCAAGAAACAACATGGTTACCAGTTTTTGGAGTTCCAGTAATATCAGACCCCCCCACCCCCAATTTATATGGGACCTAAAAATTTGACAGAAAATGAAAGTTTTTCCACTTCTCTGTGAATAAACATATGACTATGTTATTTTAATTAATTATATATTCTAGGGGTGTTACCACTACCCTGAAGCATCATCCCAGGCAGCTTCGCGGCAGTGGGCTCGAAATTAGACCAGCTTATCAAGCCAGCTACAGTATATTTCGAGTGGGAACAAACCTGATTCCAGGTCCCCATTTTTTTTTTTTGCATTTATTTTTAAACAAAAATGAATTCCTTTTACAATGATTAAAAAATTATACCAAAGTTTAATTAAAAAAATAAATACTTCTGCATAACATTACACAATAAATGCTCACTTAACATAATTATACATTTCAGCCAAAGATTTTTTCTTGAAGTCTGGAAGAAGGCGTCGATGTTGCTCTATAACTTTCACCAGAAATTGTTTTTGTGATTCATCATTAACAATTCTGTCTTTGAAATCTTCAGTCAGCTTGATTGCTCTCTTGGCAGGATCATTCGCAACTTTCTCCATAACTTGGAAAGATTTGCAATTTTTCCAAGAAGTAACTGGTTCATTTAGCCAGTCACCACTAGTACCCAAGCATTGGAAAACAATTAAAGAACCCTTACCAACTAACTGACACAGCTTAGTTGTATTTGTTAGCTTAGGGAAGATTGGCTGACCTTTGGGAGGAGGGTGTTGCGGGTTGATTTGACAGACTTTTTTCATTGACTTTGCAATCAGACTTTTTTCTGCATCTGAAATTTGCTGGGAAAACAAAGCAAGTGGTACTAGTTCCTCAGTCAGATACCATAGCTGACCATTTAATCCCTTAAGAGCACTGGATGCTACATCGTGATCATAATTTTTATATTCAATGAGTTCATTAAAAAGATTTAAATCATTGACAGGTGCATCACAGGCAATGGAAGCAAGCAACCAAGGTTTTATATAGTAGAGGCAGTTGAATATGTACACTCTCTCTAGTTTTGCTATCATATTTGAATCATACCCAGCTTGATCAGAGAATGCGTACATCTTTGCTGGATACAATACAGATGGCATCCACCTTGCATAGTGTACTGCCCCAGGCTTAGCCCATCTCACACCAGTGTTTGAGACATTTTCCCCAAGAAGTAATAGAGCAACCTCGGCACATTTTCTGTAGTCACCTCTGGGAAATAGAGGTGAACTGGCTGAATTAAGTGCATCTTTTAGAAAATCTTTTACCTCAGAAGCTTTGGCTCTCAATTGGTGATTTTTAAATTTTAGCAGTTTTGTTGGTAGTGTTATGTCCAGTTTTGGCCAAATATTTAATCTGAAGCTTTTAAACATTTCATTTTCAGGGGATGTTGTACTTCCAAAGAGACTTGTATAGACTGAGCACAAAATGCGCTCGTATAGATGATGTCTACATGCTAGCCACAGTAATTGAGTCCCAATCATTTCTTCTAGGATCTTACACGCTCCCTGTCTCCATCCAGAATTCAATGCTGTTGTATCAAAAACCATACCGCGAATATTTTTATCAATATTCCATTCAGAGATAGTTCTGAATACACATTGGCATGTGTCTTGCCCTTGCTATTATCTATAGTTGGGATTGATAAAATGTTGCCTTCTTTTAAACCCAGAGAACCAGAAACAATGATTGCCATTCTTTCTTCCTTTTTGTCAGTTGTAGTTTTCAATATTAATTTACTGTCCCAGTGAACAATGCAATACTCTGGAGGATTGAATGATGCCGTAAGTTGTTTTGCACTAGATGCTCTTGTGTTTTTACATGAGTGTTTAGAAGTAGACTTTGACAGGCTCATATCATGTATATTTATATTTAATTCTGAGGCAACTGCTGCAGCGTAAACTGTTCTTTGGCTACGCAAGAGATTCAGCCTATCAGCCGTGTCAGAAACCATTTGAGAATCAAAAATGCGAATTCTTTTTTTAGGATTTCTTTGAGCCAAAGGTTGAAAGTCGGAATCATTTGATTCATTACTTGATTCATCATTATCTATAGGAATGTCATCATCAGGTGGGATATTCATTTGTTCACCACTGGGTCCTGCATCCATGTCTGCTAAGAGTTTTTCTTTTCTCTCTACGTCATGTTGAATTCTTTGGTTTCGTCTTTCTGTCTGAGTTACATAAGACTTATCAAGGCTGGAGATGTACATATTCCGAATAGTTCTTTGATCTTCAAGGAATTTTATATCTTTGCTTTTGTTTCTTGTTCTCATTCTGTCTTTCATTGTTGTTTCAATAGCATATCTAATTTTTTACAAAAAATATCCTTTTTATCTTTGAAAGTATTGCTGTTTTTTGTTTTTTCAGTGTTTCATACTCATTAACTAAAGTCAGAATCTTTTCTTTTGGTCTTCTGCTTTTGGAAATATCTTGCGTTTTAATGCCAGCTAAGTCCCAAAATTTTTTAACTTTATTAAGTACAACTGTTGCAGCCTCTTCTTTATTGTTCATAACCATATCATTTCTTTTTAAATGATAGAAATGCTGAAGTGCATCTGATTGGGATGGTAGCTGGAATAGTCCTGTAGGAATCAGTTCATCTTTAAGATTACCAAAAAATAATTGGATCATAACTGCTTTTTCTTAACTTTATATTTAATTTCTTAGGAGTAGCCATGATATTTAAAATAAGATTAGAATCAAACAAGTAAAATATGCATCATATACTATATACATCATTGGATATCTGAAAAACACGTAAAATATTGGCTTAATCAGCTGTTATAGAACATTTCTATGTATACTATTACGAATAAGTAATCAATTTATACACCAAAATGTACAAAGTTGATTTCTGAATAAATTGATATGCAATATATATGCTTTTATTTAAGATTAAATATGATTAATCTTAAAAAAATGCTTAAAAGATGTTGTTTTTACTGTTTTTTTACTATGCAATATAAATAGGGGGGGGGGATCTGATATTACCGGAACTCCAAAAACTGGTAACCATGTTGTTTCTTGCACCAATGCCCATAACATCAGCCTGTTGGACCATTAAAAATTTTAAAAAGTGAAATTATGGACCACCCTAAATTGCCCATAGACATTGGGTGGGTATGTACCCCCAAATTTACTGGAATAAATGTAAATTTATGAAATAATATTTAGTAAAGATAAGAGAATTCACATAAATTACCCCTATATATACACACTGTTGACTTTTCTTATCCTTAAAATGTAGTTAAGTACTGAATTACTGATTTCTTACAACTGATTGAAAGTTATTTCTCTGACAGTGCTCCCCAAAAATGTTTGTTGCGTGATGCTCCTGATCTAATGACAGCCATAAAACAAAAAATAAAAGTTGTATGTTAGACACAATTCTAAACAGAATTTACAGAGAAAATACAAATTTAATTGTGGCCATGCTTTCAAAGCTCATAAACCTATCCATTCAAAGTGGTGTCTTCCCAAATAGCCTCTAAAAGGCTAGAGTATGCCCTGTCCATAAATTGGTTGATAAAACTTCCCCCCCTCAAACTACAGACCAATTTCCATCCTCCCTAATAAAATAATAACATTTATATTTAAATACAAAATCATATACAAATAGCAGTTGTATGGAAAACTATACATGTTTACAATATGGTATCGTATGTGATACCTTTATTTCTCAATTAAATACAAACTATTAATTTATTGAATTAAATAACTTCAAAATTGCCATGGGATTGGTGACACAGCCTATTGGGAATGAAATTAATTACCATACATAGAACCACATATGTAGGCATTGGGCCTGCATGACAAGAAAACCAAATTTATTATTTCATATTCAACATTTTCCATTGCTGACTCATGAAAATTACATCAAGAGAAGAGTCAATGAACTTTGAAGAATTGGCAGATTCCTAACGATTTATATTTTGCGGCATTCTGAGCTGCTTATGTTACAGTGATGCTTTAACCTAATAACTATAAAAAGGATAGGCCTATTCCTTCAGGTATTTAAGTGTAGTGAATGCCTATAGCAAATAAACTGAGAGAGATCATCGTGCCCTACGAACAAAAGCGAGGCCCAATGAAATAATAAGGTGAGGTAATTTCTTTGTTTACCATTAGGCAGCACAAATACCGAAGGCAAATAAACATAAAGAGGTCCTTTGAAGACATAACATATACATAACACTCTAACGAAAAAATGTCGGGTTTTTTTGGTTAACTCTCCACTGTAATCTGCTGGAAATTTCCAATGGATGAGAGGTAACAGGCAATCAACCCATAGCCCTATATAGTTTTTTCATAAGTTGTTTGGTTTTCTAATAAACATGTGACAAATGATAATGCATTGGTAGAGAAGCGAGGCTCGATGGGATGTGCTGGGAACCAAAACCTCTGAATAGACATTTCTAATTTTAGGGATGCTATTTGGGTTTATAGTGTAGGAATGTTGGTACTTTTTAGGTAAATTGTGGACTATCTAACTTAGCTAGCTTGGGAGTCAAAACCTCTGAATAGTTATACTCATCTTCAGGGAATCTACAGTCATCCCTCATTTTGTGTTGGCTCAGTTTGTGTCTGTTAGTTTCATTTTCAAGTCATCAATGATTTAGGGAACAATTTTGTTTTGCGTTGTCTAACATCTTGAATTTGTACCATTTTATCTCACCCTAACTGCCCAAATTTCCCTCATGTGGCCAAAGCTTCCAGAATGTTCCCATGCGCCTTGGTCATGACTGCATTTCTCATTTGCTGAGTATAAAAGAGTGTCTGGGAAAGCATTCACTCAGTATTCACCCATCTCTTGTCCAGTAAAGGTCTCACTCATCACTCTCAGTTCACTGCATTCTTTGTTCATCTTTGAATATGTGATTTTGTGTTCATTTTTGTGTTTTGTAATAAAATGGTTCACATGTACTATTGCGTTTCTATATCCCCAAATGTGTCCTTAATTATTGCATTGTTTTCTATGGGAAAATTATTTTCATTTCACATTTTTCTGTTTTACATCATGCTTTTCAGGAATGCATTCACAATGCAAAATGATGGGTGGAACTTTAGTTTTAAATATTGTACCTCAAAATTTTGAGGAGAAAAAAATTCTGCATATTTTGTACTACAGGGTGTCCATAAATGTTTACCCTGAAAACAGTATGCTCTCATGTTTTAATGACAAATCTTACATCCATTTTCTTTTTACAGTGATCTCGTACACACACACACAGTTTCTGTGCTGGTGTGTTTTGTCTACCGCATTCACCACTAGGAGCGCTGTAGTAGCTGTTCAGTTAAGATGGTGTCTGTGACAGAGAAGGCACAATGTGTTGTGTGGCTTGCAGAAACAAAATCTGTCAGTGTTCAGCGAAGGTTCAGAACAAAGTATGGAAAGAATCCACCTGATGTTAAGTTAATTAAGTCGTGGATGAAAAAATTCTTGGAAATGTGGAAAAGGGAAAGAGCAGTGGTAGACCATCAGTTTCCGATGGGATGGTGGAAAACATTGAAACTGCTTTCACTTGGTCACCAAGGAAATTGGTGAGACAAGCTTCATGCCAACTAAAGATACCGAAGTCTACGGTGCACAAGGCGTTACACACACATTTGAAGTTACACGCCTATGAGGTACAAATTGTTCAAGAACTGAAGCCTGATGACCATCCAAAACATGAACAATTCGCTATTGACATTTTGAACAGCATTAACAAGGATAATGACTTCTTGTTACGGGTCTGCTTTTCTGACGAGGCTACGTTTCATCTTAGTGGTAGAGTCAACAGACACAATGTGTGTACACTGTATAGGCATGCCTCAGTTTATGAATTAATTCGTTCCTAGAGAGCATCCATAAAGCGAAACTTCGTAAAGCAGAGCATTATTTCTCATAGACTTAATGTTATAATCAAGGGTTACGTTTTCAGAACAAAATTTTACATACAAAATTATATAAAAATCGCAAGAAAAGGTAATAAAACAATAGTTTATGCAGCAAACAATGGTTTGTTCATAGAATGCATCATTTTAAATAAAAAATAATCCTTTAAAATAAAAAAGAAAGCAAAGAAAGGGTTAATTGTAAGCAATATAACAGTGAAACACACTTAGTGAGAGAGTGAATCAAGCACAACCTCTCTCGTCAAAGCAGACACATAAACTGATGCATTCCCAGACACCAAGGTGCATGAACGCGCCAGAGCGAACAAACGCATGCACGATGCTTCTGAAGCGATTACCACATTACGCATTGTATATGCTTGCGTGAGATAATTATTTTTACCTTTTAAATTTGTTTATTTAATTTTTTATTTAGTGTAAAATAAAATTCGTAAACCTGGGGATTCGTAAAACAAGGCGTTGTAAAGCGAGGTATGCCTGTATTTGGGAATTGGAAAACCCACGTGTCGTAAGGGAGCATATTCAGGGCAGTCCAAAGATCAATGTCTGGTGTGGACTAATGCATGACCAGATAATTGGTCCTTTCTTTTTCGCTGAGAACACTGTTTTCACAACTGTGTACCTGGATATGCTCGCCAATTACGCCATCCCCCAGCTGCAGGACAGGCAGCCAACTGTCATCTTCCAACAAGATGGGGCACCCCCTCATTGGGCGCATGTTGTTTGTGAAACTCTTGACGCAACATTTCCAAATTGATGGATTGGCAGGGACAGGCCAATCCCATGGCCCCCCAAGATCACCAGACATTACTCCGCTGGATTTCTTTCTCTGGGGTCATGTTAAAGATTTGGTTTGTGCAACAGTTGTTCCAGATATCAGGACATTGCGAGAATGCATTACGGATGCAATTGCAACAGTAACCCACAAATGTTGGAAAATGTGTGGCAGTGTGAATACTGTTTAGACATTTTACGTGCCACGAGGGGTGCACATGTGGAAGCTTATTAAGTTCATTAACTATGTATTAAAACTTTGTATGTTTATCTACTTATGATTAAAACTGTTTGAATAAGAGTGTTTATTTGAAAGTCATAGCATGCTTTAATCAGGGTAATCATTTATGGACACCCTGTATTATTCCCCATTATGTATGGGGAAGAATGCAATATAAATTAATACATGATAAGTCTTCATTATAGTGAGTACGGTAGGCTACAGAGAAATGATGCAACAATGAAATGATGACTTCTTGTACATAATAAATTAATAAAATATTCTTTAAAAAAGTGCACAGTGTAGATTAGATTAAATAGTTTAGTATTCATACTATCCTTTATTTTGTGCGGTCTTCTAATGTGTAACTGAGTACATGAGAAGTGTAGACATGGTGTGAATGAACTCTGAAGCTATACTCATCATACTTTTTCCTTCTTATAAATCTTCTTTCACCACTACTTTCTGTGAGCAATAGCTGGTGGAGGGAGAGAGCCTTATCTATGCTATACATTACTGTTACTACTATTTCTGTGTGAAAGCTTTACATGTGTAAAAGTCTAAGCATGGTATAAGTTTTGAGTATTCCTTTTTTCATTGCTAATTCTAACTTTTCTACATACTTCTTGGGCTAACAAAAGAAGTATGTTGGGTCTTTTTTGACCTATAACTATGTAACTCTGCTTGCAGCTGTTTTTCCAACATTCGTAACATTACCCACCCATACCAACAGACAACCACAATCATAAATAATTATCTATGGATATCTGGTGAATTGAATTGGCAACTGTCTGTAGCTGAGAGAGCAGTTGCTAGTTTTTCATTAAATTTACTATGAATATAGTGAAGTTGGGACTCTGTTGTCTGTTTATTAGTGTTAAATATTTTTATAAAGTAATTAGAATAAAAACTTAAAACTGATTGATTTCCTTTATAAAAAAAGTCAGTTGATTAAATTGGATGATTTACTAACTTTGAATTAATCATCAGGAACACCTGTTGAAATCATTTTAGGCCAAAGAATTGTGAAGCAGCAGCTTGAATATTTAATAGGTAAATGTTAAAGGTCTATGAAGGTACCAACTTAAGGTTATTCATGAATAAATGGCATATACAAATTAATTTGATAATAAAAACCCACTCTAATAGACAGAGTTTATTCCATAATAGTTTCGATGCCCACTGGCGTCCTCTTTGGGTGGATACAGAAAAATGAAGTAGTGTGGAAATAAACTCTGTCTATTAGAGTGGGTTTTTATCATCATATTGTGACTTTCACATAGAAAAAGTAAAGTTTTTTTGCATAAATCAATTTGTTTACCCATAATATTCCTTCAATATTACATATAAATAATTGTGACAAAAGATTATGGTAAATTTAATAGCATAACAGTTAGAAATGCATAAAGACTATGACAGAGATATGAGAAAGAAGAATGGAAGTGAACAGGGAAGTTTTGCTCTAAGAACAGCTTCTAGATATCATATTACAATACATTATCACTAATATCCCTGATACCCATGCATTGCCCAGTTTTATTTTTCTAACATATTTTGCTGTAGGGTTTTGCTGATTCTCATTTCTTGAGTCTTTTTATTTTTAAATTCCCATATTTTTTCTCTTTCCAGCCACTTGGCTTTCACAGCCTCTAGTTAAGTGTTAATTAAGTCCATCTAGTCAAGCATGCGCAGAATACTGTAGTTAATGCAAAAGTGCTCAAATCAGTTTAATAGGACATCTTGCTAGAAATGGCTCTAGAGCTAGTGTTAAAACTTAGTCCAATATTTAGCCTTGATATCCCTGTTGAACTCTAGAAAAAGTGAAATCATAGTCCATTACTAAAGCCAGAAAGTATGTTTTTGAAGTTTAGCACTAAGGATCTAGAACTTAGTACTCCTTTGAGCGAGACAATCCAGTACTGTGCATGTGAGTCCAAATTACTTGAAGCATTGCCAGCATGTACCCTTTTCTTACAGCTTTGGCTTATAAACCTTTAATTAACTATTGCATGTGAATTTATTAAGTGCCTATACATGTTGTCTTGTCCAAATAAATTAAGAAATAAGAGAAGAATTCCAGTGAATACAATACAGTCAAAATGTAGGAAGTTAAGACTGTCCAAAGTTTAAGATAAATTTATTTAGAATTCTACTATTTTGTACATAAATCATCTTTATACTCATTATAACTAACCTTATTAACTCCATCCTCATTTACTTAACACTCTGGACTACTACTAACGCATTTTGCATCAAAACTCTATCCTACCCTTGAGTCACTTCTTAAGTGAAACACATCAAGTTGATCTGGACAAGAGTAAATGCAAAATTTCTGAGAGTATTATTGTCTTGATGCATGTAGTGGGTCAGCTATGATGAGGCACAGATCAACTTGACGTGTTTCGCATAAGAAGTGACCCAAGGGTAGGATAGAGTTTTGACGCAAAATGTGTAAGTAGTAGTCCAGAGTGTTAAAGATTAAAGTTTCTTATTGTGTAGAAACTCCAGAATAAATTCTAAAGAATTACTGTTAAGGTTTTTCTTCAAGTCTAGAAATGGGAGGTTTGAAGTTGTTCTATTAAGTCAAGTTATAAATAAAACTGAAAAACTTAATTTTCTAGTTTGCTTTCTATAAATCATTAAATATCAGTCATGGTACATGATGGAAAGATCAGTGTTAGCCTGAAGAAATATATTTAGTAATACTCAAAAGTATCTTCTGAAATGGTTAGGACTAAAAAATATGGGGCATTGTAACTCATTAGAACCCAGTATCAGTTCAAGCTTAACATCCTCAGGCAAAAGTCAAGCTTTAAAGTCATCTCCAAGAATTTATTTCTAGTGAAGATGATAAGTTGTTCTCTATAGAAGTTTTCCACATTTGTTCATCACAGGGAATAAGACTAGATAAAAAGTCACACACTGGAATAAGGTTTACTAAATTTGGTAATAGTTTGAAGTCAAGGGAAAATTCTAAAATTAATTTTCAGTAGCATAGGTCTTGCCTGTACTGTGCTTTTTATTCCTGTTCATTCTTGTTTATCCTGAATTCCTTTCTTTTCCTTTTTCTGCCTGAACACCTTTTCCCTTGTACCTCCTCCTTAACATCCTAGCATATACTCTTTGCTTTCCATTGCATTGCTTGAATGCACTGTGGTGGTCCTGTTCTTCCTGCTTGACAGTTTAGAGAATGGTCCTTGTTCACTTGATATCTAGTGTACTGCTTGGGAGAAGATTTTTTACTGCAGTTTCATCTCCTGCCTTTCAGTCTACTTAATCTGCATGTACTTTGTGGCTAACCAGTAGAATTAGATTCCTACCCTAGGAAGAACTGTTTCCAAAGTTAAATCCAGGTGGGTACCCCAGTTTTCCCACAACATTGTCCATGGACTGGGGAACCTATTCCTACATAGTTGTTGAAAATATGAGTTGTGTCATTTGATAAAGGTCATTGAGTACAGAAAAATAACTCCTTTGCTTATGAAAATATCTTGGTTTTCTTTGTAGTTCCAGAAATATGGGAATTATGATTTATACTGTTCAACTTTACTTCTCAGGCACCCAAAAATGGTCAAACCTTCATTGACTTGGGTCAAAATCCATTTGACCCACTGATTGGGTTAGATAGCCTTTGCAGAAAAGAGAGTCGTGTGCATTCATTGTGTCAGTTTCCTCTTAAAAAGAAAAAATATAATACCAGTAAGTCATTCCAGCCTGAAGTAATTTTATTGTCAACTGAAATGAAAGTGAAATAACCTTATTTACGAACACTGCAATTGCCTCAAATCAACCTATGCAAGAGGCCACATGAAAACTTTAGAGTTTTACATGATTTTTTTGGTGTACCTCTTTTGTGTTCCTCTTTTTGTGTTTTTGGATCAGAGAATTTGGATCCATTTCCAGGGGTGTTTTCCCATAGGGCCAGGTGGTGAAGTTTCACCACCTGAACATGAGCCTTCACCCCCTGAAATTTTAGCCAAATACAGGTTTTCAAACACTACTGGTAAAATGAGTTAAAAATGAAAAAGATTAAAAACTCTCCATATTAATGGTGACCAAGAATGTTACATGCATTTTTTAATAAACTTTAGCTGTTTGCCTAATTCTATAATTATTATGTAGTCATTTAAATGAGCTTTTTCCAATATTCAATATGAAATATAATAAAAATGCATCATGTTTGTCTGTATGTATATTGCTTCAAAACACAGTGTACAACATCTATAGCAAAAGTCTTTGTGGGAGAATGTTGTAAGTTCACAATAGATTTAAATAGGCTCTCACAGGAGAAAATTACTTTCACAGAAAAAAATATGTTTTAGCGTGAAGTGGCTGCCAAGTTTTTCAGTCTGTCCTGTAAGGCTTTAACCTTTCAGCATTAGCCTACTTCATTAGAATTTCCTTTATATGGGTTACTTTTGTAGTGAAAGATCAGATGAGTTTAAGATCAAGTATATTATTGCTGAGGGCAATGTGAAATAATTTACCAGAAATCAGTCCATGCTCTGTCCTTTTGGGACAAATCCCATGATGTTAGATGTCAATTTGGTGTGAATGTGGTTTCATTGTTTGCTAATTGTGTTATTTCACTTATCATTTATATTCATGTTCATTATCATCATTTGATATATTCTTATTTTTAGTAAGCTTTTTATAATAAACTGGGTAATACATATTGAGTATTCTCTCAGCCTATACACCATTCCTTACTCAATTTCTTCTCTTTTATCCACCTTCCTGATGAAGTTGAAAGAAATCCTTCACACACACACACCAAAAAAAAATTGATGGCAAGCTATCACATAAACTGAGATCTTCTGACCCACACTTAGCATAAATTTTAATGTAGTGTGTGTGGTTTAAGGTGTCCAAAAAATTTTGAAAATTGTAACTTCTGATCTTTCTATCCTAATTATGTTCTGTACATGTGAATATTTAGTATTAAGCAGTAGACAGCTGTTTGTTGAGAGTTTTCTCTCGTGACTCTCCCAGCCTCTAAACATGGGCATCAGTCTCAATATTACTGACAATTGAAACTCCATGTACAGTGTGTCCGTAAAGTCATGGTGGGATTTTAAATAGCTATATTATTGCAACGAAACATGATAATGAGATGAAACAATGCCAAATTTAAGAACAACTCTCAAAGTTGTATCTTGTAGTTAGTCTAGGCTAAGCTTAACCTTTATCTCGTAGTTAGTCTAGGCTAAGCTAAGCTAGTTGAGCTCACACTACGAGTGCCCCAGTAAGATGATGATGGTGCAAAGGAAGGTGCAGTGCGTTTTATGGCTTGCAAAATTTGAATCTGTGACTCTTGTGCGACATGAGTACCGTCGTGTGTTTAACGAAGAGCCACCACACGAAAATAACATTCGCAGTTGGGATAAACAGTTGAAAGAAATGGGAAGCCTACTGGACAAAAAGCGTTCTGGTAGACCATCTGTTAGTGACGATTCGATTGAAGCCATTCGAACAAGTTTTCTTCGTAGTCCAAAGAAATCAGTGCGTCGATGTGCTCGACAATTAGGACTTGCAAAAACAACAGTTCATACGGTCTTGAAAAAGCATTTGTGTTTTACAGCTTATAAACTTCAGGTGTTACATGCCCTCCGGCCAGCTGATCACTGCATAAGATACAAATTTGCTGCTGATATTATTCATGAGATTGACGATGATGAGCACTTTTTAGATCGTATAGTGTTCAGTGATGAGTGTACTTTTCATGTTTCAGGGCATGTCCATCGACACAATGTAAGGATATGGGCTAGCGAATGTCCACATGGCTATGTTGAACATGAGCGTAATAGCCCGAAAGTTAATGTGTGGTGTGCTCTAGCACGAGATCGAGTGATTGGCCCATTTTTCTTCGCGGAACCCACTGTGACGTCACACAACTACCTCACTATGTTGGAACATTTTGCAGTACCCCAATTTATTGACAAATAATGTCATCTTTCAGCAAGATGGTGCTCCTCCGCACTATGCCAACATTGTTTGAGAATTCCTTAATGAAAAATTTCCACAGAGATGGATAGGAAGAGGAGGATGGAAACCATGGCCTCCACGCTCTCCGGACCTGACACCTTTGGACTTTTATTTGTGGGGTTACGTCAAGCAAAGTGTGTACAGTGTACCCATTAGGGATATTCATCACTTGTACGAGCGAATCACGGAAGCTATCGCATCCGTCACTCCTGATGTTCTTGGGCGTGTGTGGCTGGAATTGAATCACCGCCTAGATGTCTGCAGGACTACCAGAGGAGCCCATATCGAACTACATTAAATAAAGTTATTCTTTTAGAGTTGTTCTTCAATTTGCCTTTTTTTCATCTCATTATCATGTTTCGTTGCAATAATATAGCTATTTAAAATCCCACCATGACTTTACGGACATACTGTACATTAGGGTGGATCACTTTTTACTTTTTTTTAAAAATTATAGCTGGTCAAAGTTTTCCCCATGATTTGGTTCAGTGGAAGTACACTGACACCATTTTTACCAAAATCGATCAATATTTAGGGGTCGCACATTGACCTTGAAAATTTCAATTTTGGAAATTTGGCCAAATTGACAATTTTTTACTGAATAAAGATAAATCATCAAATGACCATATTTTCTGAATCCTCTCAGTGAAAGAAATCCTCTCAGATACTTACCAAGTTGATAGGACAAGTGGTTTAGAAGTTATACTCACCTTGGGATAGCATTAAAATTTAAAATACCGTATTTGTCCCCATACCTCCATATGCTGTCTGCCATTGTCTGCTTTTTAGAATAAGATAAAACGAATAAGGAAAGATCAAATGTATTTTGTATTAAAATGGTTTACCGATATCACTAAAGGCACTTACTCCGGTGCCCCTAACTATTCAAAAACTGTATGAATCGTGGTTAGAACACGCATCATCTTAAGGCATGCGCCATGTACTCTCTCTGCTAACTCCCTTCCCCTCTGCGCTACGTCATCTTGGCAAGTGATGACTTCTTGAAGTCACCGAGTTCTTTCCGCCTCTTTTCCACGAGCTGAAGAAGACCCTGCAGCTGTGACTCGTCTTTTGTGACAGTGTTCGCGTAATCTTCTATCAGTTTTATCCCTCTCTCTGCCACGTCATTGGTAACTTTCAGATCTACAGATCTACAGAAGCTAAGGCTAACAAAGACCCTAAGATCCACTCTAAGGTTAGCCCGAGAGAAAGGAAAGAGTAGGGGGTTAAGAGAAGAGAAGAGAATAAGGGGTTAAGTAAGGAGGAACACCTATCACTCGTGGGTTAATATTCATTCAGAAAAAGAGAAAAAAGATTCACCATCATCATCCGCCGGCCACTGCCGACAAGTCAGAAAAATAGTCGGAGAGAATAGGAGAGGGGTGAAAGACGAAAAGAAGTAAAATAAGAACGCTTACAAACCATGCAAACACAGTCTTAACTCACTGTCATACCATGCAAACTACAAACATGCAAGAAAAGAATTAGAGACATGCAAAGTAAGGAGAGGATAAGGAAAAAAAATAAAAAATAGGTAAAGTTAAATAAAAAGTGGGTTAGTTTACGCTATGAGCTACATCTACATTCGTGTTAGTCTAATTTTTTTTTTTTTTTTTTTTTTTAATAATTTTATTGCTGGCATCACACGCTGGCATGTCACAAGCTGGCATTCATCGTCAACAGACTCATCCTCGAGCACCACCACCAGAGCTTCTGTTGCTAACTTTGTTGTTTTTTAAATTAAACAATGTTAATACCTTTAAAATGTCTGTCAAGACGGTTCTTAAACATATTAACGCTGGTAGAATGAACGACTGACGGGGGAAGATTATTCCATTTATCAATTACTTTAAACGTAAAGAAGTTTTTAGCGATATTAGTAATAAAATGCCTGCCACGCAACTTAAATCCGTTATTGCGAGTATTACTATCATCAAAAGTGAACAATTTGTCAAAATTTACGTTATCGATGTTATTAACGATTTTGAAAACTTCAATAAGCTCCCCCTTTAATCTCCTAGTTTCGAGTGAATACAGGTCTAACTCATTAATCCTATCTTCATAAGGCTTATTGCGCAATGACAGAATAAGTTTCGTGGCACGACGCTGAACCCTTTCTAACCTATTAATATCCTCACGCAAGTACGGGCACCAAAACTGAACTGCATATTCTAAATGAGGGGTCATTCTCTGTCAGATCAACCAAAAAAAATTGAAATTAACACCCTCATCTCTCATATTTTGCTGAAATTTGGTTTATAGGGAGTTTGTGAGCCCTGAATCCATTTCTGAAATTATAAGGTCAATCCGACCAACGGTTCAAGAGATATGACCTCAGGCAATTTGAGGTCACTCGCGAGGTTACTAACATTTGGCGAGCCATAACTTGGGTAATAATTGTCATAATTATATAAAAGTATATATATTTAGAATCAGAAAACGACAAGGAATCCAAATATGCAAGTTTTAGAACTCTAGGTTGAAAAAAAAAAAAGTTATACTGTAACCAAAATTTGAGGTCATGATTTGACCTCTGGGGTATCAAATGAGAATTTTTTTTTTAAATGTAAAAAATGAAGGCATAGGCATTGGCTATTAGAATCAGCAAAAAAAGTTTGTTTATGTTAGTATTTTTCATGTAACTAACATATAAGTGAACACCATATTCATAAGTTGTGCGTCAATTCTACCTATTTTTTCACACTTAAGCTCATAATTTGACCTATAGAAATTAAAATTACATTTTTTATAGATATAAAAAACAAAGTCAGAGTTCTTGACTAATAGAAACAATCATAAAAAGTTTGTTTATGTTGGTACTTTTCATGTAACTAACTTATAAGTGAACACCATATTATAAATTGCTTGTCATTTCAAGGAATTTTTATATCTTAGCTATCAATTTGACCTCAAGCTCCAAGAATTTAATAAAAATTGTATTTCATTGCTAATCTACACTGGCAATAATAGTTATAATAGTGAAAGGGGAAGACTAAGCTCACATGTAGCCTAAACAAACCTGTTGAAACATGTTGCTACTTGTCTAAGTGCAGAATCAACACACATAGTTGCAAAATTCCTTGTCTACAGGTTAGTACAGTTCCAGCCAGCACTGTGGGTGGCTGGTGGGTATGGTGTTTTAATGAGCCTCAGAGACTATCAAGGCCTAAAATATTAAGTGTGTATAGCTATATATTTTCTAAAAAATATATATTACCTAATTGTAAATCCTATATCTTTACAGATCAAAATACAATGGTTCGGCACTTGAAATACTGCCAGGACCCTATTCAAAAACACAAGAAACGCATAACAATCAATCTTAGAAAAGTGACTGATGTACTTGTTGAAAAATGTGCTGGAAGAGTGAAAAAAGACTCAATGTTGTGTGTGAACTGCTGGACACTGATAATGAAAAACCCCACTATACTTAGTACCACTGAAAACAACGAGTCTGAGCAGGATTCAAATGAATCATCTACTATCAGTGGCTTGAGTAACATCTCTTCAATTCAAGATCTGGACAATGACAGTGATTGCTTGATAAAGGAAAATCCTTCAACTTCAGTTGAACCAGTTCTAGCATTTCTGGACCAAACACCAGTTAAAAAAAGTAAGTAATAAATTAATATAATAACTTATACTTTACTACAAGGTCTGTTTGATCTACTATATAGCCAATTATATAGCATTTAAGGTACTATAATTAATATTTAATTACTAATATTCAGGTGTGTGAAACCTTTTTTTCTGTTCTTTTCAGAAGGGCTGTCATTAAGCCAGAAAAAGCGCAAGGCTCGTGGTAAGCTATCATCTGCTCAGAAACACCTGAAGGAGAGGCTAGAACTCAGTTATGGTGTTCAAATTACCGAGGAGGTAAGTGATACTTCAAAACCTGAAACTAAATCTGAAAAACATCTAGACAAATTAATGAATGAATTGAAACAGTCATTCCTGGAGAGCAAATGTCACCATCACAAACTACAAATATTGACACTCTCACCATACACAATTGAAAAAACAGCTAGTTTCTTTCAAACTACAACATACATGGTGAAAAGAAGCCGTTCACTTAAATCAGAACATGGAATCCTTCCGAAGATTCCACTAATGAGCAAAGGAAAAGTGATATCTGAAGAACACAAAGATATAGTTAGAAGATTCTATGAGTCAGAAGAGGTTAGTCGTATGTGTCCTGGCCAAAAGGATTGCGTGAAAGTTATCAGTGCTGAAGGTGCAAAAACGATTGGTCCTCGGGAATTTAAGAGAGATGTTTGAACTATATAAAAATGATGAAAAGAATCCCAAAATAGGATTTTCCACATTTGCAAAATTACGGCCATCATATTGTGTGCTTGCCGGTAGTGGTGGGACTCATTCTGTCTGTGTCTGCACATACCATCAAAATCCAAAATTGCAGCTGGCTGCATTGGGAGAAAGAGGTCTTTCATACAAGGATCTTATGGATTACAGTGTCTGCAGTACAGAAAGAGAGACTTGCATGATGCAACTTTGCAATGATTGCCCAAGAGAAGAGGGTGTCCTGGATTTTCTTGAGTTACTTGACAGTGTGAAATCAGCTCCAAATGAAATATCTTACAAGCAATGGGTGACTGTTGACCGTTGTACAATGGTTGATAAGGTGGAGCCACTTCATGAATACTTATCATCCCTAAGCATGAAAATATCCTGCATGGTTCGTCATCACTTTGTTGCTCAGCAACAATCACAGTACTTCAAGCAGTTGAAAGAAACACTACCACCTCAGAGCGAGGTAGTTATAGTAGGTGATTTCTCTGAGAATTATTCTTTCATTGTCCAGGATGCTGCCCAAGGGTTTCACTGGGACAATTCACAGTGTACAGTTCACCCTTTTGTCATCTATTATAGATCATCTGCAGACCAGGAACTTAGCCATTTTAGTGTCTGTTTCTTATCTGCATCACTAAAACACAACACTATAATGGTTTACTCATTCATATTGAAGCTTATGACACATGTTAAATTCAGATGCCCACAATTGAAGAAGGTGCACTATTTCTCAGATGGATGTGCTGGCCAATATAAGAACAGATACAACTTCACAAATCTCTGTTACCATGAAGAGGATTTTGGTCTGTCTTGTGAATGGCACTTCTTTGCTACATCCCATGGCAAAAATGCATGTGATGGGATTGGAGGAACAGTGAAAAGAGCTACTGCTCGTGCCAGTTTGCAGAGAACTACAGAGAGGCAAATTCTTACACCAGAACACATGTTTCAGTTTTGTGAAGAAAACTTGAGCAAGAAGATAAATTTTTTCTTTGTAACTACAGCTGATTTGAAAGATGCAGAAGAACGGTTGGAACATCGATTCAAGGATAGTAGGGCTATTCCTGGAACTCAGAAATATCATAGATTTGTTCCCCTAAACAAGGAAGAACTGATGGTGTATCCCATTTCAAGTGGCATTGGAGAAAAGAAAAGAATAAGGAAAAGTCATTTTACTAATGAACCTGCAATGCTTGGTAACCTAAAATGTGTTAAACCAGGAGAGTATGTTGGCTGCATTTATGACATGCAAGTTTGGTATGGAATTGTGGAGGAATATTGTGAAGAGTTTGATGATTTCACTGTGAACTTTCTACATCCCTCTGGGTCATCAGGATCAAGTGCATATTATTATCCATCAAACAAGGATTCATGTGCAGTGCCAGGACATCATATATTAACTGTAATGAGTTGTCCTACCCTAAGAGGAGGCAGCAGAATTCAATACATTTTTCCACAAAAAGAAATTGATGAGAGCATCGAGCATGCAAAAATTGTATTAGGCTAGCACATGAATCCTCTAAGTAGGTCTTCCCCTTTCACTATTATAACTATTATTGCCAGTGTAGATTAGCAGTGAAATACAATTTTACATTTTTTGCCTTTGTTTTTATATCTATAAAAAAATGTAATTTTAATTTCTATAGGTCAAATTATGAGCTTAAGTGTGAAAAAATAGGTAGAATTGACGCACAACTTATGAATATGGTGTTCACTTATATGTTAGTTACATGAAAAATACTAACATAAACAAACTTTTTTTGCTGATTCTAATAGCCAATGCCTATGCCTTCATTTTTTACATTTAAAAAAAAATTCTCATTTGATACCCCAGAGGTCAAATCGTGACCTCAAATTTTGGTTACAGTGTAACTTTTTTTTTTTCAACCTAGAGTTCTAAAACTTGCATATTTGGATTCCTTGTCGTTTTCTGATTCTAAATGTATATACTTTTATATAATTGTGACCATTATTACCCAAGTTATGGGTCGCCAAATGTTAGTGACCTCGCAAGTGACCTCAAATTTCCCGAGGTCATATCTCTTGAACCGTTGGTCGGATTGACCTTATAATTTCAGAAATGGATTCAGGGCCCACAACCTCCCTATAAACTAAATTTCAGCAAAATCTGAGAGATGAGGGTGTTAGGCACTGGTTGATCTGACAGAGAATGACCCTGAGGCCTGACTAGGGACTTGTAAAGGGGCAATATAATATCCTTCGATTTAAATTCGAAATTACGCGCTATGAAGCCTAACATCCTATTAGCTTTTGCGCAAGACTCCAGGCACTGGTTCCTAACCTTTAAATCCTTAGATACGCGTACGCCTAAATCTACTTCCTCGTCAACGCTCGCTAACGCCCTATCATCCATCGTATACGCGTAATTATTGTTGCGAGAACCTATATGCAAAACTTTACATTTGTCTACGTTAAATTGCATCTGCCACTTATCTGTCCACTCCATAATCCTATTTACATCGTCTTGAATCCTATTTCTATCGTCCTCGTTAACAACCTTACCGCCTATTTTAGTATCGTCTGCGAATTTTGACACATTACTAGTCAATCCTACATCTATGTCATTAATGTAAATTACGAATAGCAATGGGCCTAACACTGAACCCTGTGGGACACCACTACCTACATCTAACACCCTGATTCACTACCATTAACACTTACGCTGCTCCCATCCTCATATGATGCTCAGGAAGTTTGTCGGAAGAATGCTCCCAGCATCATATGATGATCGCGTTATTTTTTTTATGTTTTCGCACAAAATCCCAATAAAAATAAATGATTTTGCATTTTAATGCTATTGATGACTCAGATATATTCATAAACCATCCGCAACAAACATACACACATACACACATGCATGCATGTACACATATGCACACATGTACACATAAACAAGCAAGTATTATGCTTACATTTGAGTTTTGAAGAATCTATGACTCAGATATATTCATAAACCATCCGCAACACACACATACACACACACACGCATGTATGCATATGCGCACATGTACACAAACGAGCAAGTATTATACTTACATTTGAGTTTTGAAGAATATACATTTTATTTGTCCTCTTGAAAAATAATTTTTTATTCCTTTTCAAAAATAACTCCTTATAAAATAATTGTCCTTTTGGAAAATAATTGTTCATGAAATAAATATTATTTTGATAAATCTACACTTTCCATTATACTTATTTACAACATTGTTTTACACTTTTACTGAATTTAGTATTTAGTAGTTGGCACAGGTGTGGTAGAGAACAAAGCACTCAAGGCACAATGCAACTTTGCATTCCGGACACCAAGTAGAAACTTTTCTAACATGTTTTTCTCTTTGTGTTGTATGTGAGCATACATGACATTGTCGTTGACCTACAGGTCGAGATGGTGTTGGTGGAACTTGTTCCAGGTGATGCTTTTCAATGTAATTAGCTGAGAGAAGTCTGTCAGGAGCATTTGGTCTCACACTTTGTCTTCCAGGATGTGGGGATGTTATTTGAGCATACTTCGTGAGTAGTTGAGAGACTAATGTAAGATTGAATTCTCTCATTGAAATCTGCTTTTTCGTAGTTTTTTTGTAGAGTACAAAGGAATTGTAAAGAGAAATATCCAAAAGATGAAAGAATACCTTCTTATACCACTTCACAGTTTTCCTAACGCATTCTACGCTGCTAATTTGCATATCAGATTTGTCCACCAGATGCATATTTTTGTTATAGTCCACAACAGCATCTGGTTTGAATTTTATTTCGTTTGTTCGACGATCAACCTTTCCTGAGTCAATCATGCTTCCACTGTGAATTGTTGTTAGCATATGCACATCTCTTTTATCAGTCCATTTTAGTGCTAATAAAGGTTTTGATTCCATCAGATGGCACTCTCCTTTTTTACTTGGGTGAAACTTGGGCATGTTTTTTCTATTTACCTTTACAGTTCCACAAGATCCTGTTTTATTTACATGCAGATATTTGCATAGTAATGGGCTCGTATACCAGTTGTCAGTATACAGAATGTGGCCTTTATTCAAATATTTAGCTAAAAGTGTCTTTACAATCGCTCCAGAATGTCCTAGTGGATCATTTGCACGTTTCATTCCCCCAATTTCTCATGCAAGACTGAACATAAACGCTTGAAAACGTGTAAATTTTCATAAAATTCTACTCAACCATATTCCCAAGTTACCCACTAAATTCTGTTTATTTTGTAAGAGAAAATGTTTAGTTTGTAAGAGAAAATCTTTATTTATTAAGGGAAACAAAAATAATTTAACAAAATGGTGCTTGACTTGATTTATTTTACGTTAACAAATGGGTAAATTTCCTGATTTTTTTGCGCACAGGTGGAAAGTACACGGTCAGGAATTGCGCATCCGAAGGGTTAACTACGACCCTCTGTCTCCTAGCACGAAGCCATTCTTCTAACCAGTTAGCTACCTGACCGCGTATACCGTGTGCTTTAACCTTCGCAATTAGTCTCATGCGGAACTGTATCGAACGCCTTTTTAAAATCTAAATAAATAACATCAGCTGACCTATGCCTATTGTATTCGCGCACTATTTCGTTATAAAATTCTAACAAATTAGTTAAACAAGACCTATGGCGTCGAAACCCATGCTGACTACTATTAATCAAATCTCTACTTTCTAAGTGATCGATAATACGATCCCTAACTACGGATTCCAAAAGTTTACCTACAGTTGACGTTAAGCTAATGGGCCTATAATTGCTAGCTACCGCGCAGTCGCCTTTTTTAAAAATAGGCGTGACGTTAGCTAATTTAAAGTCTTCAGGAATAATCCCCGTTTCGAGTGACTGATTAAAGATCTTCGTTAAGGGGCCTACGATAACTTCTTTCAAATCTTTCAAATGTCTGGGATAAAAAGCGTCAGGGCCTGGAGCCTTGCTAACTTTTAGCCTATCGATATAATGCGCAATCTCAGCCTCGTAAACAGTTATTTCATCCAAAATAGTCTCGCTACTAAATGGAACGATATCATCCACGTCGGGGACATTATTTACGTCTTCTATGGTAAAAACTGTCGCAAAAAAGTTATTGAAAATACCCACCATCGCCTGAGCGTCAGAAGCCAAAGCGCCATTAACATCCACTAGAGGGCCTATGTTATTTTTTACCAGCTTATGATTATTAACATATTCAAAAAACGTTTTTGGATTATGTTTACTATCCGCAGCTATAAGTATCTCTAAATTACGCTTGGCATTCCTAACTGATCTTTTAACCTGACGTCTAAGCTCGATATATCTATTAAAGTTAGCTACCTGGCCATTACGCTTACTAAGTCTATACGCTCTATTACGCTCATTTATAAACTCTCCTATTTCCCTACTCCACCACTTCGGTCTACCACGATTACTAGCGCGCTTGGGCCTACGAGGAATAAACTCCCTTTCAATATTCCTAAAACTTTCTTTAAACGCCACCCAACGCAAATTTGTGTCATTACCCATAAATAAGTTATCCCAGTCCACTACTCTCATCCTATCCGCGAACCTATCAAAATTAGCCCTACGAAAATCAGGGACTTCTATTACGTTACTATCCTGAGTGTTTTCTATCAATAACTTAAACCTAAGAATTTGATGATCGCTACATCCTAAACTCTCGCCTACTTCTAAACCTTCGACTATATTCTCGCCGTTCGTCATCACCAAATCTAAAATATTATCACCGCGCGTTGGTTCGGTAACTATGTCGTAAAAAGTTATCGTCCATAAACTCAACCAATCTCAAACCCTCTTCATTACCCGTAAAATTCTCGTAATTAACATTAGGGCAGTTAAAGTCTCCGACAATTATACTATTCCGATTGTCAATAAAATTACCAAGAAGTGAGTAAAATCTAGTATCTATATCGAGGGGTTGAACGGGAGGTCTATAAACAACAACAAAAATAAAACTAATACTATGTGCCCTAACTTCAACACAGATCGCATTAATTGCTGCCGGAAAATCTAACTTAACCTCGATAGCCCTAAGCGAATTACGAATGTACAGCAAAACGCCACCTCCAAATCTATGGAACCTATCATTAGTAAAGAGTTTAAAACCCGGTATCTCAAGTTCCCCAAACAAGTCCCGAGTCACGGTATTTAACCAAGTTTCAGTGATAGCAACTATATCATAGTTGCCGGAATAAATTACCGGCTTAAATTCATTTAATTTATTTCTAATACTACGCGCGTTGCAATAAAAAACGTTTAAGTTATTTTTCACCACGGGCCCGCGTTTTAAACTATTTATCACGTCGGGCCCGCGTTTCCCGGACCCACAACATTTAAAGAAGGCTTCGACCTATACAGCTTTCGCACACTTTCATCTATTAACCTACCTACCTAGCCTAGCATTACCTATTTCATTAAAATGCACCCCCATCTTTTATAAAAAGGCTAGGATCATTGAATTCTTCAGATCACAGTAGTTCTTATCTTGATCCCACTTATTCACTGGCAGAGTGAGCCACGTAGACGTGCACACCTGCAGGCCTGTGAACACGAACCATGATGACTCATCGATCAGGTCCGGAAGGCGCGTTGTGTCATCAACCGAGACGTTGTCATATGTGAAGTCCTCGGGCACAGCGAGGCGGCACAGCTTCTTTGCCATCTCGTGCTTCAGTGTCTTCCACTTTGTCACTGCAGAGGGCAAAAACGACGGTCTGAGGCCTCAGATACCACAAGTGCTGCCTGATCACTGCCAGTGAAGCCTCTGCAATCTCGCGATCCACAGCCCTGTACTGCAGAAGACACTGGTACAGGGCTGGATTAACCATTAAGCAAAATAAGCCTGTGCTTAGGGCATCAAGGGAAGGGGGGCACCACAGAAATTTTCCATTGTCGGATTTACCATGGATTTATTATACTATTATAATCGCGGCTTATAGCCTATAAGCTGTTGAAAACTGAATTATATATATTCATATATAGTATTCATTTTTTTTCATTGTTTGAATTTGTAGTGAACAACATTTTATTTTATGGTTTATTTTTGTTTATATTTTGAATTACATATATATGGGGCACCAAAATCTTTTAAGTGCTTAGGGCCTCTAAAGGTCTTAATCTGGCCCTGCGCTGGTACAACACAAGTTCATTCAGCAGGGCATCAGCTGCGACAGGAGCCGCCAGCCAGGCAGGTGCGTAGAGGAGTGCAGTAAATTGTACCACTCTCTGAAGTTTCTGTACCAGCTCATCGTCGAACTCCAGCTGACCGCTGAACATCAGGAGCTTCGTGTAGTAGATGATCTGAAATGAATATGCACTGTGATGTATAAATACTGATACCACTCCATATAAGTTTGTTTAATGGTAAATTATTTATCTTATTTTTTTCTGGTAGGGACTTCAAATGGCTGTTTACAGAAGGCAATGCAATATTTAACTTCTAATTCAAAATACCAACCTTGGCCATCCACCTTGCATGATGGTAGGCTCCTGGGCGCATGAAGTGTGTGCCACGACATGGCTGGGCCCTGAGTATCAGGACTGTAATCTCTGCCACTTCTCGGTAGTCTTCTCTGACAAGACCAGAAGTGGTGCTGAGGAACTTGACTGCCTCATCTCGGAGCTCCATCAGCCACGTCACCTCCGCCAAATGCTCGATCTCCAGCTCACGATAAGTCGAGAGGTCAAACTTGTCCCACCTGAAAGGGGAGTTATGAAAATATTGCATGAAAACGACTGAAGTTTCCCTTTTTGACTGCTATTAACATCATTAGTAGAAGGATGCTGATATCTCAATTGCTCTGAAGGCAAAAAATCATTGGAGAAAACAAATGCGCCTTAGACTTGAAATTCACCTTCTCCTCAGATACTGGAACAAAGGTTCACTTGGTGCTGTGGTTCTTCCAAACGTGGTGATGACCACTGCCCCCACGATGAACTCCATAACGTGATGGCGACAGCCCAGCTGGAAGAGCGGTTTACCAAGCATGTTCTCCAGCAGGACCACCGCACCCTGCACCCTCCCTGTATTGGAGGAAGTTGTGTCAAAGCACAGTCCAATCACGTTGTTCTCGCATCCCTAGTCTTTGAGAGCACAAAAGGTCACCTGGGCCTGGGACAGACTGGTGCCATCAGCAACAGTCGGAATGGCCAGCAACTTTCCTTCTGTGCATTGGGGAGCTCCGGAGATGAGAATTGCCTGGCGGTGCTCCACTGATCCAAGAGAGTCCTGAAACGTATGTCATACATGCCAATCCATTATCATCCACTGGAATATGTCAATATGGAATGTCCTGAAACGTATGTCATACATGCCAATCCATTATCATCCACTGGAATATGTCAATCAACTGTCGTCACTGGAACATGTTAATTCACTGTCATCCACGGTGAGGGCAAAACTGACCTTGATTACTTTACCGTCCCAGTGGATGACAGCATGCCTCAGAGATACGAAGGATTTCTGCACAGCTGTCGAAACTTCACAACGATGTGCCACTCTTCCACGGCGAGACGTGTCCTTCGAGATACTGAATTTGTCCAGGTCTGCGGGTGGATCTGCCGAACGTAGGACTGCCGCCACGACACTTGCCACCTATGTGCGAAATTGAAAGGAAATTGACAAGGATGCGTATGGTTTTTATGTGACAAAATAATCACTAAATTTTCCGTCATTATGTCTATTATATCTTTGTGAATGAAAGATCATTACTGATATATACACACCTGATTATTGGACACCCGGAAGCAATCAGCCACTTCAATAACAGCTGGTGCATTGAGGATGTGGTGAGGAAGGCTGATTGATACAGTTGATTCTCTCGGCTGTCGGTATGGTGGTTCTAGCTGTGATTCAGAGTTGCTCGATGATCTGCTTTCTATAGATTCATCGTCACTCTCAGCTTCGGTTCCTAATTTCGTTTTTGAGGTGCCTGGCTCATCATGAGATTGTCTTGAGAGTTGCCATTTTCTCTTGACAATGAACACTATCATTCCCACTCATTGTTGCCTGGCGCAGGCCCCGTTGATCCTCATAAAATTTAATATCTTCTTGTTTGTTGTCTGAGAGCAGTCGACTTTTCTGTATCTCTTCAATAGCATCGGGAGCTCCGATGTCCCAGAGCTTGTTCAGATTTTCTGAAAACTTCTCCCTGCCTTTTCCCGCATCACTGTCTCTCATCTTGCTCTTCTGCAGCGAGTGCCACTCTTCCCACAGTAACTCCAGTTTTCTTTTGCAGTTACGCCTCATGATCGTCTTTATATGTGCCATGTTCCAAAATACCAGAACATTGGCCACCGTATCTTTTATGGCGGCCTTCCTGTCAGTAGTTTCCTGCTTGGTATAGAAGAAGTACTGGAGAACTTGATGGGTGGTTGGCAATTTGGCACCACCGATCGAGGAAGATGGCTGACCAATTAAGAAGACATCCGTGGCTGACCTTAGAGAAGGTGGTGCTATTGTTGCTGCTTTCTCTTTTCCAGAATAAGTAACTTTCAGAGTCTTCCCACTCCTGGTTGTTAACAGTTTATCCATTGTACTAAAGTCTAGACTTATGAAACAAGAATCAATTGACACAGTTGATCTGTAAAAAGCAAACTGTGATTAGTAAAAATATTGGTCATAGGCATAGCGTGTGTGTGTGTAATTGGGATTTTCGGATGCGCCAGCTACTGATGCTATGATTACGTCCATAACGGGGGACAAATACGGTATTTTAAATTTTAATGTTATTTCTAGGTGAGTGTAACTTCTAAACCACTTGCCCGATCAACTTGGTAAGTATCTGAGAGGATTTCTTTCACTGAGAGGATTCAGAAAATATGGTGATTTGATGATTTATCTTTATTCAGTAAAAAATTGTCAATTTGGCCAAATTTCCAAAATTGAAATTTTCAAGGTCAATGCGCAACCCCTAAATATTGATCGATTTTGGTAAAAATGGTGTCAGTGTACTTCCACTGAACCAAATCATGGGAAAAACTTTGACCAGCTATAATTTAAAAAAAGTGAATAGTGATCCACCCTAATGTACATGTATATAGTTTCATATTTCTGGTATCAATTTTCGCTGTAGATTCTTCATATATTTACAAGCATCATATGTTAAAAGTTTGGGTGTCAGATTTTACAGATTCTGCATGCTGGTTTTGATTCCTTTTGAGATAACTAAAATTGTTTGATTTTATGTTCGAAGACAAATGATAATCTGAACTTTATCCATGAATAGTGATTTTTGTGAGTAGTTTGAAAGAATAAATTATAGACCTTTGTTGGTTAGGTTTATTGGCTCTAGTGCAAAAGAGCCTCTTTTTCTGTCTTAATGTTGTAAACCACATTTTTATTTTTATAATAGATTTGGTGCTAAGTTACCATTGCACAGAATCATCTTCATTCCTAAGTTATTTCTTCAGATACACTTCTTTGAAAGAAACTATTAAAAGCAAAATATGAACTTTTTAATTTTAAAATTTTGTTCTCGGTAAAAGGAATATTTTATGTCCTTAAAAATAATGAACTGTTAACTAAAGAGAGCCACTTTTGCTGAGGAAATTAATTTTTTTTGATCATTCATTTGATGTCTTGAAATTCAAAATGGAAAAAGGTGAAAGCGAATGTAATTTAAAGGATTATGGGAACATCAAAGATGAAGTTGATATTAAAAAAGAAGCAATTTTCTGTGAAACAAATTACTTTGAGGAAGATTCAACTGGCCACAGAAACATTTGTGATAAATGGGAGGTAAAGAATAAATGTGAAAAATTTATTTTCTGATTGTATAGTTTAAGTGTATTTTACTATTCATGGCACAATGAAAACAAATATAAAGACCTTTTTCATTCTTTTAATGACTAGAGATTATTGACTGAGATTAGTAATGTATTTATTAATACATTCATGAAAACGTTAAACTGATGAATTAATTTTTAAAGCTTTAATAGATTATAAGGCAATTTTATTAAACTAAGAAATGAATTGAAATACAGAATTAATTATTGAATGTGAAAAGAAAACCAATTTCAGAGTGATCAGATCAAAGATGAATGGATTGAAGACATTCCTGTTGAAGAAAATATGGACTTCACTGATTGTAAACTTGAGGTTAAGGTAAATATATGTGTGTGTGTGTGTTATTTAGTGATGCAACATATTGTTTTGGGGGGAAGTCTTTTTATTATTTATTTTTGCAAAAATTCAACTTTTAATTGTTGCTCAAAGTTAATTTTATTTTTTTAAATATAAATCTACAAGTGATAAAATTATTAAGTAATATATAAAAAAAAACTTTTGACTTGGCTTAGGATCATATTAATTTTATTGTTGAATAAACATATTGAATATATGTCACTAGCATATGACTTCTGTTTGGAAGGAAGTCACCCGTGAACCCCTGAGGGAGACTATCTCATCCTCAGGGATCTAAACTCTCTTTGTTACCAGGAGGCAGCTCAACTTCTGTAAGGTGGGGTTTCCTTTTTTGGGCGTAACTGAGAGGATTAATCCTTTTAGGGCATAACTGAGAGGATTAAGATTATCCTCCCTTCCTTGGAACTTATCTATGCCCGATATCTAACACTGATATTTAATATTAACCACTTAACAAACTTATTTATTTCCAAGAAAGTGGACAATATATATTTTTTTTAATAGAATATTTTATTCTTTGTATTGTGCTAAAGAGGAAAAGAATAGACATTTTATTATTTTTTTTTATTTTTAAGAAGTTATAAAAAATTACATGTCCTTTGAAAAATTTGCCCGAGTTTATACGTTCATTTTTTAAAACGAAAAATACACGTTTTTTTTAATAAAAAAAAATAATAAATGTTAAGCAAATTCCTTTCAAAACAACTCTGAACTAAATAAAAACTAGGTACCGTATGTAAAAGAAAATTGGCATATTACTTTTAAGAGAAATCATACTTCGAGTGATAATCACGAAAGCACGGAGCAACGCATAGGCCTACATCGCAATCTCTGCAGTAATATCTTGACTCACGGCGAATTTTTTTTCCCCTTTCGGTTTTCTTTCGTGTACAAACTGCGCATATCCTTGTTGGGTTTGTTTTTTTCTCAGTTGCTGGAATAATATCTGGAAAGTGGCACCCTGACATTCGAAGTGGTGTTGCATTGGTGCTTGGTCGACCCCTTGAAGCTACGAAAGATACTCTGTATTTTGCAACCATCATGTCGATCAGCTCCATTCTGTAGTCTAATGGTTTTTTGTTTTGTCCCGTTTGTTTGAAAAGAATGAAAGAATTCCATACAGCTAATTCTAAAAGATGAAAAAACAACTTCTGGTAATACTTCTTTCCCCGTTTCCTCATGATTGGGTAGCTTGAAAGTGTTTGATCAACCCGATCAACTCCTCCCATGGTGTTGTTGTAATCCTTCACAATCTGAGGCACACGGACAACATCTCGCCTTCTTACACATTCTGTCATTTCTGAAGAATGAACAGTTGATAGAAGAGTGACATCCCTTTTGTCTTTCCATTTCATAGCCAAAACTTTTCGACGCCTAAATGCAATACTTTCCCCCTTTTTCAGTTTTTTGTTTTTTATTTGCGCAGGTATCCCTTTCCTTGTTTGTTTTACAGTCCCGTAAGTGTCTGTACGATGTTCAACCAATAAGTTAGCCAGCTCCGGTGAAGTATAAAAGTTGTCTGTAGTCAGGCAATGACCTTTCCCCAATAATGGCTCCATCAATGACATCACAATTTGGATAGATACTGGAAGATCTTTATAAACCTGACTCACTTGAGTACCTTTTCCAGTGTATATGATTGTTGACCAAACATAGCCTGACTTTGATTCGCAAAGCATGTATAATTTTATGCCAAAGCGAGCTCTCTTCAGAGGCATATACTGCACCCACCCAAGACGTCCTTTATACATCATAAGGCTCTCATCAATTGTCACATCACGATCTAGGTTGTATAGAGAATTGAATTTGTCACTAAGGTATTTGTAAACTGGATAAATTTTGTTCAGTTTTGGGTATGGGTGGGTATTTGGGTCATAATCTTCATTATTTGCAAAATGTAAATTACTTTTCAAAAGCTGAAATCTTTTGAGAGTCATGCACTATCTAAAAAATGGTGTATCCATGATAGGCTTTTTTGTCCAATAAAGCCAATAGTTAGGCTTTGGAATTAGGCCTTGCAGCATTGTTATTGCTAAAAACACTTATCTCATTACTGTCTAGCTCTCCAGGCACTGTTCCCTTATTGCGTTGCATACCGATTCATTTCAGTTACAATAATATCGATGAATTCATCAGTAAAATATAAATTGAAAAAATCTAATGGATTACCTTCAACGGGAACATTCGTATTTGCATTACTCTTTGTGAAGTCAAATCTTGGAGGAGCTACCGTAGGCTGAGTCTCTTCAAACCACGTTGACGAAATTGTTCAAATGCTTCATCTGATTCATCCTCCGAAAAGTCTTCTGAGCAATTGGAATCACTGTTATCATCTTCGGAAGAGCTCAGATGTGTATATCCAACATTTCCTAACAAACTTTCTTCTTCACTATCAGAATCCATCTTTCTATGACTAAAATTACCATATGTAAAAAATGATTTGGACAGACATACAACGCCCCTTGGATGACTTGCGCACTGAGAAAGTACTGTATATAAACCTAATTACAGTGGTACCTCAGATCACGAGCATAATCCATTCCAGAAAAGTGCTCGAGTTGTGAAAAGCTCGAGTTCCGAGAATTTTCCCATAAGAAATAATGTAAAAGCAATTAATCCGTTCCTGATGTCAAAAAATATTTTTAAAAATTCATATTTCTGGTCATATTAATGGTTTTACACATAAAAATAAATTAACATTCAATATATAAGACAAATAAATAGAATAAATGAGCATTTAACTTCACATTACCTTTGTAGAGGACTTTTGTTGGCGTATGAAAGACGGTGAGGGGGAGGGAGAATGAGAGGTGTTACTTTTTGGAAGGGGAGTCCCCCTCCATGAAGACTTCAGGAAGCAAGTCTTCCTCTGGGGTTTGTTCCCTTCTCCTCCTTTTAGAGGCACTTAAAGTTCCACTAGACTCATTGGATGCTTTTCTTATCAAAAACCTATCCAGAGAGGTTTTTTTTGCCTGCGTTTTAAGATCTTTCTAAAATGAGCGATAGCATTGTCATTGAACATGTTTATCACTCGGCCTGCTACAGCTTTGTCAGGGTGATGTGTCTCTATAAAGCTCTGTACCTCTTCCCATTTTGCACACATTTCTTTAATGGTTGAAGAAGGAACATCCTCCCCTCTCTCCTCCTCCCCTGAAGCAATCTCTTCTGCTACCACCTGTTGCTGCTCCTCCTGAAGGACTTGGAGTTCCTCAGTGGTGAGTTCTTCCCTATGGTCCTCCACCAACTCCTCGACATCACCATCAGACACATCCAACCCCAAGGACTTCCCAAGAGACACAATGGTCTCAACCACAGGCACTGGCTCAGCCTCAAAGTCTTTTACTAGGTAGCATTCTGGCCACAATTTCTTCCAGGCCGAGTTCATGGTCCTAGAAGTCACTTCCATCCAGGCTTTGTCTATTAGGTTAATACAATTGAGAATGGTGAAGTGATTCCTCCAGAATTCTCTGAGTGTTAACTCTGTCTCATTAGTTACCTCAAAACACCTCTGGAAGAGTGCCTTGGTGTACAGTTTCTTGAAGTTTGAGATGACCTGCTGGTCCATGGGTTGGATGAGAGGAGTCGTGTTAGGGGGCAAGAACTTTATGGTAATGAAGCTAAACTCCTCCAACAATTGGTCCTCCAAGCCTGGAGGATGAGCAGGAGCATTGTCCATTACCAGGAGGCACTTGAGTGGTAACTTATTGGCCAGTAAATATTTCTTCACAGCTGGCCCAAACACTTCGTTGACCCACTCAATGAATATTTGTCTGGTTACCCATGCTTTAGCATTAGCCCTCCACATTACATTCAATTTGCTCTTTATTACATTGTATTTCTTAAATACAGCTCGAGATACACACGCTAACTGACTCGAGAACCCTTTGTCCGGGTTCGTTCGTTCGCTCGTTCATTCGCTCGTGACCCGAGCGGATGCTCGAGTTCCGATGGCATTTTTCGCTCTGAAAAACACTCGAATGCCGAAAAACTCGAGTTCCGAGGTGCTCGACAACCGAGGTTCCACTGTATATGTGTTATGTGTCAAAAGCCAGGCCTCAAGCCATGCCCAGAGGCATGGCTTTCGAGAAGTACAGCCAATTAGAGTAAATGCACGAGATATCTCGTTCAAATTTTAAACATACTTCAAAATTTTCATGCGCCCGAGTAAATTCGGGTAAATTATTTTAGAGTGAGTCTTTGATGCCCGAGTATATTCGGGCAAATTCGTTAAGTGGTTAATGACAGTATCTAATAATGAATATGCAAAGTATAACTTAATAATAATGATGATATCTGATAATGAATATGCAAAGTATAATATATATATATATATATATATATATATATATATATATATATATATATATATATATATGCCCTTTTAAATAGAGGCGAATCGGTTCTTCCCGAACTTAAAAAAAAAATATATATATATACAGGGCGTCCCAAAAAAATGTATACACACTTTAACAGCTGATAGCTCAATTGATGTTTCTTTTTTTCCAAGTTAAACCCATTAGAATTAATAATGGCAGTCAGACTAAGCTTTGAACAAGAAATTCATTCTAAAATGCTACTGGAAGTGTGAAAACGCAGTTGAAGTGCAAAGACAGTTTAGGAGGGAGTTTCAAACAGATCCACCAACGCGACTTACCATCACTCGAATTAGAGATAAGTTTGAAGCCGATGGAACTGTTCAGAATGTCCACAAGAAGCGTTCCGGAAGACCACGGACATCGACAAGCCCCACAAAGCAAGAAAGAGTACTGGAAACGTATCACCAAAGTCCAAGAAAATCTGTGCGGCAAGCGAGTCATGAGGTAGGAATTTCAGAATCGTCTGTCCAACGCATTTTGAAGCGCTGTCAATGGAAAAGTTACATTCCATGATTAGTCCATGCTATTAATGAAGATGATCCGGACCGAAGAGTGGAGTATTGCGAGTGGTACTTGGCACGATGTGGATGTGGATTGGACAAAGGGGTTTCGTAGAATACCCTCCGCATTCACCAGACCTCACACCACTAGACTTTTTTTTATGGGGATACTTAAAAGACAGTCTACGCTATAAAACCTGCAACAGTCGCTGAATTGAGAGCAGCCATTGAACGAGAATGCACACAAATACCAAACAAAATGTTTCATGATGTTTGCGATTCCATTGCTTCGCGTTATCAGCAGTGCCTGGACCAGAACGGACGTCAGTTTGAAAACAGGCATTGACAAAACAATTAAATAATGTTTGTAGATTCTATTACATTTTGAAAATGAAATGTATTTTAATAAACACTGCCTTTATAATTATTTAAAGTGTGTATACATTTTTTTGGGACGCCCTGTGTATATATATACAGGGCTATTTAAAATGATTCATCCGATTTCAACTGAGAATACTTCCGTACCTATCAACCGTGCATCAACTGGGCACACACCACATGAAAGAGGAAATCTCTGAGTTTTACAAGATCACCGCGAGAGGGCTCCAAAGTCACGCCATGGCCTAGCCTAGCAACAAACAGTCAGTGTGAAAATGGCATCCACACAGCAGAAGGCGTTTTGTGTGTTGCAGTTTTCGAGCTGTAAATCGGCCCCCTAGGTCGCCGGATCTTACACCGTGTGACTTCTTCCTTTGGGGGTACGTTAAGGATACTGTGTACGTGCCACCATTGCCCACATCTTTGGATGAGCTCCGAACTCACATTGTTACTGCCGTAGAGTCAGTGACAACGGACATGCTGGAGTGAGTATGGGAGGAATTCGACTATCGTGTCGATGTTGCTCGTGTAACTAGGGGAAGTCACATAGAGCATTTATGAGGTGAGAGACAAAATTTGGACAGTTTTTCTTTTGGTTGATGTATCACAAATCACTCTGTATTTGTAACATTAAAAAATATTCTCATTTGAAATCAGGTGAATCATTTTGAATAGCCCTGTATATATATATATATATATATATATATATATATATATATATATATATATATATATATATATATACACTGATCCCCTTATCCTGCATGAATTTAGAGATAGGTTGAGGACATTTCACTACCCTTTTTTTGATCTGCATGAGCTAAGATTCAGAGATTAGCACAAATTTTTTAAAATTATGCCAAATACTAAAAAATGACAATACTTTTTCACATACACAGTATGGTATATGTATGATAACGATATGATACTTACGCATATGATAGTTTAGCATTTGCAGCTGATAGCATCTCCCTTGTATAACTGGGTAGTTTATATAGAGTCATCTTTCTCATGCTCCTCCGGATTATTACGTTATTCTTATATATAATATAGTGATGTTTTTGAAATTTTTTTTAAAAAGTTTTTACTATTTATACTTGTTATATATTATTTTACATGCAATATTATTATTATACATTTATTGTACAATGATTTATGGCCATACATGATTTTTTAAAACTTTTATCCTTCTAATCCCATTTATATTATGGGGAGATAGTTCTGACCTACACAATTTCACGCTGTACAAGCTTTTTCAGGAATGGACCCCTCATGCAGGTTGGGGGATCACTGTATATTAGGGTGGTCCTTAGCTATATATGGGAAAATTCAAGTTAGGAAATTTAACTGTGCTACCCCCCAGATTTTGTTAGAAATATAGAAAAATGGTTGCAGACAAAATTTCACGTGAATCAGAGAGTATTTATTGGTGCCACATTAGGGTGGTCCTTATTTTTGAACTTTGTAAATTCAATGTGGCTACTGCTGGATATTGTAACTAGTCTCAAAAAAGTGCTGTAAACAAAATTTTAGCTCAATCAGCTTATATTATCTGTTATATTATCTCAATGTTTCCCCCATAAGCATAAGGAGGAAAATTCAACGACCTTCAATGACCTTCATCAGTAATTGAAAAGTGCAAGTATTTGCACTTAGTGTTTGTTTGTCTCCTGTGCACATTTAGGTTCAAAACATTGTATCTCTAATATTGGCTGCTGCTGTTTTGTGTGTTAATAGAATGTTCTTTCTTCCTGAGGTGAATCTCAAGAATGGTATTGATAAGGACATCTACTGAAGTGTGGTTAGTTGGCCAGCCAAGAAAGGAATTGATTGGAGGGGAGCTTCTTTCTTTGGAAGAAGTACTCCAGCGCCTGTTCCACTAGCTCTGGCAGCAGAAAATGTCGCTCCATGAGGCTGCAACACCTGTTTGCTGAGATGTGGGGAACTTTTAGGAGAGGACCAGGATTTTGACCATGGCAAACAAAAACATCATCCTGAAGATCGAAGGTCTGTATGAAGATTGGCGGGGTCTTGGAAAGATGAAGAGTAGGAAGTTGGAGGTAGAAAAAAGGAAGAGGGAGGCTTTCCTTCAGAAATTGACATCCTGATGGTGGCCGCTTCTGCTTATGCATGAGACCCATCAACAGTGGCCCTGAAATAGCAGAGTATCCACCAAGCCTGCGCAAAGTTGTGTCAGGAGACAGCTGAAGTCTTGAAGGAGTCCTTTGATCGAACTGTGCCCCTCATTATCCATTAGGATGGTAAGATCTTCCCGATCTCACTGATGACAATGCTGCTGAGCGTCTTCCAATCCTTGTTTCTGGCAAAGGAGTGTTGAAGCTGCTATGCATGCTCAAACTGCCTTCTGGTATGGGCAAAGCCATAGTGAATCCACCATTGAGGCTTTGGATGAGTGGGGTATTTCAGATCATGTCAGAGGCATGTCCTTTGATACAATGGCAAGCAACATGGGAGTTCATACTAGAGAAGCTTGCATACTCATCCAGCAAAGGTTCAGTGTTAACCTCCTCCCATCTTGCCTCCCATCACCACATGTTGGAAATTGTGGCTGAGTAAGTCTTCACTCTCTGCTTCAGGCCTTCCTCTGGTCCAGACATCCTCCTCTTCAAAAGGTTCAAGTTGGGCTGGTTTTTTATATGACTTGAATGACTTCAAACTGATGAAAGATGACTCTGTGGCTATTGACATCATTGGCTTCTGCAAGCACCAACTCCAGGAGGCACAGCCATGGGATGATTACCCTGAGTTGCTGGAGCTCACCATCATAGTCATGGGGGATGTTCCCACTCATGGTATCTGGTTCATTCATCCTGGTGCTTAGTATTGCCTCAGCTGTTTCATCCTAACTGTGGTGATGACATACATTTCTGCTTGGTTCAGGGCCCCACTAGCTGCTGCTGTACCAGCCAATGACCTCTGCTTGTACAAGCTTGCAGCTGGTTTCTTATGAAGATGAGGAAATTGCCACTGTGGGGTCCAAGACTTTCAGCTGCCATCTATGGTATCTGTCGGAAGAGCTGGCTGAACTGGCATTCTTTGATGTAAAGGTCATTACTGAAGAAAAGAACCAAAATTGCTGCTCTCCAAGATGAAGGATCTGAGGACCCACCAAAGTGGATGTGTCCCTGTGGATGCCATCTGAAGGACAAGATGGTGGCCAACATCATCATCTCATGGTCTCAGTGCCTCTTTGTGGTTCTCAACCTCCCTGATGGGTTCCTCAGTGTGGACCCCACTGAGTGCGGAGGCTAAAAGGATTATGAGGCTGCTTCTTGCCACATCTGAAGCCTCCATGTGATCAACAACTGCACATAGTGAGGAGTGAAGCTGATTCAGGAGTTCAATCCTGTCATCACCAGGAACAAGGATCAGTGCCAGTTCCTCCTCCAAGCCATTGAGGAGCATTGGAGGCATTTTCAGGATGTGTGGAAGAGCACTCTTGCCCAGAAATGGGCAACAATGAGTGGGAGTTGGGCTCCCATGAGAGTAATATTGTACCTCTCTTAATATATTGTATATTATTGTTGCACTTTCCAGACTTTGTTTGTCCCCTTGTTTTTTCTCATTTTTGAATTATATAATCGATTGATGTTTGAAATATATTTCCATTGGAAAAAAGTTTTATTTTCAGTTCTAAGGTTCCATCCCATCATCCCCAAATATGGGGTTTCACACCATAGACTATGTATAACAATATCAGCATAATTATAGTGTACTGACAAGCAATGTGGCACCAGATAATATAAGCTGATTGAGCTAAAATTTTGCTTACAGCACCTTTTTGAGACGTAACAATATCCAGGGGTAACCACATTGAATTTTGAAATTTAAAAAATAAGAACCACCCAACTGTGTGTATATATATATATATATATATATATATATATATATATATATATATATATATATATATATATATATATATATATACATATATATATATATATTAGGGTGGTCCTCAAAATCGAAAGTTGGAATTATTCAGCTCCCAGGGCCTCAATCTGTGAGGTTACCCATAAAAATACTGTGGTTAAAATTTCATTGAGAAATAATAATATTTACCCTATGCTCATGAAGGTTGAAGTTTATAGGGTATACCAGCCTCCGGGTCCCCCCCATTTAAGGGTATTAGCCGCTCAGGGGCGGGGGTCTCATGGGTGCTGACACCACTCATTGTTGCCCGGTTCGCGGCGTGGCCTTCCGAGCATCCGGGAATTTCTTCCGGTGCTCTGCAACACCCAGGAGCATGTACTGCAGCTGGTCCTCCTTCTTCGTGTGGTGCCTGTTGTATTCTTGTGCCAATGCCACGGCCCGCTTGGCATGGTCGTTGGTCACGGACAGGTTCCAGACCACCTCGGCAGCCGCTTGGAATTGCTCGCTGTCTGGCCATTTTGACACATCCTGCCCCAGGAATCCACGTCGCAATTGGAGTCGGTCGAAGAACTGGCGAGTCCCCCGTCACGAATGTCTCTAATGACAGGGAAGAGCACGCCAGGACCGACGCTCTCTTGGGCGGGTCGTCGTCCTCCGTTGGCTCCTCCAACATCGCAGCAGTCATCGCCGCCTTCGTTTCCGGAGGAACATCGTCGTCGAAGAGAGCCAGGGCCACCAACTCCTCGGACAAGTACCACAGGTGGTTGGCGAATTTCGACTTGGCTGCTTTTGCCACCACCTTGTCTTCGTATTTTTCCAGAGCCTGGAGGGGCCAGAGATCTCTCAGGGGGGCCTTCGCCGCGTTCGGGGCTTCCATCCATGCCTTTGTGTAGAACTTCACGGCGGCGAACATGCTCAGGCGCCGAACTCCAGCCTCTTCCTTGGCTGTAAGCCGTAACTGCCGCCGGAACATCCATACCTTCAGGACGTACAACACCTTCGACATCCAGCGGGCCTGGTGCATCACACTGGGCGCTCGGAACCGAATCCCACGGGGGGGGGGGGCACTCCGCCGAGGAAGATGATGGTGAGTTCCAAGAGCTCCAAATAATCATCCCGGGGGTGACCTTTCTGCAAGGCCTTCTTGCAGAACTCGATGATGGAGTCTGCATCCTCCTCAACGATTTGACGAGCGTTGGCATCACTCATGACGTGGTCGTAATCTTCTTGGTTCACAAACTCCCATTGCGCCTTGAATTGCTTGAAGAGCTGAACCTCGGGTGCCAACGACGGTCCAAGGACTTCCGTGAAAACTGCACTGACAAGAAGCTCCAGGACATGGTGACGACATGCCAGATAGAGGAGGCTTCTCCCAAGTTCCTGCTCAATCAGCACGCATGCACCTGTGTTCTTTCCTTTGTTTGAAGCCGTAGTGTCGAACGAGAGGGCACCAACTTTGTCATCCAATCCCCAGTCTCGCAGAGCTTCCACCACAGCTTTGGCACAGTTTGCACTAGTACCGGAACCGAGCTTGGCAACCTGAGGAGCTGCACCTCGCCGCCACAAGAGACCAGGATCGGGAGTCGATCACCCTGTTCCTTGGATGTCAGATCCGCCATCAGCTTCCCATCCCAGTGAACAATGAGCGCAGCTTCTCGATGGAAGGGCTCCTTGAGCTGAGCGGCAACTTGTTGGCATTGCGCCATCCTCTGGCGCCGTATGGATGACCGGTTGATGTTCAACTCATCAATGTTGTGGCCAAGGGACCGAGCCGTCTCACCGAGCACATAAACGGCATCGCGGTTGGTCAGCTTCGTGTGGTCCAAGCTAGCCGCCAGTGCCGGTGAAATGATATTCGCCGGCAGACTGCGCTTGGGTGGGCTGCAACCTCCGACAGCACCATGGTGGGAGAGTCGCTGGGGGGTGAAGAGCTCGAGCTGGAAGAGGCCAATTCTGCTGTTTGAGAAGTAGTGGCCATTTCTTCAGTTGCACGGCGCCGATGGCGTTGTTCAGCCTCCCTCCGCTGCGCAACATTGTGCTCTGTGCGAGCCAGGACCACATCAGCTCCTCCCATGGTCCCCCTGCGGCCAGGTTCTCATTGGGCGATCAGGAAGGCCTTGTCCTCCTCGATGTTCATCATGGTCAGTGTGGGTGACATCGAAGAGGTTGCAGAACATCTGCTGGAAGGAGGCTTCCCGTGCAATCTGGGCATCTGAGCGTCGATTCTTGTTCTTCTTGAGAAGCTTGTATTCACCATACAACTTCTCTAGCTTCTCAGTGATGTGGTCTCGTCTTGTCGTTGGAATCCACGCTTTCGTCCACAAGATAAGCACTTCGTCAGCAACGGCTGTGACAGCCTCCCTCGTCGTCGTTGTCGCCTTCATGCTCAGCTTGTGCAGAGTCAGGCCGAGGACGTCGCCGATGGACAGCAGCTTGCTCCCCGTGAGTGCAGAGACGCGTCACAAGGAAGTCTTTTGAACGTGTACTGGCCATTTCACCAAAATAACACCTGGGGAAGATACATTGGAAACGTTTAATACCAATTCTAAAGGCAAGCCAAAAAAAAACACTAATCTGTCAATGGTGAGAGCAACACCACATACAATCCGACCCTCTCAGCAAGGCGTGTCAACGGCCCACATAGGGGCATAACTTCAACCTTCTTGAGCACAGGGTAAATATTATTTCTCAATGACATTTTAACCACAGTGTTTTTATGCATAACCTCACAGATTGAGACCCTGGGAGCAAGAGAAATATACGTTTGAAAATCCCCCCCTATGCTTGAGGACCACCCTAATATATATATATAAAATAATAATAATAATAATTTAGAGGCAGGGCCACCAGCTTGACCTTCATGTGAAGAGAGACTAATGCATGAAACAACATAAGGTTCATAAGGTAAGGTATTGTTCTGGAAGAGAAAAAGAGTGACTGCAAAATTAAGTAACTGTAAAGATAACTATCAGAAAAATATTAAATGATAAACCAGGGGCATCCACAGGATCAATTAAGTAAGGGGGCACTTCCAAATATAGGGGGGGGGGCACAAGCATTTGTGACTGCCAGAGGTGTGAGCTCTAGAGGGGCCCAGGGGCATGCTCCCCCTAGAAATTTTTAAAATTTACATTGTCTGGGACAGCATTTCCTGCCTTCTGGAGGTAGTTAGGAGGGCAAATTATAGGGCTTCAAATACTGAAAAATAAGCATTTTTTTTAGATATCCTTTGTATGTCCATGATAGTAGGGTGAAACCAGATACACAATAACTTGTAGATACACAAATTTATTATTCTTACATAATATACATATAAATAATTGTCATGGGACTGAGAAGGTTATTGAAGACAGTATTCAGCTCTTTAAGTAATGTACGGTACAAGATATCCTTCGTAATCTGAATAATATCAACTGGAGGTGGCTACAAGATAGAAAAGTCATCATTTGGTTTAAAGGGTTAAGATGAAATGTATAGTATAAAAAAGTTAGGCAAGATAATGATAGTTGTAGTTCGTAGTAGGCAAGTTTCAAGAATATATCTGTAAGATTAGGCAAGTTAATGATAGGTGTAGCTCATAGTAGGCAAGATTCAAGGATAGCTATAAGAATAGGTAAGATAATGAGGGTTGTAACTCATAGTAGACAAAATTCCAGAATAGCTATACAATTAGGTAAGGGATCTTTCAGATAAAGCTCAGTAAGCCTTCTGCACATTCGGTAATTTTGGCATATTCTAAGGTAGCTATTCTGACTTGAAAACTGGCTAGATAGGGAGTAAATTGTATTTCCTTCCACTAGACTGCTATTTAAAAATGCTAGATTTAAAGGGAAAATCAATAAAATGGCAATACTGGTTTGGGGCCATGTGGCTGCGTTAAAAAGCACAACGATCTCATAGTCGCGTTCTCCACAACAAATTTTGCATGTTTTAATTTTAATCACAGGATTTTCTCTTCATATCAACAATATAGGAAATTATACAATATTATTAATATATATAGTAAATATCAACAATATGGGAAATTATACAATATTAATAATATATATAGTAACCAATTACTATCTTCAAATATTATGACTGGATTTTGGGTTTATGATAAAATCTATCTGTAAGCAGTTGACAAAAAAATGAGGGGACACCATTAAAAAATGAGGGGGCATGGCCCTCTAATGCCCCCTCGTATGGATGCCCTAGTGATAAACTGAAGCGTATCAGTGGCATCATACAGGACCTAATTGTGAAGCATACAGAAAAAAAAGATGACAATGACGCTATAGAAGCGTAAGTACTCAAAATACTTCTATAATTTTGAAAAAAAGAAGTTGAAAAACCATGCGACTATTGGACTTTTGAAAAATGAGGACAGTGGTTTATCTGATGATCTAACAGAAGTATCTGACATATTAAGAACTCAGTATGAATCATTTTTCAATATCCTAAAAACTGACAAACTGATATGTGATAGAAATGTGTTCTTTGAAGAACTACAAGGGGAAAGTATAATGGACTTTGACTTTACAACAGATGATATTACACAAGCTATAGGGAAACTAAAAGTACACTCACTGGCAGGACTGGATAAATGGAATGCCACACTGATCAAAAACTGCAAGAATGCAATTGCTGAACCCCTGTATTAGATATGGAGATGATCACTTGACACAGGAGAAATATAGGGCATCCTGAAGAGTATGAACATTGTCCCAATATATAAAGGAGATCAATCTGAGGCAAAAAAACTATAGGCCCAGTGGTGGTCCTGGGCATAGGCGATATAGGCAGCTGCCTTGGGCACCAATTGGTGGCTGGGATGACATAGCATGCCCATTTTTTGTTTTTTCTCAAACAGGCTCCAGTCTAGGGCTCGAGAAATTTACCAATTCACAGTCTCACCAACCCGGTTGGAGATAGATATTTATCCTTGCTGATAGGTATCGATTTTGCTTGTAAAACTCAATTTATAAAACTAAATTAAACGTTATTTCATTAAAATAAACAAGCAATGAAATAGGTATAAGTTAAAACTGGTTATAATTATAAATGGACATGTGCGAAGACATGAATGTGGAGGCTGTTCTCCAGCAAAAGTGGCTGATGTCCACAAAGTGACACTTCTCCTATGAGTACCCTGATGAGCCCATCAATGATGCACTTAAAAATTTGGAGGTGACCTTTTTCATTGTGGTGGTGGATGCTGCTATTTCATCACTTCAGGAAAGATTGTAGACCTTGGGAGACGTGAAAGACAAGTTTGGAGTGCTCTCAAACTTCCAAAACTTGTCAAATGAGGAGATGACAGCAATCAGAAACCCTCAGCAACACTTTAAGCTGTTGAGGACATTCTGATCTCTGAGAGATGGTCAGGAGGAATTAAAGAATTTGCCTGAACTGCCATCTTCAAGCATGACAGCACTTCAGCTGCTGATGTTTATCCATGAAAAGCAGCTCACAGAGATCTATCCCAACCCCTGGGTTGCCCTCAAGTTTGCTGTCACCCTTCCAATAACAGTGGCTGGAGCAGAGAGGAGCTTTTCCAAGCTCAAGCTCATCAAGATTTACCTGAGATCCACCATGATGCAAGACTGCCTCAGTGGTCTTGCTGTCATCCGCATTAACCATGCGGTTTCTGAGCAGATTTCCTATGATGACATCATTGATGAATTTGCATCAAGGAAGACCAGGAGGATCAGGTTTTAATAAGAAAACAACTAGACCTAAAACTTCCAAACCAAATTTAGTTATTTGCTAGCTGGCAATCTTATTCCTTTAAGCTACATTGTGTGATTTATTAGTGTTTTCTATTTATCTATTTTGTGTGCAATATACATTGGAATATTTATTCTGTTTGCAATATATCTGGGAATCTTTATTGAGTGTTCATTTACACTGGCCAACAAAATGAAACTTTTTTTCTCATCACAAACATGATCACACTTTTCTTAATGCATTTTTCACGCTGATTCCGAATCTGGTTTTATTTTCTTTGTAGCACGTATAGTTATATAGATACGCTGGTTTTGATATTTTTAAGTTTTTGATATTGCTATAAGAAAATTTATGGATGTATAGATCACACTTAGGAATGCTAAACAACAAATACATCATATATCTTATTCAATGTACTTATAAATAAAGAATATATACATTATTTTATTTAAAGCGCTGTGAGTGTGATTTCCTTTTGTAAATTTGGCCTGGATTGTCACGATACAGCATCCAACAATGGTCCGCCATCATGCTTTCATTCCAATATCCTTGGTAGCGCTTCTCCATCATCTGAATATCTTGATGGAAGCACTCTCCTTGCTCGTCACTCACTGCACCAAGGTTTTCAGGAAAGAAATCTAAGTGGGAATGCAGGAAGTGAATTTTTAACGACATTCGACACTCCATTTCTTTGAAGGCATCAAGGAGGTTCTTGACTCCATCCTTATACGCAGGTGACTTGTTGCTTCCAAGAAAGTTTTCACATATCCATTTGAATGCCAGCCAAGCCTTCAATTCCAGCGGACTTAGGACTTTTTCAAATTCAGTGTCATTCAAAACCTCCCTTATTTGTGGCCCAACAAAAATTCCTTCCTTCAATTTTGCTGCAGTAACCTTCGTAAATTTCCTTGAAAGGTATTGGAACCCTTCAGAATTGACTTTACCCATTGCTTTAACAAAATTCTTCATTAAACCAAGTTTAATGTGAAGAGGTGGCAGATAGATCTTTTGGGGATCCACTAAAGGAACAGGACTGGACATTGCTTATCCCTGGGACATATGTATACCTAAGTGGCCAGTCACTTTTGGTGTAATGTTCTATAGTGGCGCGACTGTCCCACAGGCAAAGGAAACAACAAAATTTTGTGAATCCTGACTGCATACCCATAAGCATTCCTATAACTTTTAGATCTCCACAAACATTCCATTGATGACTGTCGTATTTGATTGCCTTAAGTAGTATATCCATATTGTCATATGTCTCTTTTAGATGGACGGAATGGGCAATGGGGATGGATGGCATTATATTACCATTATGCAAAAGAACTGCTTTCAGGCTTCTCTGCGATGAATCAATAAAGGGGCACTACTCAGATGCCACATACGTCTGAGATATGGCTGTAAATAGTCCATTGATGTCATGGCAATAACAGAGAGGACCGTCTACTGAAAAGAATGCTGTTAATTCAAAATTCCGCTTTCGGTAGTAACTAATACGAACATTGTTCTCGAGTAAATTGTTCTCCTTTAGTCTTGAGGCGAGAAGCTCTGATTTCTCTTTAGACAGCGATAAGTCTCTAACAAGATCATTCAACTGTCCTTGGGTTAACTTTTTAGGTTCTAAATGTCTACCTTCAAAAGTGTACTCTGGTTCTGTAGATGGTCCGGAAATGCCAGTTGCACCTTCATCACTTTCCATGTCACCTATGATAGAATCTAGCCTATCACTTGGGGGAATTGAAATGGGCAATGTTTCATCATGTTTTACTGGTCTACGTGCTGAATCCAAGTTTGGATATACAATCTGGTGTTTGTTCTTGGCAGAAAACCCCATTAAGTTCACACTACAAAAATAACAGTCTTCATGATGATCTCTCGGCTCCCTCCATATCATGGGTATGGCAAATGGCATTGAAGCTTTCTTTTTGTTAAGCCAATCACGTAATCCATTTGAACAGCCAGAACAGATTTGATGTGGCGCCCATGGTTTATCTTGGTCACCTTGATGGCAACCAAAGTATAGCTTGTATATTTTCTTAATGTCGGTTGTAATACTTCGCCGCTGTGTTTTAGTTGTCAACTGGCCGCATACGAAACAGAACTTGTCGGGGTCATTCTTACATTGTCAAGGCATGTTGACTGACCTGAGCAAACTATAAATTCAAAAAAAATGTACACCAACTTGACACAACAAGTTCTTGGACTGGACTGATCTTTTGACACACAAAGCACGGCGTTGTTGCCTGAATCACAATGCTGCTAGACATAAAAGCTCTCACCTGAAATACATAAGATGTATAATTAAGATAATTGAAATAAATAAGATGAGTAAACTAAAAAAACACAATAAAATAAACACAATCAAATGTTAAAATATAGTATTTTGCCTATTTAAAATGGTTAAATCTGTGTAGTTATATGCCTTCATCTTGAAAACTATACGTGCTAGAAAAGATCTGAATACAGTTTTGGAATCAGCGTGAAAAATGCTATCCAGCCACTACAAATTTTACTCTGATGAAAAATCTTTGTTGACCAGTGTTATTATTCATACAAGATTTCTTTATAGTTTTTGTTTCAAGACAACTTGTTCTTACTTGAAGCTAAGAACAATAAATGAAGGTGGTGCTTTGTGTTTTAAAGACAATGTGTTCAGTGTGTTTTATTGCGGCAAAGGTTATGCACCAGGGGGAGGGAGTGTGCTGTTGACAGAGGAAGGGCACCTTTGCATGATCTCACCTAGGGCGCCAAAAATGCCAGGACCATCACTGTGTAGGCCAGTGTCGCTTACATCTCATCTCATTAAAATATTTGAAAGAATAGTTAGACAAAATCTGACTTTTTGGTAACTCGTAAAAAGTTAAATGATAATCAACATGAGTTATGGTCAGGCAGATGATGCCTATCACAACTAATGGAACACTATAACATTATTATTGATGCACTGGAAAGTAATGAAAACTATGATATAATATACACAGACATTGCCAAAGCGTTTGACAAGTGTGACCATGGAATCATAATACACAAGCTGAAGTATATGGGAATAACAGGAAAAGTAGGAAAATGGATATATAACACTAATCAACAGCCAAAATGTATCTTCGATGAAACAATCATTTCTTTAGTAATTCGACATCGCTGAATCCGAAAATGACCTTCATTTTGCATGATTGGTTCGCGTTTAGAAGATACACGGGTGCCCTGTTTTCATTATTTCCCAATTGAAATGAATATATCATTGAAGCATAACATATGCCAACACTGTAGAATGTGCTCGTTTGGCAACCTCGTTGTCTGGTGCCACCTTGAGTACATCGTAAATCCCTTTAGCTCAGTTCTAGAGTGACGCTTGTTGTGGTGACACGTTATTTCACATTTTGACATAGTGCTTTTGTAGTGTTTCCTTGTAATTTGCACCTGTGGTTAGTTCATGACATATAGTGTGTAATGCGTGTTAAAGCGTAATCTTGCGATCAGTTTCTCATTGACGTTATAAGCAAAATGCCACGTAAATGCATTAATGACTCAAATAACTTTTGCTATATTTGCGGCAAAGTAACATTAAAATCGCAAAAGAAGACGTTAACACCTGCCATCAAGAAAGCGTACCACCTTTATTTTAAGTGCAAATTAGGAGATCAGGACAAAACGTGGGCACCGCATATATGCTGCATTACATGTGCAACTACATTACTTGAGTGGTACAATGGGAAACCGAGGTCAATGGGCTTCGGCATCCCCGTCGTGTGGAGGGAACAAAGTAACCACGTGGATGACTGTTTATTCTGCATGGTTCCGCCATTACGTGGAATTAGTAAGAAGAAAAAATGGACCCTCAAGTATCCTAATGTTCCATTCGACCTGTGCCCCATAACGAAGACATACCTGTGCCCAATCCTCCTACCTCCTCAGACACCCTCGATTTGGATGACGAAGAGCATCCTGTAACGAGTACAGATGAAGACATTGCACATCCCAACATCACAAGATACCGACTTTGTGCCCAGTGAACTGTCTACAGAACCGCATAAAATCACCCAACACGAACTGAATGACCTCATCAGAGATTTGGACTTACCGAAGTCTAAGGCAGAATTGCTCACCTCACGCCTTCAACAGTGGCATCTTCTTCATGATGATGTCCAAATATCCATATACCACACTAGGCAATCCACGTTGGAGACTTTCTTCATCAAACATGGTGACCGTGGTGTGTACAGATGTTGTTGGTTTAATGAATGCTCTAAATATAACATACAGAGATGATGAATGGAGGTTGTTCATTGATGCCTCTAAGCTAAGCCTTAAGGCTGTACTACTTCATAACAAAAATGAAAAAGCTGCCATTCCAATTGGATATTCTGTCCACATGAAGGAGACATATGAAAATATGCAATATCTGCTTCATCACATAAACTACAACGCTCACAAATGGAGCATATGTGGTGATTTGAAAGTGGTCGGCATGTTACTTGGTCTCCAGCAGGGTTACACGAAGTACTGCTGCTTCCTTTGTGAGTGGGACAGCCGTGCTAGGTCACAGCATTATGAAAGGAAGGAATGGCCTCTAAGAGAACGTTTAGTGCCAGGTGTGAAAAACGTTTCGTGCGAGCCATTAGTAGAGCCAAGCAAAATACTTCTACCACCATTACATATTAAGTTAGGGCTTATGAAAAATTTTGTGAAGGCACTCAATAAGGATGGAAAGGCATTTAAGTATCTTTTCCAGAAGTTCCCTCGACTCAGTGAGGCAAAAATCAAGGAAGGCATATTTGTTGGTCCTCATATACGAAATCTGATGAAAGATGAACATTTCGAGACACTTTTGGAGGGCGCAGAAAAAGAAGCTTGGGTCTCGTTCAAGTCAGTTTCGCAAAATTTCCTTGGAAACAACAGAGCTCCAAATGCAGATGAATTGGTGGATAATATGTTGAAGGCGTACCAAAGAATGGGATGTAACATGTCTCTAAAAATTCATTTCCTCTATTCCCATTTCGACTTTTTCCCGGCAAACCTTGGTGAAGTAAGTGACGAACATGGGGAACGTTTTCATCAGCAGATTCTATGCTGGCTGATTTCTGCTGGTCAGTAATAAGAGAGACTACACAGTCAGAGTACAAGAGACAGGCCAAGAGGAAACGACATTGAAGTGAGTGTGCTCCTTAAAATACATATATGTTGTGGGATAAATTTTTACCAGTACTTACACAATAATTACCATGATATCTTAAAAACGCGAACTAATTAAACAATTTCACTATCATTTTCAAATTCCGCATGCAAAAATACATAAGAATCGGCTACTTTCATTAAAGATACAAAAAATTCCTTAAAATTTGTTGACCAGTGTAATTTCCTTAGTGAGCAGTGGCAAGTTGTTACAGTACAAGGAGTATCTTCATCAGAATCAGAGGTCCTCAGCTCAGCACCACAAGGAACAATATTTGCTCCACTACTCTTCATAATCATGCTAACTGACATAGATGAAGACATTACCAGAGACAGCACAGTAACATCCTTTGCCAATGACACAAAAATCAGTAGAAAAATAATAAACCCAGAAGATATAGGATCTTTACAAACTGACATGAACAGAATCTACAAGTGGATGGAAGACAACAATATGAAGTTTAACACTGAGGAATTTCAGTTGTTATGGTATGGAAAAAGAGAGGACCTAAAATCTATGGAATATTATATCCCAAATGGACAAGAAATTCAGAGAAATTCTAAAGCAAAAGATTTAGGGGTTGTAATGACTGATGATGCGAAATTTGAAACACAAAATAAGATAGCAATAAACAGAGCAAAGAGAATAACTGGGCAGATACTGAGAACCTTTAAATGAAGGGATAGGAATATAATGATTCCTCTACTGAAAACACTGATCATATCCAAATTGGAATACTGCTCAGTCCTAACATCTCCATATAAAAAAGAAGACATTAGACAGTTAGAAGGGATTCAGAGAAGCTTCACAGCCAAGATTAATGGGTGCAAAGAACTAAATTACTGGGAAAGGTTATGCGAACTAAACCTATATTCACTGGAAAGGAGAAGAGAGATACACCATTATTTACACTTGGAAAATAATGGTGAAACTAGTCCCTAATCTTACTCTGAACCCTGTAACTCCCCAAACAAAAGTAGAAAAGGAAGACTGTGTCATGTTCCCAAATTAAAGGTGAGACAGGGACCATCCTTAACCCTGAAAGAAAATAGTTTTGTTGTAAGAGGACCAAAACTGTTTAATCAGCTGCCCAAAGACCTAAGGAACATGAATGATTTTGCAGTGGACATCTTCAAAAGAAGATTAGACACCTGGCTCAGAGCAATCCCTGATGAGCCAGGCGTACTTGGCTATGTGAAGTAGAGTACAAGAAACCAACTCCCTACTTCACCAGGCCAACTCGAGAGGAGGGGTGACAGGCTTGACCTTTGTGAAATGAGGAATCATTGCATGGAACATTTGAAAGGTTGAAAGGAAAGGTGTATATATACACTCAAGTGTGTTCAAAAAGTTCCCAGACTGATCCCACAAAAACTTTCTGGTAGCACTTACAATCTAATTGATGTTGTCCCCTTCAAAGTAGTCTCCTTGTGCAGCTAGCTATACATTGCTCCTAATGGCATTTCCACTTTTGAAAGCATTTGTAGTAGGCTGTATTCCTGAAAGCCTGACTGCCTTCAGTTTGTTTGTTGCAGTTTGAATAATTTCTTCCACACTTTGAAATCTTTGACCTTTCAATGCAAATTTAAGTTTGGGGAAAAAAAGAAGTCTGCCAGGGACAGATCTGGAGAATATGGGGGCTGGGGATCAACTATGATATTGTGCTTCACCAGGTACTGCTTTTTTTTTTATGTAAGGAGGAGCAGCCAAGGGAAAATGCCTGCAGAAGTGCCCTCCCATAGAAGAAGAGAGCCAAAATCAAGGTCTGGGGTTTTCAAGATGACTAGACACTCAGTATTACTCAGACACTTCAGTATTTCCAAATAAAACTGTTGGATAGCTGTTTGACCTCTCAGGACAAATTCGTAATGAACGAGTCTGCAGTAATTGAAAAAAATTATCAGCATTGCCTTCATATTCAATCGGACTTGCTGTGCTTTTTTCAGTCTCGGGGATGTTGCACACTTCCATTGTGATGACTGCTGTTTTCTTTCAATGTCATACCCATACACCCACATCTTGTCACCTATAATGATGTTTCTGAGAAAATTTTCATCAAGATTGGCATGTTGAAGGTGGTCTTGAGACACAATAACACATTGCTCTTTTTGCTTGGCAGTCAAGAATTGTGGCACAAATTTGGCTGACACACGATGCATCCCTAATTTCTCTGAGTATTGTGTGGCATGATCCCATTGAAATGTCCATTTTGTTTGTGACTTCCTTGACTGTCACTCTACAGATCCCTTGAATCATTTCACGAACACAAGCAACAGTGTCATCAGTTCTTGAAGTGGAAGGTCATCGCATCCTTGCATTGTCATCTGTTGACACTTGGCTTTCCTTAAAGTGCTTGTGCCACTCAAAAGTGTTTGTCCAACTTAAGGTGTCATTGCCAAATGCTGTGTTCAGCATGGCATAGGTTTCAGAAGCAGTCTTGCCTAGCTTAACGCAAAATTTTATGCACACACATTGTTCTTCAACAGTAGCCATTATTCAAATGCACAAAATGTGATAAAACACACAAAATTACTTCACAAAGTGGTAAATATTGAGAGAGACAGACTGAGTCACACTACAACATGCATCACATGGCATGCGCAGCATATAACCAGTTTGGGAACTTTTTGAACACACCTCATACATGAGGGTTCTTTGGAAAGTTTTAAGACTGAGCCTGCCAAATGACAAGTGCTGCATGAAGGAAGCTCCACCCATACCCAATGGTAGACTAGACCTCTGAGTGCAGGTGTGTAAACTGTACCTGTCATGGATCTCAAACTGGAACAGAGAGTTGCTATCAAATCTTGCATATGATTGGGTAAAACACCAACAGGGACTGTTGATATGATACAAACAGCTTTCAAGGATGCTGTCCTATCATGTTTGAGAGTTTTTGAATAGTTCAAGAAGTTTTCAAGCAGTTTTGAAAGTGTTGAAAATGAGCCACACTCAGGAATGCCATCCACCCCAAACACTGAACATAATCAAGCCAAAATTGATGCTATTTTTGATAAAAATAGGGTTGTCTATGACCACTATGTGCCAAAAGGTCAAACTGTGACTAAAACCTATTAAGCACAAGTGCTTCAGAGACAGTTGAAATGAAAAGAGGAACAAGAGGCCAGAGTATGTGGAGACAGGCTGGATCTTGCATCAGGACAATATACCATCTCACCAGTTGCAAGTTGCACAGTAGACTCTTGAAAACCTATGCATGGCAGTGATGAGCCACCCTCCTTATTTGCTGGATCTGACTCTGTGCAACTTTTATGTATTATCAGAGGTGAAAAAAATAGAGCTCCATTTGTGTCATTTTGTGTCTGATGGTGAACTTAACAGTACAATGATGGGTCTGCTAACTGTGATGTCAAACAAGTTCTCTTCTAGGTGTTCAAAAAGTGGAATAGATGCTGGGACCATTGTATTGAAGAGGAGGGAGTGTACTTTGAAGGACACTAGAGGTAGGTTGACCAGGATACCCATATTTTGATCACTGTAGACACAGTCCTGAAACTTTCCAAACAACCCTCATGTGTATGTATATACTCTTGGACCCTGCTAATTTGACACATTTGGGGTTCTCCTCTTGTCAAAATACCCAAAGGGTCTGAATTATGGTGAAGTTCCAAATTTGTTGGATATTTCAACACTGTTGAAATATAGCAGTTTTCCCGATAACTTAACTGGGTAATTCAACTCTGAAGAAAATGCAAATGAATTTTGGAAGCTTGGTGAAATATAACAGGCATATTTTGTCAAGCAAAGGGTTCACACACCTTGCCTTAAGGAAGCTTGATTGTAGCATCTCGAGACTAGATGCTTAAAGATAATTTTTAGTAAATAAATACTTGTGTATGAATGCATTACTAATGTTAAAAAGTAATTAGATAAATGAGAAATTAATTTTTTTTAGCAATACACATGGTATTTGTTCAGTTAATCCACAAATACTTATATTACAATACCAGATGAAAATTATCCCATATATATATATATATATATATATATATATATATATATATATATATATATATATATACACACAGAGCTGGGCACTTGCGGCATATTTTGCGGTACTGCGGTACTACCGCAAACCGGTACCGCATAACGCAGTACCGCAAAGGATCGCTGAAAATACCCCAGTACCGCTACCGCATTCAAATTCTCAGGTGGTCAAATTGAAAAAGACAGCTGCCTGTTCATGGAAGATGGAGCCCCATGCCACACTGCAAAAAAGACGAAAGAATGGGAGTAGCGAAATGGTATCAAACGACTTCCTTGGCCGAGTCAGTCCCCTGACATGAACCCCATAGAACACGTGTGGGCAATACTAGACAAGACTTTACGTAAGAAGCCCAAAAAACCAGCAACACGATCAGAATTATTGAATCTTTTACGCCAAATTGTTCCACAAAATCTGGGCTGTCTATTTACTTCTTACATGTCTCATATATATATATATATATATATATAATCCGGAGCGTGCTCGGCGCGAAGCTGCCAGAGAGACGACCCTGAGGATGATGGGTGACCTTTAGCACCAGTCGACCTTGGGGAGCCACTCTACAAATCCGGACATCTCCCCTGCCCCCTGTTTCGCGGGGCGCGGCCTCAGGCCATCCCCCGGTCCCTGGACCGGGTTCCATGGGTCTCAACCCAACTATCTCTCTCTCTCCCTACATGCAACACTATCCTCTCCTTTCCATTTTTCTAGCTCATGGGAATGATGTCCCGGCCATCATCTCCCTTCTCCTCCAACTAGCCGGTGACATTGAACCCAACCCCGGACTCCACACCTACACATGCCCTACCTGCCAACATCAAATCAGGCGAACTCAATAGTCAGTCCGTTGCTGTCAATGCTCGGAATGGCTACACCTCTCCTGCACATCACTACCCTCAGTACAATTCCACACACCCCAATGGGCATGCCAGCACTGTCTAGCTAACCCTCAACGCAACCAACCACACATACCTCACCCCAAACACTCACTAAACATTTTACAAATAAACATTAATGGCATCAAAAACAAACACCAGGAACTCAACTCTCTCCTCCACACATATAATATACATATAGCACTTATCCAAGAAACTAAACTCTCACCAGACACCAGGCTCCCAGCCTTCAACAATTACTCAACATTAAGACAGGACACTAACCCCATAGAACATGGGCTTATCACACTCATCCATAAAGACATCCCATACACAAATATAATGCAGCACACACACACCCTCCTCAATAATGACCCTACCCTAAAAATCCAGACTATCAAAATCAAATCCTCCACTTTTCACATCTCAAACATATACATACCCCCCCCCTACCTCTGCTCACTGCCCCCATGCTACGAGCCCCCCCTGCAACCACTTACACAATACGAGAACCACATCGTGGGAGGCGACTTCAATGCTCATCACCCGACATGGCTCTCCTCTCACATACCAGACGCTCGTGGCACGCTACTCCTAGATGATCTTCATACATACAACATCCTCAACAATAGGAACCAACCCACACACAAACCCTTGCAACACAACCAACAACACACCTCCCCAGACATTACCTTCTGCTCACCATCCCTACACACATGCACAACATGGCAGACATTACACCACCTCCCCTCCGATCACCTCCCAATACTAATCACCTATCAACACACACACCCCATCCACACATCCTTCAAACAAACATGCAAACTGGCCTTCTTTTACAGGATACATTGAAAACGAGCTTCAGGAATTCTCCCTACTAACTTCCCCTCTATAGACAAGGCTACTGCCCACATAAACAACACTATCACTCGCGCTAGCAAACAATTCATCCCACAAGGACACAGGAAACACTTCAACCCAAATTTCTCCCCACAAATACACAATCTAATCAAACAAAGAAACTCATTACACCAGAAACACAGTCCCACTGCAGAAGACATTGACCTCATACACCACCTTAACACTGACATCACAAATCTAATAAACTAAACAGTCAGAAAACTGGGAATCCTATTTAACTACACTCAATCACAAGACCAACAGCACCCAACTTTGGAAAACCTTGAAAAAAATCCACACTTCACATACTAACCCACCCACCACACACGAAGCTCTCCTTTCCAACTGTAACCAAATTCCATCCCCACAAAAACACTGCAACCTACTCATGCACCACTACTCAAAAATTGGCCATAAAATCACTGTTCCCAATAATAGAAAAATCCTCAAAAACATACGGAAACTCTCGGCCGACCCACAACAACCACATCCATTTACACCCCAAGGCACAGCTGCAGCCATAAAATCCCTCAAAAACTCATGCCGAAGGCCCAGACCACATTTCAAACATTCATCTCAAACACCTTGGTCCAATTGCTATTGCAGCCCAAACATATTCAATTACTCCTGGCTTCACAATATCATACCCTCTACCTGGAAGCTGGCACACATCATCCCGATACTGAAACCCAATAAACCCCCCAACCTACCTGCTTCATACCGGCCAATCTCCCTTCTCTCAACCATTTCCAAAGTCCTCGAAAAACTGATATTAAGACGCATACAACCACACATTACATTTTCACAAACCCAACACGGCTTCAGGTCCACCCACTCCACCACAACGCTTCTTACAAACCTAACCCAACACATCTTAGATGGCTTCAACCAACTATCCCCCCCTGCCCGCACAGTCCTTGTTGCCATCGACATCAACAAAGCTTTCAACACTGTCCCACACCACATTCTTGCACAAAAGATTATTGATCTCGACATCCCCACCAATGACAAGAAATGGCTTACTAATCTCATTGCAGGCCGACTTGGCAAAGTCATACACAAACAACACTCATCCAAAACCTACAGACTATACAATGGCGTCCCACAGGGCTCCATACTCTCTCCAATCCTCTTCAACCTTTTCATGCACGACCTCCCACAACCTCTCTCCCCCCATGTCCACGTCTCCTATGCAGATGACCTGACCATAACAGCACAACACCATAACCGTAACACCGCCACACGCCTGATCCAGCAGTACATTACCAATCTGGAACTCTGGCTGACTAACAATAGGATGTCAGCATCCCCTCAAAAATCCTCCATCACCCTCCTAACCTCAGACTGCCACGAATCCCAAGCACACCCGAGAGTCACCCTCATGGGACATCCCCTACCTCTAAACAAAACCCCAACAATCCTTGGCCTCACCCTAGACACACACATGTCCTTTTCCCCTCACATATCAAACATTTGCTCCAAAGCAACAAAAAAACTCAACGCTCTCAGAACACACCTCCACAACATTCGGTCAACAGAAGGAATCCCTCAGTATCCTATACAAACAGTTTGTATGTACTACCCTAACTTACGCTGCCCCGCCTGGTCCCCATCCATCTCCCACACAAACCAGAAAAAGATACAGACCACACAAAACAGAGGTCTCAGAAGCATTACTGGCTGCCTCCGAACCACACCCATCCCACATCTACATGCAGATACGAAAATACTCCCCATCGAACACCACATGAACATGACAGGGACTCAATTCTTCTCCAGAGCACTGGCCCCAGACCACCCCTGTCACCATCTCACATTACACAATCCCCCACCCCGCAACAAAAAACGCACTCCTGCTGCTCACTATTCACAGCTACTGAACAATATCCCCCCCTCCCCTAAACATCAACCCCATTAAACATCACACAGAATTCACCCGGAAATACCTACTCGACCAACCACACAACACTGTCCTTCACGATACTCCCCCTGTAGTCCATCAGAGCGAACAAACCCTCCCAAGGAAAACAAGAGTTACTCTGGCCAGGCTCCGTTCAGGCCACCACCCCTCCCTCCAACAATACAGACACAGACTCCACCTAGCTGACACCTCCACCTGTCAAAAATGCTACCTCCACCCTGAGGACACAGAACACCTACTCTTACACTGCCACACTCTCTCTCAACAAAGACAGAACTCCAACATTACCTCTCTACGAGACCTATGGACCCATCCCACGGTGGTCGCGGGATACCTGAGCGCCACCGGGTTCGCATAAGAGAACCCGGGGGCTACGAAGTAAGAAGTAAGTATATATATATATATATATCAAAGGTGGGCACCCGGGCCTCAAAAAGGACCGATGGTCCCGGTCCTTGTCTCAAACTGGACCGACGTTCCCGGTCCTTTCTGAAGATAGGACCTAGGAACGACTCGGTCCTCGGTCCTTATATATAATATAAGTGAAAAATTTGATTAAAATGAAATTAAAGACACCGGAAATCTTTAATTTTATTAACGTAAATTATAATTAATACAATACATAAATGATGAAAAAAAGTTAAGTTAAATGCTGGAGTTTCCCTTCAAGAAGACTAGCATTTCAAAATGGCTATCACTGAGCCCTGACCTTTTCGGCTTGAGGACGTCCTTCCCCAAAGAGAAGAGCCTCTCCACGGCGGCACTGGATGGGATAGGCGTGGCCTCCTGTATAGTCGGCTGAACCATGGTCCTCTGCCTCTTGTCGTCGGGGTGCTCCTGAGGGTCTCCTCGCCGCTTCTTCTTTTTCTGGAGCTCCACCCCATCCTTGATGCACTGGTCGAACTGGTTCTGGACGTGAGGGTGGCGCCTGGAGACATGTCGCTTGAGGTTGTTTTGGCTCTTGTTGCTTGTCAAGAGGATGTTCTTGTTCGGTAGGCACAGCAAGCACTTGTACTCCAGGTTCTGCTCACCCTTGGGGCCCAGGTATTCAAAGTATTTGTCCAGGTACGGCCAGGGATTGCCGGGTTCAGTTCTTCCGTTAGGAGCACCAGTTGCTTGACTTGAAGTTGAAGCACTAACATCAGTAGATTCTTCGTCTCCTCCAGGTGTTGAAACAAGTTTCAGTTCAGTCTCAGTCTCTTTCTGAGTCTTCTGGAGGAAACGATCCATCTTCTTTAGAACTTCAAATAATCACTAAACACACTAAAATCACTAAAAAAGACTGTCCGGACTGGACTATTGCTCCTCATTTCGGTCCTCACTGAGAAAAGGACCGACTTTCCCACTCACGTCATGGTCCTTAAAAAGGACCGAGTTCCTGGAGTTCAGTCCTTTTGGAACTCGGTCCTGCCCACCTTTGATATATATTATATATATATACTTTTAGGATAAAAACGAAGACGTAGAGCAAGAAAGTCATTATATTTGGCTGCAGCCGACGTTTCGGGCAACTCTACCCATTTTCAAGGCCTAATAAATAAAAAGCTAAAATTAATGCATGACAAAAAAAAAATATACGAATGTCAAAAACAAACTAATTCATAGCACAGAATAAAACCACTTAAAGAATAAAAATTAAAAAGCGTAAAACAAGCATAAGCCAAAAACAAAAATTAAAAATTATATACATGACAAATAACACATAAAAGTAAAACTTTAAAACTAAAAACATTCAAACAAATTAGTTAAAAACTTCACTAATAAAAGTTAAATGAAAAAACGCAAAAATGCACGAAACATACCATGCTCACTTGACATCCTCAAACAACTGAGGCGAAAAGGAAACAGGGTCAAGGGGAAAAACAGAAAAATTTAGTTGGTAGGCATTCTAATTAATATAAAGGGGGTAACAGCTAGAATCAATATTTAAGCTGGAGTTCAGAAATTTAATGCACAAAGATTCATAAATACGGAGAGAGGACGGACATTTTAATGATTTAAGAATTTTAAAGTTATTAACGGAAATATCAACTTTACACTTAACAGAATGAATTCTAATGGCAGACTGTTCCTTTTTAGATAAAACTTGTCCTATGGCTAATACCCATATGGGAGCAAAATCTTGCCTGCAAAGAACGAACTGTGCTGCCAACGTAGTTTCCCTGTGTTGGCAGCACAGTTCGTTCTTTGCAGGCAAGATTTGCTCCCATATGGGTATTAGCCATAGGACAGGAAAAGTTTTATCTAAAAAGGAACAGTCTGCCATTAGAAATCATTCTGTTAAGTGTAAAGTTGATATTTCCGTTAATAACTTTAAAATTCTTAAATCATTAAAATGTCCGTCCTCTCTCCGTATTTATGAATCTTTGTGCATTAAATTTCTGAACTCCAGCTTAAATATTGATTCTAGCTGTTACCCCCTTTATATTAATTAGAATGCCTACCAACTAAATTTTTCTGTTTTTCCCCTTGACCCTGTTTCCTTTTCGCCTCAGTTGTTTGAGGATGTCAAGTGAGCATGGTATGTTTCGTGCATTTTTGCGTTTTTTCATTTAACTTTTATTAGTGAAGTTTTTAACTAATTTGTTTGAATGTTTTTAGTTTTAAAGTTTTACTTTTATGTGTTATTTGTCATGTATATAATTTTTAATTTTTGTTTTTGGCTTATGCTTGTTTTACGCTTTTTAATTTTTATTCTTTAAGTGGTTTTATTCTGTGCTATGAATTAGTTTGTTTTTGACATTCGTATATTTTTTTTTTGTCATGCATTAATTTTAGCTTTTTATTTATTAGGCCTTGAAAATGGGTAGAGTTGCCCGAAACGTCGGCTGCAGCCAAATATTATGACTTTCTTGCTCTACGTCTTCGTTTTTATCCTAAAAGTAAAATTACGTCTCCTTAGGAGGGATCCTATTTCATATGTATATATATATATATATGTTAAACACAGACCATGCATGGAACAAGGAACTCTTCTGGGAAAATTAAATCCACTATAGTCCGGATAAGTAATGGTAAATGACAAATACCATAGTTTTTTCTTTTTCATGATTTTAGCCCGACGTGGGCAACGGGTCTCTCGCAAAGAGATCCCATAAATATAGCTTCCCTCACCAGCTATCTGCAAAGCAGACAGGATCCAGCTTTGGGACATGGATCTAGGGTTTAAAGCAAGCCTAGATCCCTACATTCAGAACCCCTATATAAGTAAAAGACTCATTGCATTCACGTCGTGTTGAATAAATCAAAGAAAAAGGGGGTAACTATTGTATTTTTAGCCAAAAAAACCAAAACTTAAACCTCAACCGGGACATTGAGCGTCCACTTTTCAAGGCACGAAACACGTCCGTTTGTGTATATATATATATATATATATATATATATATATATATATATGAAAATTATTTCACGAAGGTAACACATGAAAAATATTTATGATGAATAAAACCACGAAGGAAAGGAAACACAAAATGGTGCTCAAGCGCTTTCGTCTAATGACATCCTCAGGAACACTGAAGTACATAAAAGGTTAAGCCTATATATAGGTTACAGAAAGAAAAAAAGAAAAAATAAATAACATACATACACACACACACACATACATATATATATATATACATACATATCTATATATACAAATACATACACACATACATACATACATACATATATATACAATAAACAGAGAAGTAAAAATAATAAAAAATTATAAAAAAAATTAAAAATTAAAACCTTAAAAGATTACCAGTGAGGCGTACAGATTTTGTAAGGAAAAATATCGATTTTTAGCACAAGATCAAATGGATTATAAAAATACAAATTTATACTGGAATGGATTATAAAAATACAAATTTATACTGTCCGGGTTTTAACACAATGCTGCCTATGGTCAGGTTTCGATATATATAAAAAAATAATAAAAAAATAAAATGCAAATTAAAAGTTAATAAAGTAGAAAACAAGTTTACCAAAGATTTAATGTTTTACACTTCTTATCTATATCTGTTTTAAAGGAATTCAACATAACAGGATCGAGTTGAAAAAGACCTTTGCTTATGTTGAAGTTATTTGAAAGTTGGATAATGGCAGACTCAAGAATATTTCTATTAACAATGTTGCTTGAATGGAATAAAACTGAAGCATTATTCCAATCAATACAGTGGGCTAACTCTGACAAATGGACAAAAAGGGCACTGGACAACTGTCCTGTTCTAACGGAATATTGATGTGTTTTATATGTATGTGCAAATCCTTTCCCGTCTGACCTATGTAAAAGGAATCACATTGTTTACAACCAATTTTGTAGATAATGCCTGAATTATTGGTAGGGCTATTTTTTACTATGATATTTTTCACAATATTGTTATATGAAAATACTACATTAATATCCAAAAGTTTAAGTACATTAGCAATGCCTAAAAAGCCCGGGAAAAATGGAAGTACTAAAATTTTTTGACAAAGTACGAGTGTTAATATTGACACGATAGAAAGTTCGTTTTGCCTTGTTGAGACAAGATTCCATAAACGCAGATGGATAACACAAATCACTTCCAATACCGTTGATTTTTTCCAATTCGGCATCGATGTATTCCGGACTGGCGATCCTAAGGGCGCGGAGAAACATTGATGAAAATATGGCCTTCTTAGTGGGGGTATTGGTTTCTGCGCGTATGTAGAGGAATTACAACATTTGTTTGGGTGAGGCCTGTGGTGTAGTGGTTATCATATCTGACCGGCAATCGGAAGATCCCGGGTTTGATTCCCGGGTGGGTACCTCATTTTTTCATTTGTTTCATTCTTTCACTCTCATCTTGCGTGGATAATTCTCCTATACAAAGCGTCGTTCTTTACGTTAATTATACTGTGTGTTTGCAGTTATAATGTATATAATGTTATGGCATGCAGGACATGCCCCTTTGGGGGCATTGGTTTCTGCACGTATGTAGAGGAATTACGACATTTGTTTGGGTGAGGCCTGTGGTGTAGTGGTTATCATATCTGACCGGCAATCGGAAGATCCCGCGTTCGATTCCCGGGTGGGTACCTCATTTTTCATTTGTTTCGTTCTTTCGCTCTCATCTTGCGTGGGTAATTCTCCTATACAAAGCATCGTTCTTTACGTTAATTATACTGCGTGTTTGCAGTTATAATGTTACGGCATGCGGGAGGTGCCCCTTTGGGGGCATTGGTTTCTGCGCGTATGTAGAGGAATTACGACATTTGTTTGGGTGAGGCCTGTGGTGTAGTGGTTATCATATCTGACCGGCAATCGGAAGATCCCGGGTTCGATTCCCGGGTGGGTACCTCATTTTTTCATTTGTTTCGTTCTTTCGCTCTCATCTTGCGCGGATAATTCTCCTATACAAAGCGTCGTTCTTTAGGTTATATATATATATATATATATATATATATATATATATATATATATATATATATATATATATAGTGCCTGCAAAAAGATTGCACTCGCTTATTATAGAAACTCTTTCAGTTAAGGATTTATATAATTAATCATAAATAGGTTTTTTGGAAAGAGACATTTGGTAACTCTTTATTTCCATTGTCTTAAGGTCATGAAATGTGCAAACAAACTTAGTGGTGCCTTAGACATTGTTGAGGGTGCTTATTTGAAAAATTTTCGGTGCTACTATAGTGTGATTCCTACCCATGACTTCGATACATAGGGTGATTCCTACCCGTTTTGGTTCGAAACTTTTATTGGATGAAAGTCTGATGAATTTCTTCAAGTATGGCCAACAAGAACAAATTGGCTTTTGGGCCTTTTGAAATTTTCCAACAATATTTGTCGAGGTGACCTTGTAGGTGGTTGTGTGGCATGCCACATTTCTTTTTCAATATTTCAATTTTGCTATCCAGCCAGGACCTTTCAATACTTTGCGTATGAGCTCCAGTGATTGGATCCACATAATTCCGTTGATGATTCACCGTGGACTGTTGGAACCCAAGCTGGGGAAGCCTCTGATATGCTGGCCATTTGTCAGAATGAATAGTTGATCCCACTGCCACTTCCCTCTGAATTATAGGAAGAAGAGTTGCTGAATCTCGTTTGGAAATGTAAAAATATCTTACATCTCTTGCTTTGATTAAACCAAAAACCCAAGAACCGTCAATTTGGCCACCATGGTTCCGGTTGTTTTCCACCAGTTCAGGATCTTCATCTGCTGGTTCATCTCCTCCCAAAATGTGTGTCTGATTGTATTTGCGGCGACCAGCAAATCTAGCTTCATCTATCTGAATTGTTTCATCTAAGGTTCCTGTCATCTGTCCTCTATGAGTAACGGAAACTATCGCAGAGCAGACTTCACGGCAATAATTATACCAATCGACCACCGTGTTTGCGGACCTTCCTGTCAATTGTGTCACCATTTCCAAAGGCATTCTGGTGGTCCATAAAAAGAGAAGTTCCAGAATTTGAGAGAGACTTAAGTTGCTATTCAACTTTCCATTCACGTCTGTATATGTGAAAAAGTCGTTGCCAGTGCGAGCAGACCGAACAGCCTGACAGCCTTTCCTTCTGCATCTCCACACAGGCAGATCCTTTCCCCAGACTTTTTTAGTTGTGTCCATCATCAGCCTGTCACACTTGAGGCAAGGTCCAGGTTCCGCAAGAACATTCCTTTCTCGCAAGAACTTGGTCGCCGTTTCTTCACTTTGGATCACTGTGCTGTAAAAGTCACAAATCAACATCGTTGAAGGGACTAAAACTTAACTCAAAACCTAATACTGAAGTCACTTCGGTTTCTAACCTTTGTCACTGAGAAGTTTTAATTTAATAGTTTAAAATTTAATTTAATACTGAAGTAATCTCAGTTTCTAACCTTTGTTGGTTTGGTTGGTAGGAACTTGTCACCGGTAGGAATCACGCTATAGTAGCACCAAATTTTCTTTAGTAATTTTTCAATGTTCTCAGACAATTTTTGTTAATATTTTGGTATTTCTTGAAGAGTATGGGAAGCAAAAAGCAAATACCTACTGATATTAGAGGTGCTATCATTGCACTTGCAAAACCGTCACTTTCAAGCCTCAAAATACCTTGGTAGTTAAAAATATTGCAATCTTCAGTACAAAAATGGTTGACTTATTTTCATAAGGATGAAGCTATCTCAATGCCAAGCCCAAAATCATGAAGAGAAAAACAAAAAAAGACTGAAAAGAACTGATTCAGCTTTGAAATGATTAGTGTTGCTAATCAAACTATTTTAGCATAAGAAATAAGACAATCTCAGCTATCTCTCCATGACATTAGTAAAAGGACTATTCAGCACTGCTTGTGAAAAGACCTGCAGCTTCTGTCAAGACATCCATTGAAAAACCGTTTACTAAAGTTCTATCCAAATGAGAAAAAAATAATTAGCATTTTGTCATCAATATAAGGATTGGTCAAAAGATGACTGGAACAAGGTAATGTTTAGCAATGAATCCTTTTTTAGAACATTTAATTATCGTCCATGTTCTGTTAGAAGGCCTCATGGTAAAAACAGATTTGACCCAAGGTACATTCAGAGAGACCATAAAACAGTATCTGGAAGTCATGGTTTGGGGTTGTTTTTCAGCCAGAGGTCAGGGAGGACTATATTTTTTAAGAAAAGGGTGCTACTATAAATACTGAATGGTATTTAGATCTGAAGTCAAGGCATCCCCTCATATGGAAATTCATGATGCCACATTATTTGAGCAAGATGGTGCTACTTGCCATAAAGCAAAGAAAGTGACAGTGGCTGAAATCACAAAAAATTAATGTTCTAAATTGGCCCAGGAACAGTCCAGATTTAAACCCAAGGAGAATATGTGGAACTCCATGAAGCAACACCTCCAAAATGAAGACCGAAGTTCCATTTCAAAACTGATTGAAAACAAGAAATTCTGGGTTATGAACATTTCTATTGAGTATTGTTGTAAGCTATTTGAGTGAATGTCAGAAAGAATGAAACAATTAAAGTTGATGGAGAAATGACCAAATATTAAATAAAGAGTAAAAAGTATAATGATTTTTATTTTATCTTCAGTTCTTATGCATTTTCCACATGTAGTATATTGAAAATGAAAAGGTGAGTGTGAAGTTTTTATGGGCATTGTATATATATAGAGTAGAAGCTTTATTATCCATTACCTGCTGGACTGAGATGGTGCTAGTTAGGACAGTTTTCCAGTTACAAAAGTATTTTCCTTATAAAATGAACATTTCTCTCCAGATTTTAATAAAAAAATCCACTTTAAAATCCACCTTTTAGATCTCTTTTGATAACTTATATTTATGGGTGACATTTTGGACTTCTCTGATTAATGTTTAGCAGTAGTCAGCCACCATCTTTGGGTCCCACCTGCTTTGGTACTGTTTTTATATTGTGAAAATTCCCTGGTGAAACCTTTCCCCATGTTCATCACTAACATCACCAAGGTTGATTGGAAAAAGTCCAATTGGGAGTGCAGGAAATGTACCTTTAAGGACATATTGCACCCCATTAACCCAAATGCTTCGAGCATCTCCTCAACCCACTGCACATAGTTCAGTGACTTGTTCTTACCTAAGAAATTCTTGATGAATGCTTCAAAGGCTTCCCATGTAGTGTGGACCAACAAAAACACACTATCTTTACCTCACTTATTTGCAGAAACTTCTGTTTCAAGTATCAAAATCCTTCCCCTTTCCTGTTCATTGCTTTCACAAAGTTTCTCATTAGTCTGAGCTTAATGTGAAGAGGTGGTAAGTATATCATGGATCAACCAGTTGTTTATGCACAGTGTTCTTTTGCCCAGGAACTAAAGCTTGATGAAGTAGCTACTCCTTAATGGCATGATGAGAATCTCTGGCCTGACTATTCCACTATTCCACTTACAAAGAAAGTAGTAGTACTTTGTATATCCCAGCTGCATGCCAAGAAGTAGTGCTGTGACTTTTAAATTGACACAGATGTGCCAGTTGTACTTAGTATACTCCATGTAATTCAAAACAAACTCCATATTTTCATATGAATGGCATGTCAGACAGGAACTGATGGATAAACTTTACGATTATGTAACAACAGCACAGCCTTCAGACTCAACTTGGAGTCAATGAACAGTAGCTATTCTTCTGGTTTATGTTCATGATGAGTGCCATCATGTTATATTTGCTCGTTTATAATACGGTTTCCACCAAAAAGAAAAATTAGCCAATCATTTTAATGGTTGTGGAATACAGAAATGTTTAGTGTTTTTTTGCCAACAGATTATTCCACCCTTGCAGCCTCGAACCTAGTAGCTCTGCTTGATTCTTAGGTAAACTTAAGTCCCTGATGAAGTCATTTAACTCACCTTGTGTAATTAAGGATAGCTTGACCCAGGTGGTTGAAAATCTGGGTCCATAGTTTTGTCTTCTAAGATCCACATCTCTGGCCACTGGTATAGGAAGACTTTACCAGAGCTTTTGACACACCAACAGCATTAAATGATGACAAATGACTGTTTTTTCAGACAGTGCAGTGCAGTACTCACAGTTGCATCATCCTACTGACAGGAAAATATTATTAGATTTATTACTTTGCAGTTTTCGAGGTGCTTAAAAATTAAAATTAATTGGGTGCTAAAATTACACAATCTGGCAACCCTGTCAGTAGGATGATGCAACTGTGACTACTGCACTGCACTGTCTGAAAAAACAGTCATTTGTCATCATTTAATGCTGTTGGTGTGTCAAAAGCTCTGGTAAAGTCTTCCTATACCAGTGGCCAGAGATGTGGATCTTAGAAGACTTTTTTCAGACAGTGCAGTACAGTAGTCACAGTTGCATCATCCTACTGACAGGGTTGCCAGATTGTGTAATTTTAGCACCCAATTAATTTTAATTTTTAAGCACCTCGGAAACTGCAAAGTAATAAGTCTAATAATATTTTCCTTTGAATGAAATATTACAGTGAAGCTGCTATTTAAAGAAAATAAAACATTACAAATACTCAAACTGATGATAATGAAATAAAAGAATAGAAAATTATCAAAAAAAATGTGATATAGAAATTTCAAGGTCATTTCTGTACTCAGCATTAAAAAATCCATAGGAATCACATAATCTTATTGAGGAAACAAAATGCTTGTTGACCAGTATAAACTGCATTTGTATTTGGAGATATTGAAAATTCCATTTGAGAGTTTTCTGGTTGTTACTTGAGTTTTGGCACTAATAAATTTTTTAATTTCTAAAAGCAAAAAAGTACATACTTTCTTAAATTATAAAAATATGAACCACCACCCTTGCAAATACCTGGCAACTTACTTTTCAATTTTATTTTTAGAAACTGTGTATAAAAATAATATTTCCCTTTGTATACTCAATTAAATTATGCTTTCCAGCTTTACATATTCATTTATTAATGGCTGTAAACATTTGTAGACACAAAGTTAATGTGCTTGTAAACCTTTGTGTAGTATTAACATTCATGATCTTCCTCTCTAAATGACAGATTCAGGTAATACTTTGAACAGATGGGTTAGATAACATCAATAAAATTAGTTTCAATATTTACTACTAGAAACCTGGTCTTTAACTATATTTTAGTAAATGCTAAAAATTTACCTGTTGGTGCTCAAAGTGTTAACATATGTATTTTTAATTCCAATGTATGTAATTATATTTATGTATATATTTATCCTTTTCATGCCTGAATTATGATTTTAATTTTGTAAAATTATTTTATGATGAAAATCAATTTTCTGATAGGATAAATAATGGGAAAATACTTTCATTTTAGCCTTATTTTTATTTAAGAAAAAAATACAGTGTGTAGCCAAATGGCAACATTCGTCAATAAAATAAAGTTTTTAAAAATTATTCCTTTTGAATTGAAATCAAACAAAACTTTTTTTTTTAGCAGAAACCTAAAATGAATGTTTATTTCTGATGGTATTTCATATACCAGTTTCTATCATTAGTGAGACAGACCAATGTTACATTTTACACAAATGACTTGAGTAAATCCTGTTATGCATTGTTTGCATCTCTTTTTTTTCCTTTACACAATTTGGTAAATGACCAACATTGTCTAGCCTAACAGATTCTGCTGGGTGACTTGACTTCTTCCACACTTTGTGGTGGATCACTTATTTGAGAAACACTTGGTCTTCCTCTCTTAGATGTATTTTCATTTGAAGCCAAGAGTCCACTTGCAATATCTTTGAAATCTGAGAGATATGCATTTCCTTTTGAGTGTTTCATTTGAACGTCAGTACAGTAACCAAGCATTGACCACACTCAAATTTATCAGATAAAAAAAAATTCGCATATACCACTTTTTTGATTTGAAGTTGATTCTATAAAGTTCCATCAACATATCACAGAGATCTACTCCACCCATGAACTTATTGTATTCCTTTATGGCATCAGGTCTTTCAGTATTTATATGATCTCTTTGTTTTGCATCCCACCTCCTTGTTGTATCAAGAGGATATAATCCTGCATAGGTGGAAAGACAGTGAACAGATTTATTATCAAACCATTTGATGGCTATTACATTGGTCAATGTTTCCACTCTATGATCCAAACTCCCCCTTCCTTCAAGTCTTTCTCTTGTTTCAATACACATCCTTTTAGTCTATTTGGTTGAATGGTTGACATACTTAGAACACCATTATCTTTCAATTTCTTTGCTAGAGCAATAGAAGAAAACCAATTATCTATTTATCTATCTACAGGATGAGTCAAAAGTCTCCATACATAGGCAAAATGATCACTTTATTATGCAATCACTTGTAAGTCACAAAATATGCTCTATGTGGGCACCATTACACTGAATGCACATACGGATGGCACATACAAAGGCATCTCAGCACATCACCTGCAAAAAAATAAAAAATAAATAATCATTTATTTATCATGACCATTTTGCCTATGTATGGAGACTTGACTCACCCTGTATTTATCTATTTTCTATTTCAATATTTTCCATTTGTTCAATGAGGGATAAGCATTCTTCTTCATTATCAACAATTATTGCATTGAAATCATCTAATAGCTCTTCATCTTCTTCAGATTCTGAACCATTGCCATCAGGACATAAAATTATTTTGACTGCCTGACATAGGTTTAGAGGTCTTTCTCTTCTTGAAACTTTTATTTTAGCATTTTCATATTCTGTTGTTGACTTAGATGTTGATGGTGGTGTATCATTCATTGTTCATATTCTGTAAAAGAAAAGAAAAAGAAAGGATAGAAAATGCAAATCTTGCTAATAATGTAGTGGTTTACTTTAGGAAATCATTATATAATCTATTATATATATATATATATATATATATTATATATATATATGCAAGCATATGTATTAGAGAATTATGAATTTGTCCTCAAAAACTGAAACCAAATCACTCATATTTATAATAAAAATTAAGTGTGTAAAAATTATTTATTTAATAAACAGAATTTAATTGGATTCATCTACCATCATATATTGTGGTACACTATTTAAATGGATGATTAATATATGGTTTTAGCTATCTGGAATACATGGTGCGATCTGGCAACTCAGCAACTGAATACATGGCATGATCTGGCAACTCAGCAACTGCATACATGGTGCGATCTGGCAACTCAGCAACTGCATACATGGTGCGATCTGGCAATTCAGCAACTGAATACATGGTGCTATCTGGCAACTCAGCCAGAATAGAAGTTTATAAAAGACCGAGAGACGACTGACGGAGTCATTCAAGCTCGGCTCCCAGCCGAGCAAGGACCTCTGGTCCTTCTCTTTCTGGCCCTTTGGGAAAACCCCTTAGAGGCCTCTTAGGTTAGGTAAACGAAAATAGCTTGGGGGAGAACTCCACCTCCAAGTTGCATGCCTTGCAATCAAAGGCAACTACTCTCTCTCTCTCTCTCTCTCCTGCAGGTGTACCCCTCCCCCCCTTGGCTCAGCCAACTGACTGATTCAGCCAACTGGCTGATTAGGAGCCTATAAAACAACGCCTACTCGGCTGAAGTCTTAATATGCACTTGGCTCCTGCCAGGTGAACACCTCTCCTCCTTTCTCTCCTTTCTGGCCCTTTGGGGGGAATAGCTTGGGGGAGAACTCCGCCCCCAAGTTGCATGCCCCTTGCAACCCCGGTTGGCAACAAAGGGCCCTTTGGGGTAATTTTTTTTTTTTAATTTTTTAATTTTTTTAACTTTTTTTGCAACACCCACCCCCACCCCCCTTTTGCAACATTACGTAATCACTTGCAACATTCTTGCACTCTCCCCTTTTGCGGCTATACGTCGCATACGTCTCCATGACGAATGTTGCCACATGGCTACACACTTCTCTACCATAGAGTAACTGTATTATTTGAAAACTTTTGCTAAAAACTATGTATACATTAACTAGCTATAACATATATACTTCAATTAATGAAATAATATGTAATATTTTATGAGTTACTTTTGATGTAAAAGCTAAAATAAATTAAAGACAATGTATGCAACTTACCATCAGTTTTGTACAAGCTAAAACACTGTCTTCGTACCTCAAGAGTCTAAGCGGCACTAATTTTTCAGCTGTGATTAACCTTGTTATAAGGAACATCTGAAACTCGACTATCATTCAGTGCAAAATACAGTCATACCCCGCCTAACGTCGGTAGTTGGTTCCAAGGACCCCGACGTAAGTCGAAAAATGACGTAAAGCGAACAGAGGTGCCTAAGTCTACCGAAAACCGATTATAAACTGTAAAACACTCCGACGACGGTAGCGATTAGATACAACTATAAATAAACACTTTATGGTTATGTTTTTAATACTATAGATAATAAATATGAAAATGAAAAGTAAAAATAGCCTATTGTACATAAAAAAAAGTATAAAGAGCAACAAGGGAAAATCGCCTTAGTATACCTGTACCAAAAGACCATGTAAACACCAAATGTAAAACACAGTGAACGCCTAACAACGTCGCAGATAAATATTACTACCAATTAACAATTTACGGTTTTTTGTTTTCATATTAGTTTCTAATCCTTAAAATTAAATTAAAAAACAATAAATTATTTTATTTACCTTGAAACCTGTGTCGCCCTGCTTGCTCGGCCCTGGGAGAGGTGGAGGTTGGAGGAGGAAGGTGATGAGGCAGGTGACTGCTGGCGGGGCTTCTTCGTAACAGGTGCTACTCCGGAGGTAGATGGCAGAGGCTCGTCATCGGACACATCGCTGGCCTTGCGTTTTTCAACACGAGTGAAAAAGGAATCAAGTGTACCCTGAATGGTCTTTTGTTTTTTCTCTTCGAGAATCATGCGGTACGGAAATAATCCTCCCTGAACGACGTTCAAGACCTTAGCGAAACGCTGTGCATTGGGGTCCTGCATCTCGAACATCGCCAGTCCCTTGTCGATGTGGTAGAATCCCCTTTGCATTTCCTTGATTGTAAACTTCTGAGGGGCATCGTCTGGCTTCGCGTCTTCTTCCTTTGTCTGCTCCTCCAACTCTGTAAGCTCCTCGTTCGTCAGCGGCTGTTTCCCTGCTTCAATCAAGGAATCGAAGTCGTCCTCCTCCAACTCCATATCGAGGTCTCTACTCAGCATCAACAGGTTCTTGGAAACGGTTTTTGTGGGCCCCTCAAAACCTTTAAAGTCCTGGACGAATTGTGGACAGAGACGTTTCCAGACTCCATTCATGGCTGTGACCGTCACCTCGTTCCAAGCTAACTGGATGTTCTGGATGGCATGACTAATATTGTAGTCCTTCCAGAACTCCCTGAAGGTGGTGCCGCCCTCCTCTGCAGTCGCGTCGATGGCCTGACGTAGAGTTCGTCGGAGATAATAGCGTTTGAACAACGCAATACACCCTGGTCCATCGGCTGAAGTAACGACGTTGTGTTCGGTGGTAGATACACGACCTTGACGTTAGGGTGGAAGTCGCCAAGGTTCGTCGGATGGCCAGGGGCGTTGTCCAAAATGAGAAGGATCTTGAAGGGTATGTCCTTCTCCCGACAATTTTTCTCGACAGCTGGAACGAAATTATTAAAAAACCAATCCTCGAAGATGACAATGGTCACCCAGGCCTTGGCATTGTACATCCAGGTCACAGGTAACGAAGCCTTAGGAATGTTCTTAAGTGCACGAGGGTTGGCTGCTCGGTACACAAGCAACGGCTTAAGCTTAAAATTGCCGGAACAGTTACCCCCAATCATAAGCGTGAGGCGATCTTTCGCAACTTTAAATCCGGGCATGGTCTTCTCTTCTTTGGCTATGAAGGAACGGTCTGGCATCCTCTTCCAAAAAAGTCCTGTCTCGTCGACGTTGAAAATCTGCTCCAACAGGTAGCCTTCCTCTTCGATGATAGCTTTAAGGGTGGCAGGGAACTCCTCGGCAGCGATGGTATCAGCGGCAGCGGCGGCTTCACCCTGAATCTTGACGTTGTGCAAGCCATAGCATTTTTTAAATGCGCAAACCATCCAGAGCTTGCAACAAACAAAGGTTCTGGTTCATCCGGATATTTCTTGAGCAGATCCTGAAACAGAGACTTAGCCTTCTCTTGTATCAGGATCTGGCTCGTGGGAATGCGTTCGTGCATCTGTCTCTCAATCCAAAGAGACAGAAGCTTCTCCATCTCTTCGTAAATGATGCCCCTCTTTACATTGATGGTCGATCCAGCGGTGCATGGGGCCTTCTCCTGTACAAAAGTGCAGATCCTTTCCCTGTCGTGGATTATCGTCGACACCGTCGTTCGAGCCAGACCGAAGGCACGAGCAATCGACGCAACCTTCTCACCATTGTCATATCTTTTAATCATTTTCAACTTGTCATCAAGCGAAATGACACTACGTTTAGCACCACTAGCACTAGCTTTAGCACTGGACGCTTTCATAGGACCCATGGTGTATTAATTATTTGGAAAATTGCAAATAAATGCACAGAAACCATCGTATCAAAACAGTAAAAATACAAATGGCAGCGTTGTTTTGAATCTAGCATCTACATCGAAAGGCAATATGGCGGACTGAAAGTGTTAGTTCTTATTTCTTATTGTAATGTACGGTAATTTTCAATGTTTTTAAGTACTTTTAATTGTATATTATTGTATTTTATTGTTTTTTAATATTTTTAATTGTATATTTTTCTGTCTTAATACCTTTTTATACAGTTTTAAACAGAGAACTTTTGTTTTTAAATGTTTTTAATTCGATTTCAAAATTGTAAATAAAACTATTTTATATGCTTTTTATGCTTTTAATTGTATTTTATTGTATTTTATTGTATTTTATTGTATTTTATTATATTTTTATGCTATTTTCAACTTAATTATATGCATTTTAGATGTTTTTCTATATTTTTTAACCCTTTTCAACACCGACGTAAAGTCGAGTAAAACGATGTAGTGTGAACAAAATCTTGCTCTTGAAAACCGACGTAAAGTGAACTGACGTAAAGCGGGGTATGACTGTATACCAAAATGACTCTTATTTTAAGGGTCGAAATCCCGTGTTTAGGTAATGTAGACATATGTCTACATTTGGCCTCAAAGGGTTAAACATTATTTTGGTGCAATTTTTACATGTTTAAAGGTCCATCCACCCCCACCCCCCCACCTTTCGAAAATCCTAAATCCTCTACTGAGTTCTAGATGATAAAGGTTCTCCTGTATACATAAGAAAAATGACTGCTGGTAATTAACTCATTGTTCTTCAGACAGACACTTCAGTTATCTACTTCTACTAAAACAATTTAGTACTTTGCCTATAGTAAATTACTATTATATATTGTTTGTGTATGCAGTATGATATGGAATTAATTTTATTGCAAATATTTATTAATTACATATCAATAAGTACTTTATTTAGTATGTGAAGGTATATTTGGGATTCTAAATATGGCATACTTTCCTATCCCTGACTGTTGTTATTAAAAAGGGCTGTGTTTCTCAACCTGGTGCTTATCAAAAAATCAGCCTACCTGGGAAATGTAATTTTATTTTCTCAGCAAAAATCACAATATGTAAAATTGGACAAGCTATTTTTTTTAAGTTAAAAACTTGTATAATGTTATAGTTTTACAACTGAAATTATCTTCTGTTAGTCATACTCTTTATAACTGTTAGTTTGTGTCTTTCGCTGAATTAGCTGTGCCTGCTTTGTATTTGTTAATCATCTTATATTTGGTTGAATAGACTAAACACAAAGTAACACTATTTCTGCATAATCACTTTTCCATGCTATTGAAAATGTATAAAAGTCTTCTGATTGGAATGACAACTATAGTATCTTCTCAGAAGTAGTTAATCAATTTATCATGTAGGTCTCCTGCTAGTTTGCCAAACTCTACCACCCTTTCATTGAATGGATAAATTATCCACCTCTTACCAAGCTTTCCATCATTATGTAAGATATGGTTCAGGAGCTGTCTTATCATTTAGGGAAAGTGGTTCATGAATTTTTTTTTGTCAAAAGTGGGTCACCAGTGGAGAAAAAGTTGAGAAACACCACTCCAGAGACTAGGGTTAACACAAACAAATATAAAATCTCTTATAATTTTTACTTGCATGCTAGAAAATATTTTTTTATAGCATTTTATTATTTTTTATTTGAAATATGGAGAATTGAAAAAGTTAATAAGCATATGCTGTAGCCTGTAGGTCACAATTTAATTGAAGAAAAGCACTTTTATATATATGTAAATAAATTATATATTTTATACATTTTTAGGAGCTATTGAAGAATAGGGACCCCAGCCTTTAGTTAGGCTTATAAGGCTAACTAACGAAAATATCATGACAACCTAACCAATTGTTAGGCTAACTGTACGCCCTTGATGATTGGTTAGGTTAGGTCAGGTCAATCATTCTCAATGGGGGCGATATCGCCCCCAAGGGGGCGAAAGTTGAGCTGAGAGGGGCGATAGATTGTCACATACAAATGGATTTTTCTTAAAAAAAATAATTATCTTTCTATAAACATTATTCGTAAATTAAAATATACAAATTTGTATTTTAATAAACTTATTTATTCCAAATTCATGTCCCTTCGTCTGTTTGACATAAACATGTTTTAAACATGTTGCATTTTGTATACAGGTAGCAGCAGCTGCTTAGCTTAGCCTTAGCATCTGGCGTGACTGGTGTCTGGCAGTCTTTGAACAGCAATTGTAGCGGGCGGGTGTTACTTAATTCTCATGGTGATATTCTGAGGTTTAATGGTGGTGGTGGTGTGATAATAATTGAATGACCTACATTCAAAGTGAACAAAGCATTACTTGTTTATTATATTTTCATATCCCTCCTATCATTAATCATGGCTGCTGAAAAGAAGTAGTGTAGACAGTATCTGGAGGAGTATTTGTCTTATGGCTTTGTTGAAAGCCCATTTGATCGAAGACAGCCTATGTGTCTTATATGTAACAGCTCATTTTCAAATGAAGCTATGAAGCCATCAAGACTTTTAGAGCATTTAAAAAGAAAACATCCTGATAAAATGGACAAACCCATTGATTATTTCAAAAATTTGAAAAAGAATTTTGAACAACGAAAAACTGTTCCTTTATTTAGAAAAAGTACACAAACAAATGCAAATGGAATGATTGCGTCTTAAGAAATTGCACAAATCATTGCAAAAACTGGAAGTGCGCATACAGTTGCTGAAAATATTATACGGCCTGCCTTTGAAATTCTCATGAAAACTGTGTTGCATCAAGATTCATCAAGTGTTTTAAAAGCATTACCATTGAGCAATGATTCGATTCGGAGAAGAATTGATGAAATGTCATCTGATGTAGAAACCCAGCTAGTTGAAAAAATAAAAAGCAGAAAATTCTCAATTCAAATTGATGACTCAATGGTTAGTGATAGTAGAGCTATTCTTATGGCATACGTCCGTTTTATAGATGAAGACTGCAAACTGTGTGAAGAAATGTTCATAAAATCTTTGGAAACCGACACAACTGGATCATCCATTTTTGAGGCTTTGAGATCTTGGTTTGATGAAAAACAAGTACCCTTTGAAAACTTAGTATCCTGCGCAACTGATGGTGCTCCATCCATGGTGGGAAAACAAGGGATTTATTGCCCACTTAAAAAATGTATGTCCTTCGATTCTTACAGTGCATTGTGTCATACACCGCCATCATTTAGTGGCCAAAACTATTAGTCCAGTTCTTCATGAATCATTGGCAATAGTTATTAAAACAGTTAATAAAATTAAATCTCACAGCAAGTACGACCGACTTTTTCGGAAGTTTTGCAGTGATAATGAAGAGCAGCACATTAGACTTATTTTGCACACGGAAGTTCGATGGCTTTCAAAAGGAAACTGCCTAGCCAGATTTGTAAGCCTATTTGATACAATAGTTAGTTTCTTGGAAAGTGAAGGGGAGGTAGATTTGGCAGAGGAAATAAAGACTCACAAATGTGACATCTACTTTTTGGCTTGGATTTTTCAAAAGCTCAATGAAGTTTCACTTCAGCTTCAAGGCAAATTATGTACGTTGCTAGACTGTAAATGTGTTCTGAAAGCTTTTACTGAAAAATTAGGTATTTTTCGAACCAGTTTACAGAAGAAGCACTTCAACAGCATGCCCGAGTTAACAGAAATAATTGGACATCTCTCGGATCAAGCTCTTAAAAATTACGCAGAATATTTATTGTCATTGAAAGAAGAACTGAATAGCCGATTTTCAGATTTATTTTCTTTTGAAGTCAAGCCATGGATGCTGGATCCTTTTGACTGTGATATAGAATCTGTCAGTGAAAACATCCAAGAGGAACTTATTGAACTAAAATGCAATGATGAATGCAAATACAAATTTGAAAAAGCTAGAATGACTGAATTGTGGCTTTCAAATACAACTAAACAGTAGGGTGGATGATTACCTATTAAGCTAAGATTTTGCAGAGGCTATTTTCTCATGCATGCGCAAGTTTTTGTCTCTATTAGAATATGGAAATCGAAAAAAATGTAAAATCGATCCACCCTACTAAACAGCTCTATCCAAACATGTGGTCTGAAATGGCTAAAGTACTGTTGTGCTTTCCAACTTCATATTTGGTTGAATGTGGTTTTAGTGCAGTCAATAAAATATTGACAAAGGAAAGAAGTAGAACTGATATATGCATGCGAGGAGAGATAAGACTAAAACTCACAAATATCAATCCAAATATTGAGAATCTAGCAGCAAAGCATCAAGCACAAGGGTCACATTGAATAAACAACGTAAGTAAAATGTCATTTTAGTTTCATTAAGAATTTTTTGGGGGACGATTGCTTTAAAAAATAACCAAAAGGGGATGATAGGGAAAAAAAGGTTGAGAAACCCTGGGTTAGGTCATGATATTTTCGTTAGTTAGCCTTATAAAGCTAACTAAAGAATGCTGGGGTCACTATTCTTCAATAGTTCCCATTTTTACAACATATAAAGTAATTTACTGAAACTATATATTTATTTTCTATACACAAATCTTACTTTTGTGTATCTTTGCTAAAATAAACCAATTTGATACTTACCTGCTTGATTCTGTATACTTCCACTGAATGAGTCAAAAAAGTAGTTATTCTTTAGCATCTTATATTATCTATATATTTTCCTATCTAGCTGAATGAACAACTCAGTAGAGAGTTGGTCATGAAATCTGCTATTAAATCACTATTTTACAGTTTCCCATTTTCAGAATAGATTGGCATTTAAATGTTAGATGGTCTGTAGCAGGCATGGTGATGAGGCCAAAGCTGAGGCCTTAAGATTGTTAGGCTGAAGGTATTTGCACCCAGAGGTGTGATATTTGGATGCAAATAATGAATGTGGTATTTGTACCTCTGGGTGCAGATTAGGGTGTCTCATTAATACATAGAATTTTTTTTTTTCGATTTTCTCTTGCTCGCGAATGCTCCCCCGATTTCAATAGGCATAGAGGTTCTAAAAATCGAAAAATGATGGGAATCAATCAGTATTTAGAGGTCACTCAAGTTTAACACTTTCTTGTAGCTATTTAGGAAAAAAAAGAAATTTCTATCATTCTCTTATTCTCTTTATTTCTGAACAAAAATGAAAATAAATGAAATGCACCTTTCATTAATTGAAATAAGCGCGTATAAATGGATTGTTTTCATCATCAATCTGTCCTACACTACTTGATTTTACTCTTCAAGCTCTCCCTCGTCTTGACGGGGATCAACTTCTGGTGAGCCTGAACCACCTTGAGGACGAATTGCTTCTGCTTCTCATCACGCGTGATGGTGGAATTGAATCTTTTCATCAAAGCGATACCACGCTCGGCGGCGTCATTGACCACCTTCAGGGCTTTCACCCTCTTTTGTGCCGTGATCCAACCCTGGTCATTGATCCAATCCTCTGGATCTTTCATGAGGAAGGTGGGAGACTCAGATTCTGGAAGGATCGCGCGGAAGAAGACTACTTTTGTTCTCCGGGTGACGAAGAGCTCGATGGATTGCTGTGGATTGAAGTTCTTCGGATCGATCCGCTTGAGTCCTTTCTTCGTGGCGGGGGATTGAAGTCGTTGGACCATCTTTAGCTTCGTGTCCTTTGGAATGCGGTCGTCAAAGAAACCAAGCCCCACGAGATCCTCTGAGAGGTACCACAGGTGCCTTTTCAAGGCCATGGATGCCGTGTGGCTGACTTCCTTGTCAGGGTAGGCCTCGAGCAGGCGAAGGAATTCTAGGTCATTCAGTGGAGCTCGATTCGAGACCATTGCCTCATTCCACTGCTTCACGTACGCGAGGGAGATGAACAAACACAGCCGCCGAAGTCCTCCTTCCCTGGCTGTCAGGTCCAGTTGGTGACGGAACATGAAAATCTTGAGGGCATAGATGGCTTTGGCCATCCATCTGGCATGGTGATAGGCCCCAGGCTGACGAAATCCCCCCTGGACCTGACCGCCAAGGAAGCGGTAGGAAAGGATGAGGAGTTCACGGTAGTCTTCTCGGGGATGTGTGCCGTGGGAAGGCGTCTGCTGCAGGTATTTCTTCATGGAAGACGCTTGATTTGCCCAGTTGTCAGTTGTTGTGGGATTGCTTTCGTCACCGATGGACAAGAATGACCCTTTGTCAATGGAGGCCCACCGCTGTTGAAATCTTTTGAAGAGGAGAATGTCAGGGGAAGAGGACGGCCCCAGACATCGCACGAAGACATCCTTGAGTAAGATCTCCAAGACGTGGTGACGGCAAGCCAACCACAACATGGGACAGCCAAACTCCTGCTCAATGCGAACGCAAGCACCTTGGATCATCCCAACGTTCACAGCTGTGGTGTCGAATCCCAGTCCAATGATTTGCTCCGAAATGCCAAAAGCCTGGACTTCCTGGAGTACGGCTGCAGCCTGTTCTTTTCCAGTGCCGTCCACCGCAACGGGTACACCAAGAAGCTCCTCGACTCCATCGCCCGTCACCACAACAGCAATCCGGTCAACCTCCTTCTTCTCCTTGGCGATATCTTCCAACAGTTTCCCATCCCAGTGCAAGACTAAAGGACCAGAAGCTTCGAACTTTCGGGTCAACTCTTCTCCCATCTCCTTTCGATCTTGTTCCGTGTTCGATGAACAGTTGCTGGCGAGATTACCAGGTCATCCAGGTCATGACCCAAACTCTGAGCTGCTGCTGCAAAGGACGACGTTGCTTGTCTCACGGACATGTTGTCGCGATCCCAAGCAGCGATGAGATTCGGGTCCGTGAGGGCATTCATTCGCCTTTTCTTTTGAGTCTGGGCCTTGCTGGTGCTGGGCGCTTGGTACGTCTCGTCGTCATCATCCTCGTCTTCCGTGTTCATTTCAGTGCTGCTACCATCCACCTCCAAGATCGCTACCTCCATGAGCTGTGTCACCCTAGCATCCCATTTACTCTTCCTAGCCGTGGCTGCAAGATCCCTCTTCCGCTTCACAGCTTTCTTCTTTGCTGTCTTCTGGTCCACCCCCGCAAGACTTGATGACATCCTGTCTTCCCTCTGCGAGGTGAGAAAATCCTTGTCCTCCTGAGGGACCTTGGAGGAGGATAGCGCGGAGGAGTGAGCCACATCAAACACGTCTTCCAAATCCGACTTGAACATCCCCTCCTTGTACCGGTAACCCTCTTGCGGCTTTGTCCTGTTCTTCTTGAGTGCGTCGTAGGTATCGATCAATTTCGCCAGCTTCTCCTCTGCGTACTTCTTGGTGGTAGTTGGTATGTTGGCCTTCTCCCAGATGGGCCAGATGGTTTCCACCACCAGGCGAATGCTCTCCAATTTGGTCTTCCTTCCCTCTTGGTCTTGGTGGTGGTGGAAGTAAAGGAGCAGGCATTGCTCCTTCGATGGAAGTCGTGGACAAACAATCGCTGCAATTGGGGCCTTGTCCAGCAACCACAACTGGTTTCCTGCTCTAGTAACCATCACCTGCCGAAAGAGAAAAAATCTTGTATAAGTGAAACAGAAGTGGCGAACTTGAGTGACCCCTAAAAATCCTCCTACAGCTGTCAAATTTTGTGATGATAATCCTTTATAAAGGTGTAATACGGGCAAGCGTCGCCCCGACCCGAAATCCTCCATTCGTATATTTGAGACACCCTAGTGCAGATACTCACTTCAAAATCTTTTATGAATAAGCTCCTCTATAATTTGGGAAGGCTCAACAATCTAGCCTAGCCTAGGCCTAAAGCTCTTCCAAAGGTAACCTACTGTAGCCTCACACTAGCCTGTATTTCTTCTTTTCTTGAAATCCATAAGGAAAAGCAAGATTCTACTCAAAATTAATAAACAAAGACATAGGTCACTTCACTTAGTAATAAGAGGGAATTTTAAGCACTAAGTACGTTCCTCTATCACACGCAGCCATACCACAACACCGACATGCTGTGTGTTTACACTTGCTGGGTCACACAGACACAGTTACCAGAACAAGATTTACTGGGCACCATACATTAGCCCAACAGCTTTTTAGTTCTCATTTCATGCAATTCTTATTTCTCATTTTAATATACCCACAATATTTCAATTATTTATGATAATAAGAAAGTTATGATGTGATGATCTAGCAAAATATTTCAAGATTGTACTAACTCAGTGAACATTGATCGTATAATTTCTGAATAGCTACACTTATTAGTGACTCTAGCAAGCATTGCAAACAGAGCTACATTTGGAGATGCCTTATTTTTTTAAGGTTTGTATTTTTATGTATCTTGACAAAAAGAAATTGTGGTCTTAAAGTCTACCAAAGATCATTAATGTAATTGTAACTTGTACTGTATGTGAAAGATGTTTCTATTGTATGATAGCCTATAGGTATGAAGTTTATATCATGTCATTACTATATAATTATATATATACGATAATAATATAAGAACGATAATATTAAGAATATATTTGCACTTAATATTTCAATATGTTATATATGTAATTTGATTCAAGAGTATATTTGCACCTGATATTATCCATTCTCAGACATTTTTAAAGTTATATGTATAATACTTTATATTATTAAAGTAAATGAAAAAGATCGAAAAAGTTATTTGCAAACACTATAATAATTTACATCTCAATTATAATGCCGATATTAGCAAAATTATTATTTGCATCTGATATTATATATTCATTTCAAATCATATTATTTAGAAGTTTATATATTAGAATTTATAATGGGTGAAAAACAAAATTATCAATGCTAGTAGCTAATTATCAGTATACCATGTTTGGCCCATTTTTTGTTATAGAAATAGATACAGTACAATAGTTTATACACATAAATAATGCAAACACATTATATGAGCTCAGTTCAACTGATGACCAACTGATAGATTGTTTTCTCACACTAGTTTTGCTACATTAAGTCAATTGGTCTCCTGCTGACTGACTGAATAATATTTATATACTGCGACATATATAATATTTATGTACCTAACGTCACAGTGACCTGTCACTAATCCATTGGTCACCTAACTGAATAGTATTTCTCAAAGACTGCCACCTAACCTATTCAGTTAGGTGTCTGAATAATATTTATCAAAGTATGCTGCCACATATGATCACCTGTCAGGTCATGGTCCTCACCTGAAGAATATCCACCCCAAGCCCACCACCCACCTGAAGAATCTCTACCCCAATGCTACCGGGGGTTGAAAATTACAGAACAAAACAAATCAAGATTCCCTAAGGCCTTATGAAAGTCACTAGGCCTTTCCACTTTCAGCTGGCCTTGAGGCTGAGGCCAATGCCACTTTTGAGGTCTGAAGCTGGCCAGGCCTCAGCCCCCATGTCTGGTCTGTAGTCTGTACCCTAAAATGCCTCAAAGTAGCATAACAGCTTCAACATGAGGCACGAGATTTATAGATTTACATTAATAAGGTGTCACTGAAATTTTGAATTTATGCTTGTATATTTCCTCTCCAATCATTTATAAATTTATCTCTGAAATATTTCTTTGGGAGAACTTTCATATTCTCTTGTATTAGGGTTCAAATGAGTAAATTGAATTAGAAATGTTTTCTTTCAAAGTTGATTCATTCAGGAGTATTACATGAAGTAATGTCACTGACAACCATATTTACAATAATTAGTTAATTTGCTTTCTCTGCCCCCTTATTAGCTCAGCTAAATATAGGCCAACACCAGAGATAAATGAGTAGTTTTGGCAAACATCTTTCAAAGATAGCAAAACATTGTTCATATACTGCTTTTGAATTAGCTCCTCTCTCAAAAATAATTTATTTCAAAGTTTTAATCATAATTGGCATATGCATACAACCTTTTGTCATAAGACCTTAATTTACTATTGTTTTTGTTATTCATATCATTTGGGTGAATGAAATTACTCATAATATATTTTCCAAGGAACTGATTTTCTTTTTTATAGGCAACTAAACTTGTTCAGAACCAACCCCACTTACTTACTAAAATAAATAGTTCAACACCTTGTGTACACCTAATATCTGAGCCAGATATGAATAAATTGAGTTGTAATATACTAAAGCACTTAGATAATGTTCAAAATTTCAGCCCTGAAACAATTTGTATTGATTTGTAAAATTTTTAAGTGTGAATAAGGGGAGTAGGTAAATATATTATGACCTTAATAGTGAGGATAGGGAAACTTTTGCTACAGAACCTAGTGAGCATCACTTGCTTATGTCATAGCTTTGGTGAAACTTTTCACTTTTTCTCTTTTTTACGGGGTAGAATGGGGGGGGCATGGCAGACCTAAATGGCACACACATGCGATGCTTGTTCAGCCAGCCCTTAACTCATTTGCTCACATTGTCATGATGGGAAGTATAGGTTGCATGCAAATCCTTAACCCTTTAAGTCCTGAATCTTTTGTAGGGTTAAGTTACGAATGTGTGTATTTGAAACATTAGCAATTTGTACCATCAGTCCTTAAAGGGTTAATATTAGAGAAATGTTAGGACAAATATCATGCTTATCATGCTTACTTTAATCTGAAAATAATTTAAGGTAAGTCAATGATAAGAAAAGAATGGTGTGAAAATACAGCACTTTAAAAAAATATTCTTAGCATTTTGATCAGTAAATTATATATTTCATTGCAGGGAAATATAAAGCTATAAATATGGTTTAAGCTGAGCATTTGGCCTATAGACTGAGTGTTGTAATTAATTTTATGCAACTTATTTGCAGGGATCCAAACTTAAGCAAAATTCAGAAACAAAATCAGAAGCTCAGAAAACTAAGTCTTTTGGCTTTTGCAAACAAACAGAAAATGCCTGTACTACAACTGCAAATAATGTCACAAATTTACTTAATTTTGAGCATAATGATAACCAGTTCATACAAAAGAGTATATTCAGGTGTTCTATTTGTCCATATCAAACAAAATACAAATTAAATCTACAAGTGCATTTAAGAGTTCATACTAGAGTAAAAGCTTTTAAATGTGGTATTTGTTCTTATATTACATCACGAAAAGGTTCGCTTCAAAAGCATTTAAGAGTTCACACTGGAGAAAAACCTTTTAAATGTGATATTTGTTCTTTCACTACAGCAGAGAAACGTAATATTGAAAATCATATAAGAGTTCACACTGGAGAAAAACCTTTTAAATGTGATATTTGTTCTTACACTACAGCAACTAAAGGCTTGCTTCAAAAGCATTTAAGTGTTCATACTGCAGAAAAACCTTTCAAATGTGATATTTGTTCATACACTACAGCACAGGAAAGTAGTCTTCAAAGGCATGCAAGAGTTCACACTGGAGAAAAACCTTTTAAATGTGATATTTGTTCTTTCAATACAGCACGCAAATGTAGTCTTCAAGTGCATTTAAGAGTTCACACTGGAGAAAAACCTTTTAAATGTGATATTTGTTCTTATACTGCATCACAAAAATGTATGCTTAAACAGCATTTAACAGTTCATACTGGAGTAAAACCTTTTAAATGTGATATTTGTTCTTACACTGCAGTAACTAAAGTTATGCTTCAAAAGCATTTAAGAGTTCACACTGGAGAAAAACCTTTTAAATGTGATATTTGTTCTTACATTACAGCACAGAGAAGTAGTCTTCGAGTGCATTTAAGAGTTCACACTGGAGAGAAAGCTTTTAAATGTGATATTTGTTCTTACACTACAGCACAGAAACGGTACCTTGAAGAGCATTTAAGAGTTCATACTGGAGAAAAACCTTTTAAATGTGATATTTGTTCTTACACTACAGCACAGAAAAGTAGTCTTCGAGTGCATTTAAGAGTTCACACTGGAGAAAAACCTTTTAAATGTGATATTTGTTCATACACTACAGCACATAAAAGTAGTCTTCGAAGGCATGCAAGAGTTCACACTGCTGACACTGTTATACAGAGTTAATGTAGCAATTAATAGATTAGTCCCAGCCAACACAGATCTCACTGAACTTAAATAAATTATGCTGCTAGCCTATATCTGCAGAAGAAACTTGTCCCAAATTTCAAACCAAAGCCCCCCTCAACAAAGTTCAACAAATAAAGAAGAGAGAGCAGAGACAGAACTAAAGAACAAAATCAGTTATTTACAAATAACCCAAGTACTCTCTATAAAAATCTAATCCAAGAAACAGTACAAGTTAAGCAACTACCAGACCAAAATGCACTGGATAACTACTGGAGGCAACTTTTCCAAGATCCAGCACAACGCAACAATGAAACTGATTGGATAGAGGAGGTGAGACAGGTCAATAGAGACAACAAATGGAAAACATCACCATAATGGAGGACAAACTTAAATCAAACCTGGCAAGTTTTTCCAACTTCAGATGTTCAAAAATAGACTAACTCAAACATTTGGCTTAAATAGATTGTTCCAGTACATAAGTATTATAAACAGGCTTTTCAATGTACAATAAATAGTGATGAGGATGCCCCAGAATAAAGGACAACAGGGAACATCATTCTGATAGCAAAATCCCAAGAAACTCGGCATAAGACCAGTTGGAAATTCATTGGAGATCCCTTTTCAAGATCCAAAACAGCACAATGATGCTAACTGGATTGAATAAATAAGAGCCAATGAGAACAAACTGGAAATGTCTGAAGTGTTAATCACAGAGGAGGATGTAAAGAGAAAATTGGTGAAGCTCCCTAATTTAAAAAACCCTGGACCAGATATGTTAGGCAACTTCTGGTTAAAACAAGCCTCTGCACTACACACTCATATTGGTGCTTCATTCAACAGACTAATGAATGATGAAAAAGACTTACCAACATTGCTAATAGCTAGATATACCTACGGTATTTCATCCCAAAATCCCAAGATACACAGTTTTTAAATCCAGTACCTAGAAATTGCTCACTGAACTAATGACAGAGAATATCCATGACCATTTGAAAACCAGCAACTACCTAGATAAAGCACAAAAAGTCTGCAAATGAACGTGCCTTTGAACTAAAGATCAACTACTAATCAATAGTGCCATTTTTGAAGATTGCGAAAAGATAGGGCAGGAACCTGAGTGTGGTCTGGATTGACTATCAGAAAGCATTTAATAGTGTACTGTATTCATGGATGCACCAATACTTGAGGTTCTTCTACAAAGTTCATCCCAAAAATCATAACATTACTAGAACACCAAACAGCTAATTGTCCAGGAACACAACTAGCACCCCCTGCTCTTCTGTATCACCTTAGACTCATTGAGCAAACTCCTTAAAAATAGTTATAAGGGCTTTAACCTAGAAACTTTAAGATGATGAAACCCAGACAAAATAATGAACTCTCTTCTTTTCATGGATGATCTTAAACTTTATGCACATTCTGATACAAACTTATTGGAACCAATGTCTGCCAAGGATATGCATGTCTAATAGTGTCATGGGACTCAGCCTCTCAGAACTCAACAAGTTGCACTACTCTGCCACTGTTAGTATAGGACAATATTTAAAACATACCACAAACACAGCATTAGCATTTTTTAAAGAGCATCAAGAAACAACTGTTCCACTGAACATCCATCATCAAATTGGCACAGGATTTTGGAGAAGAGTTCATGCAAGATGCAGTGGAAGCTGCGGAGATACCAGCTTCAAAAATTGTTAAAAAGATGAGAGGCAACTATGTGATATTTGCACAGAAAGAAAATAAGTATGCATGGCAACAGCATGTGAGGCAGGAAGATATGCACAAGGGCTAAAGAAGGACTATATAAATAGGAAGGATCACTGGAGTGGTTGGGGCAGGGATCATCATCTTCCCTGTATGTGAATAAAAGATTTGGAACTGTTTTGGGGCAGTCAGATTTAAAATAGAGTGCAGCAGTATTCAAGAGTTAATCCCAGAATTGTAAGTGTAGAATATACTGTATTATTGTAAAAAGAAGAAAACTTGATAAGTAAATATTTTGTAAAGATTAAGTGTGAAGTTATTTGTAACTTTGTCTGGAAATTTTGTAATTCATTTATTACAAGATAAATCCTTTAATATTGATATTTTTAAATTACAGAAATAAATGTAAGATGTTTTGCATTAAAAGTGTTGGAACTTAGCTTTTGTACTGATAACAATTCATACTTAGCTTTTGTATTGTGAAGAATTCACTTAGTGTTAGTACTATGAAGAGTTCATTTTCTTTTGTTTTTTACTGAACAGTTCTTTTGCCTTTTTTTATTGTGAAGTTATTGTGGTTGTTCTCTTTATTATTGTTCATTATTTTATACTTTTTTTTTTTATCATTTACAACTGGTTATCTATGATGGCTTCTAATATGCTTAAATTTATTTATTTATTTTGTTATATATGCTGTATGTGTGTTTGCTTTTGACTAGTGACAGTTAATTTACTTATTAAATTCATTTGAGTATCTTTTAAAGTAATGATTGTAGGCCCAAAAGTTTTATGTACCACAGCAGGCCTTTTGCTTAAGTTGGCAAAAAAAATTTTTTTTTTGCCAAAATAGACCTTTTTTTGAGTAAAGTTGGTAATTTTAGATTAGTTTCAACACCACCTACAACCCTGGTAATTACTTCACAAAATTTTGTTTGACTTTGTTAATTGGTGAATATAATACAAGGGTGGATCTAGGTCGGTCGGGGGGGGGTGATGTCCAGACCCCCATCAATTTCTTGAAAGTGCCCTATCTGTATGATGTGTATGCCTCTGAAAACAAATTTTGTTTTTGTAAATATCAGGTCATCCCATAAGTAATGTCATTTTTTAGATCGGAATTTGAAGGACAAAAAAAAACTCAACTGAAACTTTTTAATCTAGTATATATTTTCCATTGGAATCAATGACACTGCCAATGTCCTACAAGCTTTTCAATGCCATGTTTATAAAATTCAGGCGGTTTTGAGGCAAAAAATGTACAAAGACAGGTGTGCAGGTCATCTAAAGAAGTATACTCTTTCTCATCAAGATAGTTTTGCAGACTCCTGAAGAGATGATAATCTGAAGACGCAAGGTCTGGAGGATGTGGAAGTTTTTCCCACCTAAGCTCCTCAATTTTTGCAGAAGTGATCCGAGTGGTATGAAGATGTGCATTGTTATGGTGGAACACGATTCCTTTCCGATTAACCAAAGGTGGTCTCTTTTTTTTTTTAGTGCAGTATTCAATCAATCCAGTTGTTGACAGTAGACTTGAGCAGTGATTGTTTGGTTGTGTGGTAAAGTTTCAAAGTGTATTACACCACCTTTATCCCACCAAACACTAAGCAACACCTTCCGAGGGTGAAGATTTGGTTTTGGATGTGGTGTCGCTGGTTCTCCGACACAAACCCACTGTTGATGGCGCTTAACATTCTGGTACAGTATCCACTTTTCATCACCAGTCACTAAACGGTGCAAAAATGGATCTTGGAGTTCATGGGAATGAAGAGTTGTGCTAATGTTTACCCACACCCTCAGATTGTCGACTGACAATTCTGTGGCACCCATTTTCCTAACTTAGGCACTTTCCCGAGTTGTTGCAAATGTTGATGGATGGTGGATGGGGATGAATCAAGTTTCTGGGCCAATTCTTCGACAGTTGTTGAACAGTCTTCTTCAAGTGCGGCTAACAGCAGGTCATCATCTAACTCAGCAGGGCATCCAGAGTGTGCTGCATCTGTCAAACAGCAGTCACCATTCCTAAACTTTTGAAACCATCTTTGACATTTCCTCACATGCAGAATATTGTTGCCATAAACTTCCTAAATGTTTTGCGTTGTTTCAGTAGCACTATTCCCTTTTTTGAACTCGTAAAGCATTATATGCCTGATATGCTCTTCTGATACCACCATGTTTATGAGGGGGTTCACATAAAGAAAAACACATGTCTTCACTGGTCAAGGTCTGTAAAGTATGTAGCGAAACATGATAGATCTCCTCTTAGATATAACCTTCAGAAAATTTATGCTTAAACCGAGTAGGACTAGTTTAAACTTAATCTATCGTAAAAAACGACATTACTTATGGGATGACCTGATAGATTATGGTTATTTTTATTTTAGTAAAATTTTATTTTGAGTCTATCTGTATACGTTGTACTTCGAAATTTGTAGTTGCAGTGGTTTTCATAGGTGCCCTTAGTACTGGTGCAGCCATATCACTACTTTTATCTTCATCTTATTCTGATAGCAGGCTTGTAGCCAAGAGGGGTCTACTTTCGTAACCATAGTCATAACTTATGATGTGATATAATATATAACATCATTTAGTAAACACCTGCATTTTTTTTCCATATCCTTTTGAATCTTCACAAACTTCTCTAAACCTCCTCCACAGTGACTAGGTTGTTGCACAAAAAGGTTTGCTTTTCTACAATTTTGACCACCCCCTTGGGAAGTTCTGGTTACAAGACTGGATAGTTCTTTTAATTGGCAAGACATTTGTAATTGTTTGAAAATTTTTCTGTGATAAAATAATTGTTGTACCCACATTAGGTTTTTATTTTGTATCATATTTGAATGAGACTGATCTAATAAAACGATACAATTGATTTTATACTCTCTCATTGATGGTCAGTTTTAAGAAACAACTTTTAGTACTGTGCCCTTTTTATTTTAGGGATTGCCCATTTTCTTTGGACCCCCCCCCCCACTGAAATGCCTAAATCCACCTTTGTAATATTTCAGTTTACTTTTGAAAATCATTATTTACACAAGAATTTAATTTGCACAATCACTAGATCACCTTTAGAATTAGGTAAACCATTTTGCTCTGACACTGTGATGTAACATACAGAAAAGAGAACTGCCCAACCCTGAGCAGTATAGGGGGCTCAGACTTATGACTGAGAGGAGTCTCAGCACTGCTGAGCAGCACCCTAACTGACTGAGCCATGGGGGACACACTGTCACCTTTTATGGTACAGTAATTCCAATTAGTATCCATGAGGGTTGTTTGGAAAGTTTCAGGACTGTACCTACAGTGATCAAAATATGAGTAGCCTGGTCAACCTACCTCTGGTGACCTTCAAAGCAGGTTCCTTCCTCCTGAATACAATAGTCTCGGTGTTTAATCCCCTTTTGGACACCTCAGAGAAGCCTTTGTTTGACATCACATAAAGCAGAACCATCACTTTACTGCTACATTCATCATCAGATACAAAATGACTCCCACAGAGTTGTTTTATCACCTGAGAATAAAGTTGCATGGAGCTATATCTAGCTAATAAGGAAGGTGGCTCATCACCTCCACATCTAGGTTGTGAAGAGCCTGCTGTGTAACTTGTAACCAGTAGGCTAGTGCATTGTCCTGATGCAAGATGCAGCCTGTCTCCATGTACTCTGGCCTCTTGTACCTGATTCTTTGCTTCAACTGTGAAGCACTTATGCATAATAGGCTCCAGCCACAGTTTATCTTTTTGGCACATAGTAGTCATAGCAACTCCAATTTTATTAAAAAAGAAGAGGTGCATGGACTTTCCTGGCACTTGGTTGAACTTTTGCCTTTGGTCAAGGATTTTCAGTGTGCTTCCATTGTGAGCTCTCTGACTGTGTTTTGTGCTATTCAAAAACCCTCAAATGTGATAGGGCAGCAACCTTGGAAGCTGTTTATATTATATCAACAGTCTCCATTGCTGTTTTGCACAATTGTATGCAGGATTTGATAGCAACTCACCATTCCAGTTTGAGATCCATGATGGGTACAGTTTACACACTTGCACTCAAATGTTGCTGTAGTGAGACTGATGCAAATGAGCCAGACCCAAATATGTTCAAACATACATTGATTATATTATCTGGTCTATCACTGGGTATGGGCAGATTCCTATGTGCAGCTTGTCATTTGGCAGGCTCAGTCCTGAAACTTTCCAAACAACTCTCATACATAGAAGATGGAGCAGTTAAACCAGTTTTTGTGGTGTGGAATAAAAGAGAAAAGGGATAATTGTCACTGTCAATGTCTCAAATGATTATAGCCTATATAGAATAAAGAGAGAAAATATAACAAGAACAGATCTGAGTGAGGAAGACCTAATTCTGTATGCCCTGTCCTATGTAGTGGTAACATTTAATGCATCCAAAGTGTTATTTTCTTAAATGGTAAAAGTATGTTATATACCATAAAAAGTAAAATGAAGCAAATTATTTTTTCTTGATTAGTTCATCTGAAAAAAAAAACTTAGGTACTCTTCCACATGATTGAAACAAGGCACTTTGTTTTTCCCAAAAATTCTTTTAGCCATCCCCCAATATCCCCTGTGGCCATTCTGATGAGCACAAATGTGGATATACACACAATGTGTGACATCCCCATCCTCCAGAGTAATGGAGACCCACACTCTCTCACCCCAGAGATTTGCATTCCCTAATCTTTATATAATAATGTTTATAAATAGCACAGAAATGGGTAACTGATCTCTATAGTTTTGCAAGGTTTGCCACAATACAACCAATAAATCTAGGGCAACTAGACGTAATGTTTGTCAATTTCTCTCTGAATTTAACTGCCTGAATTGGAAAGATAAAAACATCACTTTTATAGCAAGTGCTAAATAACTAAATGGAATAAAATATTTCTGTGAAAGGTGTATAACAAAAACAAATTTGTTTACAGTTTATAAAACAAAGATACCAAGGAAGCAGCGAAGGGAGAGAATATAAATGATGAGCAAAAATAAACAGGAAAGGAGACAAAGCAAAGTGAAGCAGGAACAAACATGTCACAATTTAGGGTGTGTCAATTTTGGGGGTGAAATGACTAAATTGAAAATCATGTGATTTGGTAGCAATTTAATGCAATTATTTGGCATACAAAATAATATCCTTGCTTCAAAAACAATAAAAAATAACTCCTACCTACATCAATTTTAATTCAAAAATTCCATTTTTCCGTAAATTTGTAACAAAATAACAAATGTGCGCAAACATCCTATCAACATTTAAAGTGGCAATAAGATATCATTCAGAGTCTTTATTTGAAAGTAACCAATGCAGTCATGTCCTTTTTGCTGTGGTTCCTTGACATCAGCATTCGGCTTGCTACTTGCGCTTTGATGTAGCCTTCTCGCCTCTTGTGACTGTAAACTTGACTAGCTGCTTCTGTGACCATTTTCACACATCTCTCCACACTCTGAGTGTGAGAAGGCCACTTTGGCACTTGCATTAGGGCCTCTTTAAGTTGTGTTAAATCTTTGTTTGTTATACATGTTGTCAGTGGTGGCTCCAAAACTTCCAAACTCAAGTTAACTAACTATGACAATTTCGTGGCATTGACGTTTATCGGAGGTATCTTCCTTGTCTGAACAGAGCAGTCTCCCAGTTGGTCATCATCTAGTGATGTTCCTCCAAGCTTTAGAATGATTTCCACAGCCTCAGTTCGCTCTTTGGTACATTGGCTGCAGAGCATTGCTTGCAAAACTGCCTCTAGCCTAGCATACCAAGCGGACCTTCTCACCATAGGTAACACAATGTCCACCACTACTTTCCTTTGGGTTCTCAGTAGCTGTAATTGAAACAAGATGTGGTTGGGCCCCTCCATCCACATTGGATTAAGTTTTACATTGAACCAATGAGGAAGATAAAACCCAATAATAAATTCAACAATCATCATCAAATTCTGTAGCATTTTGCCCTTCACTGCATATTTGGAAACCCAAATCCTGCAGAAACGAATCGCTGTAGTTAACCAATGACTGTGACTTACGGGTTCAATCTCCAAGAGAGCCAGATTTTGAGGCAACTCTCCTGATCTGATTGCTTGAACAATATGATAAGCGCAAGATTGATCCATGCTGAGGTCTTTGATAACTTCTTCAGACAACACTGGAAGGGGAGGGCCTACTTCGACCTTTGGAAATTTTGTATTTATTTCTAATTCCGTTGCTTCATCTAGCATGTTGCCAAGGGGGCCTGACCACTTGTTGTTGCTCTTTGTAGGACCATCAAGTTCCTGGATGAGATGATGAAGAGGTAGTTCCCCTGTGTGCAAATCACATACAATCCAAACAAGCCTTCCAAGTTTTCTCTAAATGCGTCATAACACCACCCTGCCATCTAGTGTTCACTACAGTTGAGTCTCCACCAATGGCCTGCAGTGAACTGTCAAGTCTTCTTTCTTGAAGCCAACATATTATTTGATCAGCAATTGCCTCTGCATGTTTCTTGCCTTCTACTTCTGCTTCAGGAACAAAGTGAAACAAATAGCGGCCACCAGGTTCGGAACACACAGAGTAGTGTTTTTCTTTGATGAGACCAGGAAACTTTCTGTCCATTCCCTCTACCTCTAGGAGAACTTTTGTGTCATCTCTTTTTCCATCAAACAAAAGGCAAGAGAGACCTTCCTCTTTCAAATCTTTTTTATGCTGATCAGATATTTCCTTCATTATTTTTTCTTGTGCTCTTCTTATCTTCTTATGATCTATCACTAAGGATGTATCCTCTCGGCTCATGAGGCCTGCATCTATCCAAGTGGCAGTGGCAATCTCTGCAGTCTCTCGTAGCCCTGTATGGTGGCGAATACTGGCAAGGGCAATGTTTGAGATGTCTTTAGTGTTGTATTTCATTCTCTTCGGTGAAGGTTCAGATGGCATTTTGGAGCTATCATCTGATGTTGCTTCTTTCTGTTCATCTGAAGAGCTTTCAAAGGAGTGAAAAACCTCTTAGCAATAACAATGTTTTTTGGTGTCTGAATAATCTGCCGAACCAATCTGCATACTTCCTTGGCCTCCTGCCTTTGTTCTATGTTCCTTTATGAAAGCCAGCTCCAAAACAGGGATCTTCTTCTCACGAGGACAGTGACAATCAATGTGAGGGTGAGGTTCTCTTCTGCATGAGGGAGAACAGTTGGCTTCAGAACACAACTCTATGGGACACTGGCAGTTCAAAATGTCAAGAAGAGTATCAAGTGTGTGCAGAAATTTATTTTTTGTTGCTAGTTTTCCTTTACCAAGTGATGTCTCAACTGCTTTGTGCCACAGCTTTGTTAATTTTAGCTCAATAGTTCTATACTGATTGAGTAAAGGTGGTTTGAATAACACATTAGCTTTTTTCCACTGATGCAGAAGAGGGGGAATCATGTCCCTTATGAGCTCTTTCTCTGTGTAGTTCCTTCTATCCTTTGTATTTTGTTCACGAAGGAGTAACCCTAGTCTCAGCATGTCTCGCACTGTTGGTAGTTCTGATACAGGAAGCTCCTTGCCTGTACCGACTAAGAGGCTCAAGTGGCATGACGACTGACCTCTTGTCTTCAATTTTGGCATCTTAGGAATATCTGAAAAGAAAGAAAAAACATTTAAGTATTTTATATCAATTACGATGTTTCAAAGTTTACTCATTCGATGTTCTAAAATTCAATAAAAAAATATTTCATGGGATTACAACATAATTAGACAGAAGAATATGATGATAATAAATAATTGTAATAATCAATAATCCATACTTAGTTAAATTGTAGTATTCATCTAGTAGAATAACTATGAAGTAGGTACAAAAGCAATAACAGCAAACCCACCGTCTATGACATCTAAGAGGCAACTGAGGACTGAGAGTGAGGGACAGTTCTATTCATGTTGTGACTTGTATGTACAACAACTATATGACCTTGAAAACACTCAATATGTGATCAGTGGGATAATTCTGTGACAGATGAATAGTTAATCAATTTATGTCCTATTATTTAGTAAGAGAGTCAATTTCTGAAACTTTAAGGTAAAAGTGATGTAGGTAAGGGTTATTTTATTTCATTTTGGTTGGCCAATTTCAAGTTTTGACATGAAAAACACTATATTTTCACTACCAAAATTGATTTGAAAAAAGTTGACAAAATTGACACATCCTAATGTCACATGTCATAATGTCGACACACAAAGAGGGTGAAAAAATTATTGTAACAAAAGCACTAAAAGAAACACAAGTAGCTCAGTTGGAGAACACCAAGGTGAATTGAGTAAATAGCAAAAAACCATTGGAAAATCATAATAATAGCCTGTTGTTGTTTCTGAAAAAGCAAATGCAACAAACAACAGAAACAAAGGCCCAATTAATAATGAGGAAAGAAGTATATGCATATATTATGCAAAGCATTTTTGCAGATACAAAAAAGAACTATCCATATGAGTACCCTACTTTGTGCAATTTCTGTCATAAAATGGTTACTGTAAATTTGGCAACAGCTGCAAATTTTATCATTCCACCATTTGCAAGTACAGTACAATAAAACCTCTCTCTAATGAAATATAGTGTATCAACCAAATGGCCGTCATTGTAGAAAAGTTGTTCATTGTAAAGTGGTTTGGAAAAATTATTCATACATGCTGGCGTACACTTTACATTACAGTTCACAACAAAGCCTTACTCAAACCCACGATTATACACACCTACATACAATATGGTATCATATATAGTACCTTTATTTCACAATTATTAAATACAAATTATTAATTTGTATTAAATAACTACAAAATTGCCTCGGGATTGGCAACAAAGCCTATTGGGAATGGAAAAAATTGTCATACATAAAACCCAATATGTAGGCATTGAGCTTACTTAAGAAGAAAAACATTTTTTCATATCAAAATTTTCCATCTCTGATTCATAAAAATTACTTGAGAGAAGAAATAATGAAAATACAAAAATTAGATATCTGGAGACTTTGTAGTGTAAGCGAATTTAAGACAGATTTATATTAGTTCAGCCAGAGCTATCTAGTGACAAGCATTGCTGTAGGCAAGGAAGATGTGTTTAATCTTTCTACAAGTTCTGAGTGAAAAACTAATAACATAAAAGGATAGGCCTATTCCTTCAGGTATTTAGGCATTAGTGAATTACTAATATTAATAAGAATAAACTCATTGCGTAACCCTATTGCCTACATCGAAAGAGAGGTGCGATAGGCAGTCACGCCCCCTACAACTAGATGCCAGATCCAACAAAATAATAAGGTATGGTAGTTTCCTTTTCTACCATTAGGCAGCACTAAATACCGAAGACAAATACTTAACAAGGCAGGGCATTTTTTAACCTAGTGAGTGGGCGACATTCATGTCGCCCAGTAAATGAAATTTTAGGGTACTGGGTGACAAGGAATTTTCAAAATTTGTAAAAATAGAGTTGTCTTGAAAGCCATATAAATACATATAATATATGTACATGTGCCACAATTAGAACTGTTTATCCAAAGTGTAAATATGATGGTGGCCTGATTAGGGAATATCTAGATCCGTAGTATCCTTAATCCAGGGGTGTGCTGGGACTAGTTCGGTCCTGTTCGCCCGAACTGGTTGTTAAATTTTGATTGGATCACCAAACCATTTGTTTGTTTTTAACAAATATTTAACAGTAGAAATTTATTTATCTAAATTTTTTTTCATTTTTTTTTCAAGATTTTATAGAAAAATATACGTAGTATCACTAGCGGTGGTCATTTCAATATTTATTTATTTTTTGATGAAAAATTAGTTTTTAGATAATTATGTCATTAGTGAGCATAAAGAATATGTTAAATAATTTCTGCCAAAATGTTACAAAATGCTGTTTGGAAAAGCTAAAATGTGTTGGCTTCCGGGGCTCTGCCCCGGACCCCGCTGGGGGAGCTACCTCACTCCAGACCACCTAGCTTAATGACTCGTGCCATTGACGCTTGCTGATTTACACCCCTATCTGTATCAGAACCGGTTGTTAAGAAATTGGCAGCACACCCCTGCCTTAATGCCCCCTCCTTACTTCCCGATCTGCCTTTGTCGTCCAATGAGAAAAGCTTAAAAAATGCTCTGTAACAAGGTCTTTTGAAGACCTCCAAACACAGTTCTTTTTTAGCAAAAAGATGTAGGTTTTTTGCCATCAACTCAGCACCAAGATCTGATGAAAATTTTCACTGGATCGCCAAGTTGATAGCAATCAACCCATAACCTTATATAGTGTTTTCATAGAGACTTTCCTTTGCCGATATTGTAGTGTACAGTATATTTTAATTACCTATTTAGACCCCCAGTTATTTATACATACTTTATATAGTACTGTATATACACAGTATATTAAATGCATTATTTAAAAGTACAGGGTGTCCACAATATCTTGTCACCCCAGTAAAATACAAACCCCTCTTCATTTTTCTTTCAGACCCATTTGAAATGTGTGAAAGCAGCAACTATTGGCTCGTACCTGGGTCTATAAGCAACCCACGTAACGACAAAACCATTGAAAATATTCGTGCGAAATTTCAGGACCAATTCAACAGTGCAGCTCCTTTTTGGAGCCAGTATGCGTTGTTCAATCGTGTAGTTGCTGCTGTCACACACTTCAAATGGGTCTGAAAGAAAAATGAAAATAGGTTTGTATTTTACTGGGGTGACAAGACATTGTGGACACCCTGTATTTTAAGTACTTAAAAGTAATGGGGTGTATAAAGTAATGCAAATGAAGAGACAAATCCAATTTGAATTATATTAACGCAAGTGAACATGGACAAGTAATATTTATTACATGTAATTTATAACAATTGTGTATTTGATAGCAAGGTTTATAAGCATGGTTGAAAATGTTTTTAAAAATTTTAAAAAGTTTAAACTACTAGTAGTTTAAACAGTTTAAATTGGATTTCTCTCTTCACGTGCATTACTTTATGCACACCCTATATTTCTTCTTGAGGGAGAAACATTCTAGCCAATTACGTATCAGCTTTTAGGCATCACTCAATCAGCATGGCGCTTACTTTCTTGATCATGGAAATGGCAGTAGAGACGAACACTTGCAGCTCAGGCTGAGATAGTAAAAACACCATCTTGTAACGAAACATGTTTTCAATAGAGGTTTTTCAAAATGGCCAAGTTGTTTGGTGAAGAGAGGTTTTGTTATGGTGGAGTGTCGTTATTGAGAGGTTTTACTGTTATTATGCAAGGCAGGAGCAAGGGCGGATCTACGTGGGGAGAGGGGGGCGTCGGCGACGTCCGGACCCCCCTCAATTTCTTGCAAGTGCCTTTTTCTCAAGTGAAAGTGCCCTATTTGAATGTGTGTGCCTCTGAAAACAAATTTTGTTTTTGTAAATCAATCATAGTTATTTTATTTTATTAAAATTCTCTTTTGAGTCTTTATCTGTACACATTGTACTTGCAAATTTGTAGTTGCAGTGGTTTTCATTGGTGCCCAGAGTACTGGTGCAGCCATATCACTATTTTTATCTTCATCTTATTGTGATAGCAGCCCCGTAGCCATGGGGGTCGAACAATCCCCCTTTCGACCCCTCCTTCACAGGAAAGGTCCACTTTTGTAACAGTTATAACTTATGATGTGATATTATAATATATAACATAATTTAGTAAATAAACATACATTTTATTTGCATTTTCTTTTGAAACTTCACAAACTTCTCTAAACTACTCTAAACCCCCCATTACTTCTCTGAATTAATTATATTATAATTAATCCAGAGAAGTAATTTCTACTTTATACTTTGTTACTTTTCAGACATCAGTAATCTTTATTTGTAATGAATTACTTTTTCCCACCACTACTAGATAGTTCTTTTAATTGGCAAGATATTTGTAATTGTTTGAAAAAATTTGTTGTAATCAAATTAGATTTTTATTTTGTATCATATTTGAATGAGACTGATCTCATAAAACAATGCAATAGATGGTCTGATTTTCTTTGAACCTCCACCCCCCTTACTGAAATGCTTAGATCCGCCATTGAGGAGGGCTGTAAATATGGTAAGAAATGCTACTATCACCACCACCAAACAAACTCAAGGGACAATAGGAAAAAATTATAAGACTCCTATGAATACAAACCAAAGAGCAATTTTTCTCGCTACAGACACAATATGGCTACTAAACCTCCTGCAGCACATACAGCTGAGATCCTCTGAGCTGATCCATTACCAAGCAATAAAGTACTGGAACAGGCAACTGGAAATGGATCTTTCTTGGAGGACCACAGAAATACAAAACATGCGACACTGAAGGAAATTAAATTTGAAATACTCAAAGGACAATGGAAAACAAATACATATAACAAACAAACAAACACTTTATTTCAGAATCAACAGGTACAAACATTATACAAGAGGTCCACAGAAGATTAAGAGACAGTTGTCTGGAGCACTAAGTAGGCCAGTGAATCACTGTGTATAATGAACATACAATTGCCACTGCCAATGCTTCCAGATTTGAGATTTATAAAATGTATCAGAGACCAGTCCACTAACTATGGCTTCTATTATCTTATTGACTGACTCACCAAGCCGAGTGATAAATCTAAATATAAAATTGCGAATGATACTGGCACAATTAGGCACCTTATTGACTACAAAGCGCATACTGAGACGAGAAGGAGCACCATTTACAAATCTTGGAGTCCTTAATAAACTCTTAAAAATATTATTATATGCAACATATAATTTCCTCAAATTATACATCCTGTAGTTCCACCACAAATGAGCTGTATACATTGGAGTACAGAAAGTTTTGAACAAAATCAATTTAACATCTAATGTACACATACAAAATTTTCTAACCAAATTATTTCCCTGAGCATATAATTGTCTACATTGCCTTAGAATATCAGTCATCTGAAAGACTATCTGTATGTGGCCAGATACTTAGTCTGGGTTACTTCGGACAGCAGCATACCATTCAATTGAAATTCAGGAAATTTTATATACTTGTAGGCCTTGGTCCTCATAATCATAACATGACTTTTATCAGGAATAATTCAGGATTATATTTTATGTCATTATCCTTCCCATACCTTTCACACACCTTCAAAAGTGTGCTGAGCCCTTTTACAGATGGAGAAATAAGAATTAGATCATCTGCATACATCAGATGATTAACAACAGATAGATTATTCATATAAACATTGAATAAGTAGGGGGATAGTATCCCTCCCTGCATGATACCATTGGTCACAGAGAATGGCTCTGAATTAACCCCACCCCATCTTATAATCATTGTCTGGTGATTATACCAGAATATTAATATATGGACCAAGTAACCAGGTACATTACGATTTACAAGTTTCATGATTAACACGATCAAATGCTTTAGAGGCATCCAGGAAACACAAAAATACATTAGCTTCTAGAGTTTGTATTTACAGACCATTTCCTTCAAGGCATACACACACACAGATCAGTACCATGTTTCTTTTTAAAACCAAATTAGTTATCACTAGTATACAGGTAACATTCAAGTCTATTAATGAGGATAAAATCAACAGTATACTGGCCAAGGCTATTGGCCTATAGTTATCTATACTGTTGATTTTATCCTTTTTTATCTTTTAGTACTGGCACCAAAACAACGGATAACATTGTATCTGGCAAAAACTCCATGTATGAGTAAACGTGTAAAGCACAAAGCTAACAGACACTAATCTGTTACTACTAAATTTCAGATGCTCAGCAGAAATACCATCAATACCACATGATTTGTTACAATCTAAACATTTTATGGCCTGTTTAGTCTCAAGTACACTAACTCATATATCTGGACTATAGGTAGCATCACAATTAACATTGTTGTTCTTATGTGCAGTACAGAGTTTAGTATAGTTTAGTTTTGGCAAATATTCAAGGGCTAAGTTGTGTTATGTGCGTTAAGTTCTCCCGCCATTTTTCTTTTCTTCTTAGTTTGTCTTTCACTTTGAATTGTTCTATCTGTTTGAGGCTAACTTTGAGAAAGCATTTACCATTAGTCACTGAGTTTCTCCAAAATGTGGATCTTCTTTCTCTCTCCGTCTTTTCTTTGTTCAGTGAAATAAGTATGTAAACGAATGCAAAAATAAATAAAAAAACAAATGTAATATACGAGTATTTGTACAAAAAGTTGAAACTAGTAAATAAACACCACAATGATTCTCCTCAAGAACTAATTGCAGAACTCGTCAAAATAATGATAAAACGTGTTACCTTCACATAATTGAAAGTAAAAAGCGAAACGATTATAAATATATTGATTCAATAAACCTGATATTATTTATTGACTTTCACTATCAACTAAAAAATTCCTGTTAAACAGATGTCTTAACCAATTTTGTTAACCCTCTATATGAAGGCTATGCGTAAATATACTGAATTAACACTCGTTACCAAGACAACATAGTTGACATGAACCCGCTGTAATTCTCGAGTCGGTGTATCCAAGGAACCAACAACAACTTAACACTGACGACAGGTTTAGCGCTGTAAAGCAGTTAGGAGAGAGAATTGTGGCTTGACGATTATTAGATTAACAATTAACTAAGCAAAGAATGATCCCCATTCGTACTCGTCTGAATTGAAAAAGCACTATCTGAATTTCTGCACGTTGAATTAAAACACACACACACACACACACACGAGTGACCCGGGATATGTTTTTAGAGTTTACTGCTCGTTTTCGTTGCAGGTTCATTTAACTTCTGCTTTTTTTTAGCCATCAGCTTTTGTTTGCCGAACTGTGAAATCGTCGTCTTCCAAGGAGGAAACTTTAACGTTTATATATATATATATATATATATATATATATATTATATATATATATATATATATATATATAAACGTTAAAGTTTCCTCCTTGGAAGAAGACGATTTCACAGTTCGGCAAACAAAAGCTGATGGCTAAAAAAAAGAAGAAGTTAAATGAACCTGCAACGAAAACGAGCAGTAAACTCCAAAAACATATGTATACACACACACACACACACATTTGTATTCTCAATCCCTTATCTCCTCAACCGCTTCAATTCGGGATCAACCTTCCGAAATCCATCTTTATCCCTGTCCTCTATTTTAAATGCATTGTTGACTGTCCAGGTATCTTGAAAACCCTTGACCTTGATTTCGTCCCTTCTCTTCTGAAGTTGTTGTTCTATGGGGAGGACATTTTTTGGGGACGTTCGCCCTTGGCCCATTAGGGCATATCATACTCTGGGTCCAGGGTTGAAATTTTGGAAAAACAAAGTGGCTAATATGTATTTCTATGTAAAAATTAATTCTAAGATGGGTTTATTATTTGCAACTTTTCCGAAAAATCTCATTTTCATAATCAAAATAACGATTTTCTGATTTGAAGGCTGCCTAACGCAGCCTCAGGGCACCCAAACCAAAGCGTGCAGCTGTTCTGCATATGATTTAGTCTAAAAGCTGCTTTTCTGACTTCATCCTTGCATGTTTCAGCACCTCTGGGTGCTGAAAAAATGTTTAGATTTCACGTAAAACTTAAGAATTTTAAGTTTTTCTTCAAGAATAGGCGCGGCTCACCAGCTCTACTATGATCGAGTAGCGGGAGACTTACACCTCCACGTGTAGGCTTACACGCCTGTTCTTCCTGGATCCCTGAAAAGCGTGGCCTCATAAGATCTTATGAGGACTTTCAGCTCTTATGAGCATTAACGATGGCTTCAGCCTCTTCATCAGCCACTCGAACCTGAAAAGCTCTTAAGTATGTCCTCCTTCGATCTGAACACTGGGAGCACTGGTCTATCCTGGCTCTCACCCAACCATCTCTCCTCTCGTGACCATACACAGCTTGGGAAGCAGTTGAGACTTCCTGTACAGCTCTCTCGCAGGACTGAGTATGAACAGAGAAAGCGTCCACTTTGAGTGGAGTTTCCCGAGATCCTCGAGCTTAGTCAAGGTCATCTTGCAGATGAAAATAGGCTCGTAAATATTCTCTGATTCCCAGTTGATGGGATCCTCAGGTGAAGTGGCTTGCAGATTGACTTTGGGATTTTTATGGGGCCTCACTGTCTTATCACCAAAGTATCTTCCTTCTCTGATCTTCTCTATCTGGCTCACAGCAAAAGCTCTCTGATGCTCATCCTCACTGCACAGGAATGAAGCCAGGATGTTCTCAGGATGTGCGTGGTAAGCTCCTCTTATCACTGCAGCAGAGATGATGTTCCTGACCTCGGTAGTCTGGTTCCTCAGCAGCCTCAGACTTGAAAAAACGTGTGCAGGACCAAATTTGAGGTGGTGCTTCACTTTGATGTCATAGTACAGTTTGAAGTAGAAGTTAGGCAGAACTTCACGAGGACCTCGAGCCTCCTCAACACCTCCCCCTTCAGTCCTTGCTCCCTCATCCACAACAGCAAGATGGCCCGTGCAGTAGTGAGCCACCTGGATTGGTTCAGAAGTCCACACTTGAGACCAGCCAACTGTGGACTGACTTCCAGACTTGATGGCTTTGATCAGAGGATAGCAGTTGTGCTGGTCTGTGGAGAGAGATTTGACTATCTCTACTGGCAGCTCTATGATATCTTCAGTTCCTTCCACTGGTTTGAAGTTGAAGTTGACCTCAAGTTCATTCACTTTCTCAAGAAGTTTTCCAATAGGCCCACTGAAGTCTGACCAGGGAGTTACAGGGCCATCCAGCTTGATGATTAAGTGCCTCAGGGGTGAGCTCGTTCACATGGAGCTGACAGATCATCCAGTGGCACTTGCGACCCAGCATCTTCTCCATTAGGGCTATGGCGCCTCCAGACCACCCCGTGTTGGTGTTGGTAGAGTCTCCTCCAATCATTACAAGGCTCTCGTCAGCTCCGTGATCCAGAAGCCACTCATGCAGGCCCTGAGCGATCTTATGAGCAGGCTTTTCTCCTTCCTCAGGTTCCTCAGGAGTGAAATGGAGAGGTACTTTCCTTGAGGCTCCCACGTGATAGTGTAATGCTCCTCAATTACTTTTCCAGGATGAAATCTCCCTGTCACTTCGTTATATTTCAACACCTTTGTGTTCCTCTCCTGCTTGCCATCAAAGAATATCCCAGAGATCTTCTCCTCCTCTGACCTCTGCATGAGAGCTTCAACTGATGAGGCCATTACTTCCTCCTTGGCCATCTATTGAGAGAATGTTGAACTTTGCCTTCTGCGTCCAAATAGTTACAAAGATTCAAATGGAGTAGATTTTTTTTCTTATGTATGTATTTATTAAACCTGTGTAAGAGTTAAGCAAAGTTAATGTGTCTAAATGGCAACAAATTACGACAAAGGGTTAAAAATATGAGGTTGTGTTCAATTGAATATTTGGTATTTCAACTTAGAACAGAAAACCGCAAATTTGAACATGATAACGCGATTTTTGGGAGAAGTTGCAGAAAAGAAACCCCTCTTAGAATTAAATTTTACATAAAAATACATATTAGCCAGAGTGAAATTTGGACTCGGAAAAGTATGATATGCCCTATTGGCCCATCCTCCTTGCATAAAAAAGTAGTTTCTTATACTGAAAATAAAGTTAAATTTTGTAGATGATCCTTTCAGAAACCTTTCGTTGATTCTACTCGTAACACAGAACTCAAAATTAGTTCACCTTCCAAGGTAACAGTTTATTCACGTTCATTCGTGTTTTGAATTTGTGAGTACATTGGCTCGTGATATGTTTCTTCAATGGTGGTACTGGCATCGAAACAAAGATATGACCAGGGCCGGATTTTCCAATAGGCAACATAGGCCATTGGCCTAGGGCCCACCAGTAACTGGGGGCCCACTGGGGACCTCCTACAATCCCTTGACACAAACAGTATCATTGACAAATTTGCCATAGAAAAAAGCAGGAAAAAGTCATTTTGAACTTCACATAGTTGTGCTTGCAAAATTTATTATGCTTCAGTTTCATTGTATTTTTCCATTATTCCTATGTGTAAGATGTACATGATATGGAACTTGATTTACTTTGATGTACTTGATATGGAACTAATTTGATTAAAAATTATTAATGTGTAATGTATTACATTATGTTGTAATTCTTATTGCAAAATTTATTATGCTTCAATTTGACTGTATTTTTTTCCATTATTCCTTTGTGTAAGAGTAAGTTGTACATGATATAAAACTAATTTGAATAAAATTATTGATGTGTTACATTATGTTGTAATTCTTTTTTTTTTTACATTACAATATTACGATATATATATATATATATATATATATATATATATATATATATATATATATATATATATATATATATATAATATTTTGGGGGGGGGGCACTGATAAGGTTTGGCCTAGGGCCCACAAGCAAGTAAATCCGGCCCTGGATATGACGAATATCCATTAGTGTAACTGTCATCTCCTTCCTGGTCGTAACATTCTGGACAATCTACAAATGAGTTTTACAAGTACATAATACTGATAGTTGATACAAACGTCTTACAGTAGTTTTGTAAGAACGAGATCCAGCCAACAAACATTATAGAACGAATTAAATTATTGAAGCTTTTTCCTTAATGTGTGTCAGTTGAAATTGGCATTATGTAGAATAGACTTACTTTCTTGTCTCTTTTTCTACTTAATCGGAGGCTGGAGGCGGACGTGTTGTGTGGTCTTTCCAGTAATTTTCGATGGTTATGTGAAATAGTGTTGTGATTAAGTTTAACAAGATTTATGTTGTATAAGAAGTTGCGATAAGTATAATTATTTACTTTATTATTGAGGCTAGGTAAAGTATTCATTGTTTATTAGTTAATTACTTAATTTATTTCAATTTCCTGCTTCTTAATTAAAATTAATGTGACAAGTCTGCATTATTTTTAACGGTCACTATAGGTTCCATTTTTCGGTTGAATTAAATCGGCAAAATTTGCATATTCGGGTCCTCAAGAGCGCCGCTTCCATTTCCATTTCCGGTTTGTAATACGTACTTCTCGCTTGTGCGTGTTTATTTCCTGCATTCACCATTTCTCCTTCACTATCCGTTGTATTAATTAAAGTAACATACTGTATTATTTAAAGCAACATCACTGCATTGTTATTACTGCCAACAGTTCCATTCAATCCTGTATATATTATCGGACATTAAAGAAACGCATCTTCGCATTATTTTCAGACGGTCATCTCTCAAAACTAGATAAGTTCTCTACTTTTGCATTTTTTTTTATTTAAGTATTGTAAACTTCATTAAAAACAGAAAATATGTCAGGGCCAGCTAAACTAAAAGCTGAATGCTTTAAATATAAAATTCAACATTGGTGTGTCGACTTTCCTGAAGGTAATTTCAGCGGCATTATAACCAGGAGTATATGTTTGTTCTTTAAACTTAGAGAAAACCATGAAAAGGAAGTTAAAGCGTTAAAAGAATTGGTAAAAATTCCTGAAGCTCGGGTCGCGGCACTGGAAATCAAATCCAGCGGACAAGGCCAGAGTGAAAACCCATCATGAGATATAAACGCTTAAGGTTAAATATTTAAAAGAAAGTGTGGCCCGTTTGGAAAATACAACGAGTATTCCAGAAAGTAGGACGAAGGAACAAGAATTCAAAGTGGTCAAAAATAAAAGACTTGAAACGAAAATACAAGGATTCAGAACCCATTACCATAAAAAAAAAATAGGTAACTAGCTTGCTGACGAAGAGGAGGAATTCTTCTTTGTTGGGGATTGTCTGTTCAGAAATCAAATTGGCTTTTTCGGAGCAAAACGCGTGAACAAGAGAACACTTTGATGTTTTCCGGGTACATACAAGTCAGACAATAAGTAGGGAGTTGGACAACATTAATATCGAGAATAAAAGTTGCCCCATCCTGGTTGAATCTTGCTTATGTTAGAAATTGACATTGTACTAACGTAGTCGTAACGTAAAACTTAAACGTTGAACGTAGCAAAGACGTTGTCTGCACGTAAGGTTTTACATCCATACCATATAGTTTCATATTCCATTATTCTTTTGTTACGAAGTTATAACTGAGTTACATACGGCATACTACTACTTAAAATAGGGCACCTTTTTTTGGAACCAAATTCTATCCTTGAGACGTTGAGACAGCGTTGTGCCTACGTAAAGTTTACGTAATATCAGAACGTTGTGAAGACGTAACTAAATGCAACTTTGTGAGAACGTTGTATCTACGTAAAAATTATTAGCTGGGATGTTTATAGCAATGACTTTTTTTTCAGAGAGGTACAGGAGGGCAGACAGAGACCATTATAAAGGAATTTAAGAGCCTAACCAATAAGGTTAAAGAGAAGATAGACATGGAAATGGTTGTAGGGATTCTTCCAAGAATGCGTGCTGGTGGCTGTACCTCAGTAGAGCTATTATCATAAATAATAGATTAAACGCATTTGTGAGGAAAATGAATAAAGTTTGTCGAGTTTTGGTGTACATTTTTCGGAGATGGAGAATACTTTGGCTCGAATGGGCTACATTTTAATCAAAAGGGTAAGGATAAATTTGGTAATACTGAACATTAACTTGTATAACCTTTTTGAAAAGAAACCTCCCCAACTAGTAATTGATCCTGCTCCCCCAACTGTTAAGCCTACTACCCTAGCAGTTAGTCCTCCTCCCCAAGCAGTTGGTCCTGCTCCCGCAGCAGTGCTAGCAAGTGTTGGTTTCTTCTCTCGGCCGTAATAAATAAAATTGTAAAGCAACTCCCCGGAATCGATGGTCTGCATGTGCAGATGCAGTCACGGTTCTAAATGATAGTTGTGATGAGATCCAAACAGCTCTTCATACTTTATGAAATTATGATAATTGTTAAACAAGGGAAACAATATGCTGAAAATCTCAAAGCAAATGCACAAGTTTGAGAGTTTTCTTGGCAGTTTTACGGAAAGACATTCATAACTATTTTAATGAAACGAGTAAAATTATGCAAAAAGAAGATTTGAACTTATCTGTTGCTGTCCGCATTCTTCGGTCATTGTTGTCTTATATTCAAGACCTAAGAAACCAATTTGAAGAATATGAGTGCAAGGCAAAGAGAAAATGTACAAAGAAACTGTACAAAAAATGTACAAATGTACAAAAAAAAAAAATGGAGTTGAAATAGTACTTTTTTTGGACGGAGCTGCTAGTAATACCTTTCTTCAAAGTAGTTATAAATTCCAAGTTGAAACATACCTCCCAATCATTGACTCATTGATGTGTAACTTGAAAAACCGAACTGAAGCATACGAAGAAATTAATAAACATTTTGGATTCCTCCAGAAACTTAATGATATGGATGCCGCTGAAATTACTGAAAATCGTGGAAAACTCCTTAATTTACAGCAAAGATTTGGAGAAAGAAGAACTTATCTACAGAAGCTAAGGCTAACAAAGACCCTAAGATCCACTCTAAGGCTAGCCCGAGAGAAAGGAAAGAGTAGGGGGTTAAGAGAAGAGAATAAGGGGTTAAGTAAGGAGCAACACCTATCATTCGTGGGTTAACATTCATTCAGAAAAAGAGGAAAAAGGTCTCACCATCATCATCCGCCGGCCACTGCCGACAAATCAGAAAAATAGTCGGAGAAAATAGGAGAGGGGTGAAAGATGAAAAGAAGTAAAATAAGAACGCTTACAAACCATGCAAACACAGTCTTAACTCACTGTCATACCATGCAAACTACAAACATGCAAGTAAAGAGAGTTACAGACATGCAAGAAAGGAGAAAAGAAAAAAAAAAGTAGGTACAGTTAAACAAAAAGTGGGTTAGTTTACGCTACGAGCTACATCTACGTTCGTGTTAGTCTAATTTTTTTTTTTTTTTTTTTTTTTTTTTTTTTTTGCTGGCATCACGCTGGCATGTCACAAGCTGGCATTCTTCGTCAACAGACTCATCCTCGAGCACCACCACCAGAGCTCCTGTTAACTTTTTTTTTTTAAATTTTAAACAACGTTAATACTTTTAAAATGTCTGTCAAGACGGTTCTTAAACATATTAACGCTGGTAGAATGAACGACTGACGCGGGAAGATTATTCCATTTATCAATTACTTTAAACGTAAAGAAGTTTTTAGCGATATTAGTAATGAAACGTCTGCCACGCAACTTAAATCCGTTATTGCGAGTATTACTATTATCGAACGTGAACAATTTGTCAAAATTTACGTTATCGATGTTATTAACGATTTTGAAAACTTCAATAAGCTCCCCCCTTAATCTTCTAGTTTCGAGTGAATACAGGTCTAACTCTTTAATCCTATCTTCATAAGGCTTATTGCGCAATGACGGAATAAGTTTCGTGGCACGACGCTGAACCCTTTCTAACCTATCAATATCCTCACGCAAGTACGGGCACCAAAACTGAACGGCATATTCTAAATGAGGCCTGACTAGGGACTTGTAGAGGGGCAATATAATATCCTTCGATTTAAATTCGAAATTACGCGCTATGAAGCCTAACATCCTATTAGCTTTTGCGCAAGACTCCAGGCACTGGTTCCTAACCTTTAAATCTTTAGTTACGCGTACGCCTAAATCTACTTCCTCGTCAACGCTCGCTAACTCCCTATCATCCATCGTGTACGCGTAATTATTGTTGCGAGAACCTATATGCAAAACTTTACATTTATCTACGTTAAATTGCATCTGCCACTTATCCGTCCACTCCATAATCCTATCTACATCATCTTGGATCCTATTTCTATCGTCCTCGTTAACAACCTTACCGCCTATTTTAGTATCGTCCGCGAACTTTGACACGTTACTAGTCAATCCTACATCTATGTCGTTAATGTAAATTACGAATAACAATGGGCCTAACACTGAACCCTGTGGGACACCGCTACCTACATCTAACCACCCCGATTCACTACCATTAACTACGACCCTCTGCCTCCTAGCACGAAGCCATTCTTCTAACCAGTTAGCTACCTGACCGCGTATACCGTGCGCTTTAACCTTCGCAATTAGTCTCCTATGCGGAACTGTATCGAACGCCTTTTTAAAATCTAAATAAATAACGTCAGCTGCCCTATGCCTATCGTATTCGCGCACTATTTCGTTATAAAATTCTAACAAATTAGTTAAACAAGACCTATGGCGTCGAAACCCGTGCTGACTACTATTAATCAAACCCCTACTTTCTAAGTGATCGATAATACGATCCCTAACTACGGATTCCAAAAGTTTACCGACAATTGACGTTAAGCTAATGGGCCTATAATTGCTAGCTACCGCGCGGTCGCCTTTTTTAAAAATAGGCGTGACGTTAGCTAATTTGAAGTCTTCAGGAATAATCGCCGTTTCGAGTGACTGATTAAAAATCTTCGTTAAGGGGCCTACGATAACGTCTTTCAAATCTTTCAATGTCTGGGATAAAAAGCGTCAGGGCCTGGAGCCTTGCTAACTTTTAGCCTATCGATATAATGCGCAATCTCAGCCTCGTAAACAGTTATTTCATCTAAAATAGTCTCGCTACTAAATGGAACGATATCGTCAACGTCGGGGACATTATTTACGTCTTCTACGGTAAAAACTGTCGCAAAAAAGTTATTGAAAATACCCGCCATCGCCTGAGCGTCAGAAGCCAAAGCGCCATTAACATCCACTAGAGGGCCTATGTTATTTTTTACCGGCTTACGATTATTAACGTATTCATATCCGAGTGTCAGCAATTTAAGCATTATATATCAAAGGAAAAAGAGCAATCACTTTCCAGTATTTATTCAACATTAAAGCATGACAAACTGGAAGCAATATTTCCTAACATCGAAAGTGCATGACGAATTTTCCTTTCAATGATGGTCACAAATTGCAAATGTGAAAGAGTTTGTTTTAAAGATGAAACTTAAGACTGAGCTCTGCAGTTGCATGCTTCAACAAAGACTGAACGCTCTCTCCTTGATGTCAATTAAACCAGTTATACTTTCTAAACTTGATTTTGTCGACATTGTTTGTGATTTTACTAATAGAAGAACAAGAAAGAGTCGTATGTAGAATAGTAGATAACTAAAATATTTGTTTAGAAATGAAATAAAAAGATTTGAATGCTCAATAAAAATCATAACGCATTAAGCATTGTCTCATTTGTCTGTGTTTGTATTTTTTGTGAGACATTTGTGGGCGGGCTTCCAATTTACGCTTAGCCCAGGGCCAGTGGCGGTCCTAGCTTACATGACGCCCTGGGCGAACCTCACCTTCAGCGCCCCCCCCCCCTGTTCGCCAACACACACACATTCGAATCCCCCCAAAATAAAGGACAGACATAACTCTTTCACAAAATAACTTTTTATTGGAATAATTGTTGGAACTTCAGAACCAAAACAAAGACTCAAATTTCTGAATTTTACAAATCCTTCATCACGTAAATAGAATAACTCACTTAAGAGAATGTAATTATGATACTATGAACAGGAAAAATACAAATTAAATTGCACAACTGCCATAAATCTAGAGAATCAAATTTCTAAATTGTACAAATGCTCTATCACATAAATAGAATAAGACACTTAAGAGAGGGTAATTATTATGCTACACTTTGAACAAGAAACAAAATAAATTGCACCACAGCACAACTGCCATCTAAAGCCTGACTCTTCTTACCTTCCTTGATGCAAAGTCATTGATCTTTTATTATTTATTTTATTTTATTTTTTATTTTTATTTATTTCTTTATTTATTTATTCTTATTTTTATTTTTTTTTTGCAGGCGCTCATGCCGCCCCTCCACAAATGCCGCCCTGTGCGGCTGCCCATATTGCCCATATGAGGAACCGCCACTGCCCAGGGCCCACAATATCCTTAAGACGGCACTAGATTCCGAGAGAACTAATAAGTGTTCTGCCGGACTACAATATAGACTCTTCGGAAGACCCAAATTGGACTCAACGACATGATGAACTCCAGACGAAGTTACAGTACTTAACTAGAGTTAAAGCTCATTTCATTAAACAATGGAAAACTGAGTACTTGACGGGTCTAAGGGAGATTCATAAACAAATGACTAAGAATGACTGGTCTGACACAATTAAGGTAGGAGACCTTGAGTTTTAGAGATCAAACCAGGGGTAAACGGGATAACAACAGTGCTCAAATTAAGGGCTTGAACGGGTGACACAACAAGGGACATTTCTATTTTGTACCTCCTGGAGTCTGGGCCCAAAACAATGGACTCTCGGAAGTTAACTCCACCGACAATAACGACTGGAGAGTGGGGACACTGGACTTCCGGTACTCTATCCTCGACAGTAGGAGTGGTAACACATCCTACTACGACTTTGACAGACACAGCGACAAACTGCTTTAAAAATGTGACAATTTTTACAGAAGAAAATAGACGCTGGGAAATTGTAATTTCATCTTTCTAATTTTCACTTTTCTTTTTATAGCAAAGTCCATGAACAGTTTTATGTTGTGGCTGTATATTTTCTCTTCTAATTAAATGCTACATCTTTTTCATGAGAATATGAGAATAGTCCCTGTTAATCGGTTTAACAGGCATTTACAATCAAAGAGTTAGCTAGTCTACACTCAGACATAAAAATTAGTGACAATGACACCAAGATTTTTATCTCTCGAGGCCCCCTGTATATGGAAAACTGATACGTGTGGGTAGTTTGCAGTGGTGGGCACCGTTAACCAAAAAGTTAACTTCGTTAACCGCTAATCCGTTAACCAAAAAGTTAACTTCGTTAACCGTTAATCCGTTAATTCGTTAAACATGTAACGGAAGTTACCTATAAACCGTTAACGTTAACTTTTATTATAAAAAAAATGAAAAACACAATATATATATAATTTAATTTTCCCTCTTCTTCTCGTTCTCCATTTTGTCCATGAGATGCATGTTGCCCTTCATGAAAATTAGCATATCAAAGTTTTCATCAGACAGAGATGATCTCTTGGCCCTCAGGATGTCCTTGCCCATAGAGAACAAACGCTCCACTGCAGCACTGGAGGGGATGGCTGTGTTGAACTTGATGAACAAGTCCACCAACACTTGCTCACCCAAGAAGGCAGCATCTGTCAGCAAGTCCTTGGAGTTGGTCTCCAGCCAGGTCTTGACCAAGTTCTGGGCCTTGCCCTTGAGTGACCTGTGGTTTCTGCTGCTTTCTTTTGTCTGGATGACAGCACTGAAGAAGTCATCCTCCTCCTCCTCCTCGTTGTTGCTGCCCACTTCGTTGGACTGCTGCTTCATGGCCTCCTCGACTGTACCCTCCATGCTTTTCCTCACCCTGGCGACCTTGGTGTTGTCATACTTGTCCAACCAGATGAGGCGAAACCTGGGATGGAAGGCAGCAGCCAGCAGCCAGCCATTGAAAGTACTGGCAGGATCAACCGGGTAGAAAAATAATTATGGAGATTTTAAAGATGTGGTACCTAGAAGTACCGCCAGAACATAAAGGGTTAAGGTGAAAACGCTCCCATTGTAAGACATCAATTGACTTAATTTATGTCATCAAAGTGACATGAGAATTGAAATCTTACCTGATCAGTTTTATGGTTCTTGAAATGTATCAAGGAGACTACTAATAAGGTACTCACAGACATATTATAAATATACATGACTTGACAACGATTATTTTTAAATATTCACTAGCACAAACATGTTGCGCAAGAGACAGACTGCAAATGAAACGAATGTAGTTATTTGTTGTAATTGTTACATATATATTATTGAAAGTGCCTTAAAATGCTCGTGATATTTCTTGAAAGAAGTTGAAACATTCAACTCAAATGGCAAATCTTTCCGCCTGATTTTACAGTCGACCATGTTTTGCTCAAACCAATGCTATAAATAACTACCATATTTGGTAAGACACAAATTGTGGCGACGGAAACAAATATATCGCCTGATTTTGCACTGCGGAAATGGAAATTCGTTCATCACTATTAACAGTGGCGGATTAATTGCGCACCTGCTCAGCACTGAAAATAACAGAAACTTTTAAACGTTTATTTATGAATTTTTTGGGTTAACGGACTTGAGTTAACGGAAGTTAAATGTAACGGAAGTTAATTAGTCCGATAATGATTTTCAAAGTTAACTTAAAAGTTAAATCGTTAACGAAAAAGTTAAATTCGTTAATTAACGATTAACGGATTAACGGTTTGTGCCCAGCTTTGGTAGTTTGGAGGTAACGAAAATCGCTCGCTGAGTAGGTACGTAGTTAATCTAACAATTATTAAACTCCTTTTATGTCAGTGACTGGGTGGATGAAACCAACTAGTATTTATATAATGTGTGATAAAGCATACTCGGTAGTATTGATATAATGAGACTACCGATCGACCAACCAACGAAAAAATGCTGGAAAAAAAAAAAAAAAGGCGACATATGCGGTAACAGCGGTATGACAAGCCGGAGCTTGAAACGGAACAAAGAAGAACCAGCTTTAAAGACGTGCGCTTACCTAAATTAAACAAAAAGGGGAACTCCGGGACAAAACTAGGCCTGGCTGAAGAGACCAGAACTTATCTAATAACACTCGGTAAGTGAACCATTATATTTCTAAGTCCGAGTTTAGTGATAACAGTTTAAACTAGGTCCAGTTAGATCAGGCCTACATTATGGTCTGAGAGACATAGCATTAATTTATAGTTTGACAAAGGCTACAGTAAATTATCTTAACCTAATTTTGTGAGGAATCCTACTGTGGACAATTTACTCTACCCGCTCTGGACCATATGCGGAGTCTCCAGGCTGACCCTACTAGGCAAGGCTTAACCTACTCTGAAGTTAGACTGGAGATATAAGGGATGGTTTAATTGAGGACCAATTCATACAAAGCATTTTTTATAAAGTGTATTGATGAATGAATACGGTTAAGAAGATCGTATTCCGATATGGGAATTTAATATATTCGTTGCTGATTGTGGGAATGTTTTTGAGAAACCAAACATAGCGATATCTTGTATTTAACTTTTTGATGCGAGGTCTGAACCAGGAATTTCAACAGAATCTTAACGTAGAGTACGGACGCCATTTTCAACTACTGAGCAGACCCAACGTTGGTTAACTTCGCTGATCAAATGACAAGTGATGTTGCGACGTGTATACATCGTAGCTGAAATGTGTTTATATTGTATACTTATTACATTTGTTAAATAACTTAACCGTTAATGTAGGAGTTAATTGGTTTCAGAAGGAACTGCACCACCTCTCATTAAATCTCATTAAAAAATAGTATGAAATTCGTACTTGTGATAGTCTTAAGACGACAGCTGTTTTTCTTTGATTGTTGCCATTTCAACTGCGTTGACCTTTGTCTACTTTTTTATATGATTGCCAAATATGAATTTCTTGGCGTAATTAATAATATGACGGACCGCAAATGTAACTGTCATTATTCAAATCGTAAAAAAATAAAATGATTTTAATTTCCTTCGCCATATCTTCTTTCAGTTGCTATTTGAACACTCGCAATGGTGTCGATTTTTTTTGCACATATTCATTTCTTGGAGATTTTAATATTAAATTAATTTGGTTAGTACAACTTGGTTTATATTTCGATACTTGAGGGAACAACATTTTCGCGTCGACATTCGTTTCCTATAATAACCCCTCTGCATTGGAGGCAATAGCAGTATTTCATTAAAATCGTTTGTGTAACACGGGTGCCACATAGTTTCATGGAAAGTGCTGCGCAGGCCTGCATATAACTCCATATGTCTATAGATGTACAGTTGCGCTCATTATTCGTAGGACACTCTTGAGAACAGATAGCGGCACCTGGCATATGTTATGTGTACTACAAACGGTTGTAACATTTTATGAATGAGTCTGGGGTTTAGCGCTGATAGGTTGACTCATTGCCAAATGTCTTTAGAACAAAATTATTTTCATTCATCACTCTGGTTTACATATTACTAAGGAAACATAAATGAATAATTAAATATAAATTCAAGAAACAGATATATACTGTATTAACATTATTTCGGATTATTCAGAATCCATAGCCACTTAGCCTAACATACAAATATAATCTTACGTATTATACACTGAACTTAATATAAAAATAAGGCCAACATAGCCACTTAAGCTAACAAACAAGTACAAAAATAAGGCCAGCATAACCATTTAACCCAATACACAAATACAATCTTATTATAACACAACTTAATGTGTATATATAATCTTTGCTACATTACAAAAATTAAGTATTGTAAACCAGCAGTTGTCTGAACCAAGGCTGCCATATAGGTGAGAGGTACACAGTACCTGAAGACAGGACATTGTACAATAACGCATTAGAGTTGTTTTGAACCCTAGTAATGAAATTATATATATATATATATATATATATATTCTTCCGGATTAAAATTTGGCTGGTAGGTAGGTAGGTTACGCAAAGTAAGCATAAAACTGACACTGCACCATTTTGGTTCCCTACATAGCATACGTTAAATATTATTATAAGCAACAGAGAGTTTATTCATAGCAGTTTTTGTATAGTTCCACCGCAGGTGGGATGGATATAATGCAGTACAGTAAGTTCTAAAAAGATAAGTTTTAACTGATTCTGAACACATCCCAAATTTCCTTACAAGTATGTTACCCTGTACATCCAGCTTTTTACGTTGCCTCTCAATATCGAGTTCATCTCGCAGCTCGTGAGTAATTACACGACCTAAGTATTTACATGTGTCTTTGACAGTTATTGTCTGACCATTCATTTCAAAAGACCCATATGATACATGTTTCAGTAGATTACACCTAAAAATCAAAATACAACTCTTTGCCCCATTATAGGTGATGTCATTTTCTATACCATATTGTTCACATATCTCTAATAGTACTCTCAGCCCATGGGGAGAGGGTGACAGAAGAACAAAGTCATCAGCATACATTAAATGATTAATTTCTTCCTTTCCAATGACACAGCCAGGACGTGCAGTTCATTGGTAAAGTCATCCATGTATATACAGAAAAAATAGAGTGATAATATACCTCCTTGCCTAACACCATTAGTGCTTTTCCATCTTACAAACATGGTCTGCTCTGTATACCAGAATGCAAGTATCCTAAGTATATATTTAGGTACCCTTCGACACAGGAGTTTCTTGAAAAGTTTGTGATGGTTAACTCTATCAAATGCTTTTGATGCATCCATAAAACAGGAATATACGTTGCTGTTTGACATCTTGTACTTCAGGACGACTTCCTTTAGCATATAAATACACATGTCAGTACCATGTTTCACTCTAAAGCCAAATTGATTGTCATAAATCTGCAAGTTAGTGCTTAGTCTATTATAAATGACATATTCTAACACTTTAGAAAGTATACTGGCAAGTGCTATTGGCCTATAATTATTCTTATCACAGATACTGTACTAGCACCCTTATTTTTAACAACTGGCAACAATACAACTGACACAATGGACTGTGGCAAGTACCTCTGTATCTTACAGCTTGTGAAACACATTGCAAGCATAGGTATTATACGAGGGCTACAACATTTTAAATGTTCTGCTTGTATGTCATCTAGGCCACAACTTTTATCATCATCTAACTTATGAATAGCCTGCCAGATGTCTGAGTCATTAATTAGTAGTTCCTCAAAGCGTTCTAAATTTAGGCATATATTTAGTCTCTCTCTCCCGAGACAATTAAATAGGGTTTCATAATGATTTTTCCACAGTTCTGCAATGTTTTTTGCACCATGTACACTCTCTATTACATTTGGCACGGTAAGATTACTATTGTTAATTTTATTAACCTCCTTCCAGAATTCCCTACTGGAAGTATTGCTATTGCCTAATTTCCTGGCTAGAGATTCTCTTCATTTTTCCTTATAAATCTAAGAGCACCCTTGAACCTAGCACGAGTTCTATTTTTTTAGTTGGAAGAGTTCTCCCTGCCTAGGTTTCCCCATAGCAACCCATTCTACAAATACAGTTTTTGCTACATCATACAAATCAGCACAGTATTCTGCCCGCCCTGGATTGACATTTACTTTTCTCATTTTTATTCTTAAAACTACTTCCACTCGTAGCCTCAATGGTATGTTCAAGCTCACCGTAATACTTATTTAAGAGATCTATATGGTTTACATCATCACAGGAGGGATTCCTACAAACCGAAGCTTCTGCAGGAATCCTCACAAGCCTTTGTAGTGCATCAGTCTGCATTATATAGTAGTCTACCTCAGAGTGACTAAGATTTGACCAATTAACCTTATAGTAATCAGCATTATCACAATCATTGTCTATGTCAGGTGCTACCATACAATCAAGCCCTACTACAAATGGGATATGACCAGATTCAAATACATCATAAAGTATGGACATGCTATTGATTATATTAAATCATCGTGGGAGGCTATACAGTGGTCTAGCCACGAGTTGAGTCCCCCAGGCATCACTAACATATATAAATGAGTCATTAGGGAGTAGCAATTTACTGGCAAGTTTGTAGTCGCATGCCTCACAGTAATTCATAAGAAGCTTAGCAAAATCTGAACCTGGTTTAGTGATATTGCTGTTAAAATCACCAACAACTATAACACATGAGTCCAGCTCCTCAAGCTTTATATTTGCTTGAAAGAAAAATACCAATAAATGTGGAAAATGCGAGCTAACAGTTAAAGAGAATAATAAAGCATTAGAATGTGAGATATGTGAAATGAAACGCTCTCCTTTTCTTAGGCTTTAATCAACTTAATTGAACAACATTCCTGTTAATATAAATAACAATAATATAGTTATGGTCCACAAAATATATATATACTCAATGACGCAAGTTATAATAATAATATAGATATAGTAAACATAGGGCATTTATATGAATTGTTTATACTACAGATTAGGATTAATTACATCAAAGAAAATATCATTACTTTCATATAATAAAGTATCTTATATCTCATCAGTTTAATCCAGACATCATCAGATTCATCAGTTTGATCGAATTGAATATAAACACAAATGATTTTACTTAGGTATAACATTCTAATAAAGTCATCATAAACCTGCAAAATAATATTACATTTTTTCCTCCTACTTAGATTGAACAATATAGTCCTCAAAATAACTAGGCGGACACCGAGTACGCCCTGATCACCGTACCTCAGTCATTGGGGACTCTGTATTTTGATTATCATCATCTACTGTGTAGTCTGAGGAGCGTTGACCGGTGAGGGATTGGAGGGAGCAATGGTGGGTGACGGATTTGAGGGCAGGATGGTAGGTGACGGGGGATGGTTGTTTAACACACCATCACCTTCGTTAGTATTTTCGTATTCTCGAGTTTCAGATTCCCCAGCAGGGGCGATGTGCTTAAGCAAGACAGTAGTCTCTCGGCCTCCCGGGAGACGAACATGAGCATATTCGGGATTAGCCTCAATGAGTTCTACTTCTTCAACTGGAGGCTCATATTTAGACTGACGTGTATAATTTTTCAATAATACTTTACCCGGGGCGGTAAGCCACGTAGGTATGGAATGGCCATTTGTAGATCGACGCTGATAAATAATTAAATAATATCTCATGACGGGTGCAGTTTGTAGAAGTACATAAAAGAGATCGTATGCTAATGTAATACATTGGGCAAAACCGTTTCCCAACAGCGAGTTTTCTTGAAGCCAAAGCTAAATTTACTCCTTTCCATATAATTCCGTTATATCTCTCAACTAAACCATTTCCCTGGGGATTATATGGGGTCGTTCTACTAGTGGCCACTCCGCGTGAATTAAAAAACTGTTTAAGTGTATACGACATAAAGGAGGAACCTCTATCGGAGCGCACATACGCGGGTGCACCAAAGATAGCAAAAAGTTGACTGAGACAATCAACTACAGTTTCAGCAGAAGTGTCCGCACATAAAAAAGCGAAAAGAAACCTCGAAAATTCGTCTATTATCGTTAGCAGATAACGATTACGGGAATTGGAAGGCAAAGGACCTTTAAGTCAATATTTAATCTTTCGAAAGGTTGTGTAGCTTTTATTAACTGACCTTGATTACTATTTAAATACTTCGGTTTACACTGGGCGCATACAGTGCATTTTGAAATAACGTTTTTTACATCTTCAATTCAATACGGGAGGTTTCGGCTTCTAACAAAGTGCCACATTCTAGTTACTCCGGATGGCACAAGGTAATGTGTAACTCTTCTAAATGATGCTTATTAATAGATGCTATAAATGCGCGAGAAAGCGTATCTGGAGCTATATTTTCTCTTCCGGGTCGATATAGTCATAACTGAAACTTGATAATTCAAGTCTCCATCTCATGATTTTCTCGTTCTTAACTTTTCATTTATGTTTAGTGTCAAACATAAACGCTACTGACCTTTGATCCGTTACTAGTTTAAAGTGGTTACCAAGCAGATAATGCCGCCATTTTCGGAGAGCCTCAACAATGGCGTATGCTTCTTTTTCTATAGAGGAATGATTCCTTTTAGAGGGGGACAGAGTACGGGCGAAAAGGGCGACTGGACGTCCAGCCTGACAAAGTTGACCAGCTATTGCGTAATCAGACGCATCAGTCTCTACTACAAAAGGAATATTATCATCAATGGCAACAACAACAGAATTAGCAATATCACTTTTAAGATTTTCGAAAGCATTAATTACGTTAAGAGGGGGAGGGTATTGTTAGAAAATCTAGAAGAGGAAGAGCCATTGTTGTCTCAAGGCGATATGATGACTAAGCTGATTGATGCAGCATTGCTTGTATATATTAAGTTAAGGTGAATATATATCCATCTCATAATTGTAAGGTTAGTGAAAAATTCACTTGATTTAGAGCTAGCATTTTTGGGCTCTTGTGGCATCATTTTTTTTGGGCGCTGCGCGTCCTTCCTACTCTTTGTTGAATGCGGCACTTACAGGGCGTGGTCTTATAGAGAGCTCTCTTGCAATTCAGTTTGGTTGTTTGGATACAAGATTGTTGCATCGTGCAATGGTGCAGGTTGTGTTGTTGTTGCAAGGTTTAGAAAGAAGACCATAAATAGTGCCTCTTTTGTTTATCTTAATTTTATGCAACTGAGGCCTAAGGTAGGCCCACATCGAGTCAGCAACCCTGAGGTAGGACCTAATAGGACCTCCAAGTCCGTAAGTTTTTAGTCTAGCTTAACTTGGGCTGTAGGTTAAACTGGCCCTTCAGAGCTTGGCCGTTCACGGCTCAGCTGGGATTCTGAACCCAATAAATAAAAAATAAAAAATAACATGGTCCTTCGAAATCGGATTCTAGCCCAAGACTGAGTCAGTAACTATTTTCCGGCAAAGTTCTGATTGTGCAAATTGTAGCCCAAGTTGGGCCTAGACGGGTTGAGCATAATTGAGTTAAGGTCCCAGGGTAGAAAGTCTGGTCGCCCAATTGCGAAACTTGGCCATTAGTCTGTCGTTGTTTTGGGCCTACATTTTTACCGGTTTGGTTAATTTGGTTTATTATTCGTAGGCGAAGGTTGCAGACTTCAGTGCGCCAGTTACTTGGGTGGAAAACTTGCTATTTCATACCGGTGGTTGGTCAGTACCCCACCCAGCAATCCAGTTTATTTGAAAAAAGCAAAATTTGAGTTTGATCAGTTTGGTTAAGTATTTTTGCCAATTCAGCTTATTTGGTATTGAGCCCAATTGTTGTTTGCTTTGAAGATGAGTGCAGCTGAACTGAACAAGTTTAAAAAAAGGAGAAGCGCCTACAAAGGTCTAATTACAAAGGTCATTGCCACTATAGATTCTGCCATAGAGCAAGAGGATTTAAGCTTAGTGACTGCACAGCTTTCCATATTAGAAACTAAAAAGGTTGCTCAAAGCGAAGTAAATGTTAAAATTGAGGCTCTTATAGAAGAGGATGAAATAGAAAATAACAATTTACTTTGAAGAGATTATCACTGGTCTACAAATTTTGAAAAAGTTTGTGCTTCGGAGATAAAATGTGTTTCCTATTATGGATTTTGGGGTGCTGAAAACGAATATGACCATAAAAACAGTCGATTGGCTACAGTTTCCAAGAAAATTTAAGTTACACATTTTGCGTATATGTATACCATATATTAGTAACATACCTGTATAATGCAGTCACTTATACTGATTCAACCCGTCGCTTCTTTGCTTGTCTCTTGTATTCAACTTCTGGAGCATCTCTTGTTATTGTCCAGCAGTAGTCTGCTAACAATGATGGACTCCATTTCCCCTGGTAGCGTTTCTTCATCGCTGAGATATCCTGGTGGAAACGCTCACCATGTTCATCGCTGACTGCTCCGCAGTTGGCCGAAAATAACTCCAGGTGCGAATGGAGGAAATGTATCTTTAAAGGCCACGCTTCTCGAACTAGGGGTCGCAGAAACATTTGAAAATATTACTTTTTTCATAAATATACAGTGTTAGTACCTATTGCTTTTATGACATTGAGTGAAGGGTCGCGAAAAGATTTGTCTGATCCAAAGGGGTCGCAAGTGAAAAAAGTTTGAGAAGCCCTGTTTAAAGACACATTGCAGCCCATTTTTTGATAGGACAACAACAGGTTTTCTACCAGCTCCCTGTAATTGTCAGCTTTGGTATTTCCGAGAAAATTGGTTGCTACTAACCGGAAAGCATTCCACGCTGTCTTCTCCTCACCACCTAGGATACGGTCGAACTCCTCATCTCTAAGAAGCTCGCGGATCTGTGGACCAACAAATACACCCTCCTTGATTTTTGCTTCACTGAGCTTTGGGAATTTACCACCGAGGTACTTAAAAGCTGCCCCCGTTTTATCCATAGCCTTAACAAAATTTTTCATGACGCCCAGTTTGATGTGTAAGGGTGGTAACAAAATATCGCTCGATTCTACAAGTGGAGGATACTGAACATTTTTTGTTCCAGGTTCCAATGAGTGTCGGAGTGGCCAATCCTTCTTGATGTAATGAGAAGTCCTAGCCCGACTATCCCATTCACACAGAAAACAGCAATACTTAGTGTAGCCCGGCTGCAGTCCAAGCACGATAGCTACAACTTTCAAGTCACTACAAACCTGCCACTGATGTTTGTCATAGTTTATGCAGTTCAAAAGTTGCTGCTTCATGTTGTCATAAGTTTCCTTCATGTGGACTGCATGACCAACTGGAATTGATGGCAATACGTTGCCAACATGCAACAAAACAGCTTTTAGACTCAACTTCGATGAATCAATGAACAGTCTCCACTCATCAGGATTGTGATTGAGAGCTGCCATCAGACCATCGATGTCGTTGCAAGCTACAAGGTCACCTTCCTTGATGAAGAATGGGACAAAAACTTTTTGACAGTCACGAAACTTACACACACTAGCATTTTCAGCGAGGAGATTCCACTGCTATAATCTGGAGCCCAACAGCTCTGCCTTACTCTTTGGCAGTTCTAAATCTCTAATAAGGTCATTTAATTCATTCTGAGTTATCATGTGCGGTTTAGAAGATGTCAAGTTATAAATAAATTCAGGGTCTTGTGAAGTTGAAGGCTCACAAGTTTCGCAGGTTCCTTCATTCTCCTCGTCCTCTGACTCCAGGGAGAATAAGTGTGGGGGCTCAGGAACGGGTAGTCCTTCGCCGTGAGGTACCGAGCGTATAGCAGAGGGTATATTCGGATATTGTAAAATCCACTTTTTCTTCTTGCAAATACCTTTCTTGACTGGAGGCACCATGCAGAAGTAACAATTGCTGACATGATCTGTTGGTTCCTTCCACACCATTGGCACTGCAAAAGGCATAGATTTCCTTTTCCGATTCAACCACTGGCGAAGGTTTGTTGCACAAGTATTGCAGCATATGTGTGGGGCCCAGCACTTGTCCTGATCTCCAATCTTACAGCCAAAATAAAGGTGATAGGCTTTCCTAATCACGGCGGTTATAGCACGCTTTTGTGATGCAAAAGTCAATTCTCCACAAACATAACATAAGTTATCTACACTGTTCACGCAATTACGAAGCATCTTTGTTAAAATTAGGCTGAAAAAAAATTCTGTTTCAAAAGCAAACACTAAAAAGAGTTTGACAAGGGTGCACTGTATGACTTACGCGAATGAACTGATGCTGTGGCGTAATATGCAGACGCCTGTGACACACCGACGCCTTGACTCTACTGCGCATGCGCGTAGTTATATTTTTTTTATTTTAATAAGTTAATGTAATTACATTGCATTTTAATAATTTTAAATTAGGTAAGGTTAAGTTAGGTTAGTATTCCATTTATATTAATATAAAAAACATGGGAAGCAATATGTTAAAATGATCCAATCTATTTTTTAATAAATAATTTACAAATACATAATGTAATATATAAATTTAAAATTACATTTTATTGTATATATATGTATATATTTACATTAATTTATTAAAATAAAAAAATATAACCGCGCATGCGCAGTAGAGTCAATGCGTCGATGTGTCACAGGCGTCTCCATATTACGCGACAGATGCAGTCCAGTTAGTAGGGTGCAGGGTTGCCCGATATCTTTATAAATAGAGCCAATTGGCAATTTCAGGCATTTTCGTATTCAGTGACCCAAAATTAGTAAAGATTGACTACTTTTATTTCCGAAGCATTTTGGCTGTAGACCAGTGAATTATTGATGATATAATTAAAGTATGCCACAGAGCGAAAGAGTTTAGCAGCTCGGTACAGTTAGAGACCAGGTCTAATAATGAAACGCAACCCTCAACAAGTGGTGTTTGTGAAGTTAAGGTTTACAGATCTGCAGTTCAATTACCGAGGCTTGTACTCAAAACATTTTCTGGGAGTATTCAGGAATGGCAAGGATGGGCAGACAGTTTTCAATCAGCAGTTCATTCTAGTCAAGTGTTAAGTGCGGTGGAGAAGTTTAATTATTTGCAGTCCCTCTTGAAAGAGGAGGCAGCAAAGACAATATCAGGATTAGCATTAACAGAGACTAATTATAATGTGGCTTGGGATATATTAACGAAACGGTTTGGTAAGCCAGAGATCTTAATTAAAAGCCACCTCCGCGAACTTTTAGCTATACCTCCTGTTAATAATCCTAATAGTGTCAAGGAGTTACGGCAGTTATGTGATGAATTTGAAGTTAGAACTAGGTCCCTGGACAACTTGGGTGTAGGAATGGAAAGGTATGGTATAATGTTGGTTACTATACTGGAGTCTAAATTGCCTAGCTCAATTTTGCTTGAATTAAGTAGAGGACACTCTACAGAACACGTGTACATTCCCCTTCAGCAGATGTTAAGTCTTTTAGGCACAGAATTAGCAAGACGAGAGGGAATTGAGTTTGCATAGTGGGATGTTAAACAAGGGGACAAAGGCAAGCACTGCACCAAAGTTCCTGCAAAAAGGAATAGCCCAGGTACAGTGGCCGCTCCACATGCATCATCTGAGAATAAATTAAAGGGAATCAAGGAATGCATATTTTGCGAAGGCAACCACAAGTCAGATAAATGTGAGGTGGCTGAGGCTTTACCTGTTGAGGAGAGAAAGGACAGGGTAACTAAGTCCACAGCATGTTTTAAATGTTTTTTGAAAGGTCACAGAGCAAGGTTTTGTAAGTTTAAAATTTTGTGCAAAAAATGCCATGGCCAGCATCAGCCATTATTGTGTGAAAACACTCCTAGTAGGCCTACCCCAGAAGAAGAGACATCAGTGGCACATGCCACTGCTATGAAAGGGAGTAAAAGTAAAGGAGGATTATTGCAAACAGCTGCAGCATTATTAATTGGGAATGATGGAGAAGCTACTGTAAGAGTGTTGTTTGATAGTGGTAGCCAGTGTAGCTTTATTAAGACCAGAATTTCCAGAAAATTGACGTTTAAAGAACTTAAGAGGGAAAACTTAAGAATTTCTGGGTTTGGGGGTTCCGTTCAAAACCGAACCAAATTTAAGAAGGTAGAAGTTCTGGTTAGCGGGTTGTTACCACAAAGTCCCACTATCAAGGTCCAAGCTGTAGAGATTGAGGAACTTTGTGCTCCAGTCTCTACTTGTTTAGATATGGCATGTGTCCAAGAATTGCAAGTTAAAGGAATTAATTTGAGCAATAATAAGTTTGAATGAACAGAAGATATTAGTCTTTTGATTGGAGTTTACTATTACTGGGACTTCATCACTGGTAATATTGTCCGTACATCTCGAGGTCCGGTAGCTATTGAAAGTAAGCTAGGCTGGATGCTACATGGTAGCTATTGCAATGAAATGGAGGTTAAAGCTCTTTTTGTTAAGATTGAGGAGAACAGCCATGGTTTGGAAAGGCATTTGAAAGCCTTTTGGGAACTTGAATCCATTGGCATAAAGGACAAACGGGAGAAGCAGGCGAGTACAGTGAACAGTGCTGTTTTAGAGCAATTTGAAAAAGGGATTGGGTTTAGAGATGGTTGCTATGAAGTTGGCCTCCCTTGGAAGGATTCTTGCAAACCCAGTTCAAACCTTCAGCTAGCTAATCGGAGGTTGGTGACTTCATTGTACAGGCTAAGAAAAAATGAGTTGTTGTTATTTGAATACAATGAGGCCATCCTAAGCTATGTAAGGGAGGGCTATGCTGAAAGGGTGCAAGGTGAGCTGGTGAGCCAGGAGGCACATTATCTGCCACACCATGCAGTGGTACGGCGAGACAAAACTACCACCAAACTGAGGGTAGTTTTTGATGGCTCAACCAAGGACAAAGGTGGTGTGTCCTTGAATGACTGTTTGGATGCTGGGCCAAATTTAAATGCAGATTTATTTTCCTTGTTACTGAGATTCAGGTTTGGTAGAGTAGCATTGACTGCAGATGTGAAGCAAGCCTTTTTGCGGATAAAGTTAAAACCAGAGGACAGAGATGCAGTAAGGTATCTGTTGGTGGATACGAAAGACTTGTTGGAAAATGAACCTAAGGTTCAAGCATATAGAATAAAGTCAGTGTTGTTTGGCCTCAGCTCTAGTCCATTTCTGTTGGCAGCTACTATGCAGTACCATTTTAAGAAATATTCTGAAGTCTATCCTAACACTACTGAACACACAAGGAAAAATTTTTATGTTGATGATTTGCTGTTTTCCGTGAATAATACAGAAATGGCTAAACAGATATTCATGGAGACTAGAGCTATAATGAGGGAGGCTGGCATGGAGCTTAGAAAATGGCAGACCAATCATTCTCAGTTATAACAGTTTATGAGTCAGTCCTGTGTAGTACCTGATGCAGCAGAAAGTATTGAGGATTCTGGTATTAAGGAGTTGTGGGCAATAGACACAAAGGTGCTAGGCATTGTTTGGCAGCAAGGCGAGGATTTGTTTACCTTCTATGGGAAATCTTTAGTAGAGCTGGCTGGGAATGAGACAAGGTGGACAAAACGTACAGCTTTTAGTTTGGCTTCAAAGGTCTTTGATCCTCTTGGATTCCTGGCTCCATTTGTGATAAAGTAAAAAATTTGGTTTCAGAGCCTCTAGGAAATTGGACTTGGTTGGGATCAAGAGTTATCTGATCATATGGTGGTAAGGTGGAAATATTGGTTCAAAGAATTGGCACATCTTGGAGACATTGAAATCCCAAGATGGTACTTTGGAGAGTTCACATCTTTTGTGATGCAAGTGAGGAAGCCTATGCAACTTGTATTTATATAAGAGGCACATTCAAAGAGGAAGTAAGTTGCAGGTTGGTTGCTGCAAAGAGCAAAGTAGCACCTTTGAAAAGGCTTTCTATTCCAAAGTTGGAATTGATGGGTGCAGTTATTGCTAGTCGGCTTGCAGTTACAGTGCAAAAGTCTTTGGCCCTCTATGAAATTTCAAGCTATTATTGGACAGACTCCACTATAGTTTGACACTGGTTAAGAAGCCAGGCAAGGAAATGGTCAAATGGAAACCATTTGTTGCCAATAGGGTGGAGGAAATTCAAGCACACACAGATCCCAAGCAATGGAAGCATTGTCCAGGCACCCAAATCCCAGCTGATTTACCAACACAAGGAATTTCAATGAAAGACCTTGCACAGTCAAGTTTGTGGTGGAATGGGCCAGAGTGGCTAAAACTTGGAAGTGAAAACTGGCCTTCTAATCAGCCTATTGTAGGAGAATGCCAAGCTCAAGAAGAATGGGTGAGTGAAATGAGAAAATGCACTGTGAACAGTTGTCAAGTTATGCAGCAGGAGCCCATATTGAGGCTTGAGGACATTAGCAGTCTGAAAAGGTTGTTAAGAGTGACAGCTTGAGTATATAGATTTACAAGCAATATTGAGAGAGAAACAAGAAGGGAAGGAATTCTGAACAGTAAGGAGATTCAGCAAGCCAGGCAATACTGGGTGATATATGTGCAGAAGGAAAAATTTGGTGAAGAGAGGGAATTGCTCACCAGCCGTCCATTACAGGTTCTACCAACACATTCTGCTCTCAAGGGTTTGGATGTGTTTTTGGATCAGGATTTATTGAGAGTAGGAAGTAGACTACAGTTTTCTGGGCTTCTAGAGGAGAAAAGACATCCAATTTTGCTACCTTAAGGGGAACACTTTGTGGAACTTTTGATCCTGGATACTCATCATAAGTTGTTACATGCTGGAGTTAGAGAAGTGATAATAGAGATCAGACAACAGTTTTGGATTCCCAAAATTAGACAAGTAGTAAAAAAGGTCTTGCATAAATGTGTGGTTTGCAAGCGTTGGAGTGCAAAGCCTTATGAAAAGGTGGCTCCACTTCCAAGAGAACGCTGTGTCTATACTGCCTCATTTGATGTAGTGGGAGTAGACTTCGCAGGTCCAGTCTATGTGTATGAGCAAGGGGAGTCTAACAAAGGTTATATATAGGCTGACCATATTTCCTTGAGACAAAAACGGGACATTGGAATGGCAAAAAAGGGACGGGGTTGGTTATGTAATATTCTGTATTCATGAAAAAGTAAGTACATAAACCGGGACAAAATTGACATTTTTATTAAAACGACGGGACGGCCAGGAAATATAAAACAAACGGTACTGTCCCGTTCAAAACGGTACGTATGGTCAGCCTAGTTATATATGTCTTTTCACATGTGCTACCACCAGAGCAATCCATTTGGAGTTGGTAAGCAACTTAAATAGTGATGTATTTCTTTTGGCCTTTAAAAGGTTTGTGAACAGAAGGGGTTTCCCAAATAAAATCATATAGGATAATGCAAAAACCTTCAAAAGGGCTGCAAAGGAACTCCAAGAAGTTTGGTCCTTGCTAAAAGAGGAAGGATTCCAATCCTACTTTTCACACGAAGGGGTACAGTGGGAGTTTATTGTTGAGAGAGTACCATGGTGGGGAGGATTTTGGGAAAGGCTAGTGAGAAGTGTAAAGTGTCCATTAAAGAAACTTTTAGCTAATGTTTATTTGAGTAAAGAAGAATTCTGCACTGTTTTGTGTGAAGTAGAAGCAATGATGAACAGTAGGCCTATCACCTTTGTTTATAACAGTGTGCAGGATGCAGAGCCATTGACACCAAATCATTTTCTTTGTGGTAAACGATTAACATCAAGCCCCTGTTTGCCAGAAGATTTATAGCCTATCCAGAGCATTCAAGAAGAGTTAACCAGAAGGTTCAAGTACCTTGAAGAGCTACAAGATCAGTTGTGGAAGAGGTGGCAGATAGAATACTTGCCAGAACTCAATTATTACCCATCAGGCAACGTAAATGGCTCCAATGCAAATTGTATCAAGGTGGGAGAAGTGGTAATGATTGGGGATGAAAAACCAAGGCAATGCTGGAAGCTTGGCATAATTGAAGAGTTGTTTGTTGGCAAAGACAATTTAGTTAGGTCTGCACTGGTAAAGACTTCAGGAGGAAAATTAGAGAGACCTATACAAAAACTCTATGCTTTAGAAATCAGCAAAACACGGATAGTCAAGATGAAACATTTGAGTTACAGCCTCATGGAGAAGGCTTGGCTAAATTTGCAGAAGGTAATGACAACAATGCCCCTTCGGTGGGGAGTGTTAGAAAATCTAGAAGAGGAAGAGCTATTGTTGTCCCAAGGCGATATGATGACTAAGCTGATTGATGCAGCATTGCTTGTATATATTAAGTTAAGGTGTATATATATCCATCTCATAATTGTAAGGTTAGTGAAAAATTCACTTAATTTAGAGCTAGCATTTTTGGGCTCTTGTGGCACCATTTTTTGTGGGCGCTGCGCGTCCTTCCTACTCATTTGTTGAATGTGGCACTTACAGGGCGTGATCTTATAGAGAGCTCTCTTGCAATTCAGTTTGGTTGTTTAGATACAAGATTGTTGCATCATGCAATGGTGCAGGTTGTTGTTGTTACAAGGTTTAGAAAGAAGACCATTAATAGTGCCTCTTTTGTTTTTTATCTTAATTTTATACAACTGAGGCCTAAGGTAGGCCCACATCGAGTCAGCAACCCTGAGGTAGAACTTAATAGGACCTCCAAGTCCGTAAGTTTTTAGTCTAGCTTAACTTGGGCTGTAGGTTAAACTGGCCCTTCAGAGATTGGCCGTTCACGGCTCAGCTGGGATTCTGAACCCAATAAATGAAAAAAAATAACATGTATGTTTTATTTTCAACCACAGTAGTACTTTCTCGGAAAATTTTCCGATCCATTTAGAATAGTGGGCAAACATACCCATTACTCGGCTTATGTCTTTAGCATTATTAGGAGGCATTTCGAGCAGTGGTTTTAACCTCTCAGGATCAGGCTTTAAAGAACCACTACTTATTCTATAACCTAGTAAATCTATAGATGACAGACGTAGAACTCTTATTTTCGTTAATATGAAGATTATACTTTTTTACAACATTTAAAAATTTTGTCAAATTATTATCATGCTCCTTCTGATTATGTCCACATATAGTGATATCGTCCACATAAATGAAAGTATCCTTTAAACCCTCTTTACGAATTATGTCATCGATTACTCTCTGAAAACGGGCTACGCCGTTTGTTACACCAAACGGGATTCTATTGAAATGAAACAGCTGGCCACAGGCTTCGAAAGCAGTGTATGGCTTATCCTCCTCCTTGATAGGGATCAAATGATAGGCGCTCTTAAGATCTATTGTACTAAAGATATTATACTGTGCAATTTCGCCCACCATTTCATTTATATTAGGCAGAGGATAAGCGTCCAACTGCGTGTATCTATTTACTATTTGAGAATAATCGATAACTAAGCGTTTTTCGAGATTCATTGGCTACCACTAAAACTTGTGCCCGCCAAGTACTTCGACTGGGTTCGATAATGCCTTCCTTAAGAAGGCGATCTACTTCGGACGAAATAAAACTCATATCTGCCTGACAATATCGGCGTGACTTAATAGCAATGGGTTTGCATTCAGGACTTAAATTATTAAATAAAGACGGCGGTTCCACCTCGGCTGCTGCAAGGTTACACACAGTTAAGGAAGGTTCTCTTCCCCCAAAAGGTATTTCAACTGATTCATGTCTAGACAAAAAATCATGGCCAAGAATAACATTAGTACATAGATTAGGCAGAAGTGATAACTTAACATTTTTATAGGTACTATCCTTGAATGTCAAATCTACACAACAAAACCCATCAACTTTAGTTACATGAGAAGTATTAGCCATTGACACTTGATTTTACAAGGATATACCTTCCATTTGTTTTCTTTTACAATATTTACATCAATAAAATTTTCGGTACTACCTGTATCCACTAGCGCCTTCAAAGACAAACCATTAGCTAAAATATTAAGAATTGCCTCTTTCAAAGAATGAGAAATAGAGCCTGATAGAGAAGCTAAAGTATTAACAGAAGCAGAAGCTTTTGAATTAGAGCAACAAACTCTGGCAAAATGGCCTTTAATACCACATTTATGACATAAACTATCTCTTGCAGGACATTTAGCTCGCGGATGCACATTACTCCCACAAAAGAAACATCTACGAGACCTTGCTGCAGCAGTAGAAGACTCCTCGCAAAGAGTTTCATTAGCACCTTGTTTAGCCTCATGTTTTTCTATTGTAATTGTTTCAGTTTCACAACTAACTGAATTTAGAGGAGCATTAGAACTATATAAGTATCAGACTGAATCTCAGCCAACTCAAGGCTGCGAACTTGATCAAAAGCGATCTGTAAACTGAGAGATCTGTTTTCAAGCAATCGTTGCCTCATGAAAGGAGTATTCAAACCGTTTATAAAAGCATCTCTCATATATTCATCCCTGTATTGATCTGCAGAGACCGATTGAAAGTTACAGTCTTTACTCAGATGCTTTAATGCATTCATGTAATGGTCTAAACTCTCTCCCATCTCCTGACGACGGGTGGCTAATAGGTGACGAGCAAACGTTTCATTTTTTGGTTTTATATAAAGTTCATTAAGCAACTTTATAGCATCTTCATAGGTAGTACAATCAACTATGTACTCATAGACTAAAGGAGATACATGGTTTACAAGCAAACTTAGCTTTTGAGTCTGAAGATCAGAAGGTAACGCCGCCAGAAAGTTCTGAAATGTCTTGAACAAGTGACTCCAGAGACGAGACTGTAGCGCCAGCAAGCAAAAATTGTATGACAAGGTTGTCATTGTGGCTATTATTAGCTTATTAGTATTATTAATATTATTATTATTAGTTTATTATTATTATTATTATTATTATTGGTTTACTATTAGTATTATTATTATTATTAGTATTATTATTTTTAGTTATTACTATTATTAGGTTGCATTATTATTTGTACTATTTGTATTATTACATATTTATTATTATAATCAGTATTATTTGCAGACTGTTATATATTAGCTAAACGGGCCATTATTTAATATCGCATTTATGTCATCAAAGTTGTTACGGGTAAAAATCCCCTTTTGCATATAGTTATTAATTGTTGTCAATAAAAATATAAAATTCATATTAATGATTTTATAATCAATCCTTCACCTAATTATTAAGATTAATTTTGCGCCGCAGTGCCGGATGCCAATCTAGTACTTGGGCGCTGGTGGGGGATGGACAGGAGGAGGTCGGAACTTATTTGGAGCTGAACGGGGGTTGAAGGGTCGAATGCCCGGGACGTGCAATTTGCACGGGACGAATTTTGTAACAGCATTAGATAACAAGGTTTCTGAAAATGTATGGAAACAAAGGGTTGGAGTGGAGGGCAAATTAGGAATTTGGTTGACAAAGGTGTCCTACAGTGAGTAATGTCGCGGGTGGTAAACAGGGTGTACTGTTGGTAGGTTTTGGAAAGGAAAAAGTACGGGTGTTCTGTGTGTAAGATGAAACGGGTCACGTTTTCCCTCATAGAGTAAACTGTGGGAAAGGGGTGAAAAAGATAAGCGTTGTATACTTGAGCATCGAAGAAGGGTACAACAATAATGATAGAGAATGGAGAGCTACCAAGTAACGTCCAGGTGAGGTCGAGAAAATGATGGGCGTTGGATGAGTGTAATGGATAAATTGGGGTTAGAGCGAGTTCCTTACTAGCGTCCGTTATTAATGTATTTAGAGTCTTATAGGGAATTAGTGAATGGGGTGTTTGTTTTGACATGGCAGCATTAAGTGCGGCAATTACGATTTGATGTGTCTCGTGAACTTGATCGAGATACTTATCAATGACAGTAAATTGGAGGTTAATTAGGTGGACATATTCAATTTGATTATAATTTCGGCGCTGTAACATAATTAAGGAATCTAGCTCGTTTAGATGTGTCGTGAGATTGCGGAGAAGGTGAAAATTTCGTTTGGCTGCAAAGACAGTACGTTTTAACACATCGCCCTTAACGATATTGTCACTCGCTAGCAGTCGGATCTTGCGTTGCACGCTACGCACATCTGCTGAAATGGCGACGCCAAAAATGGTCTTCAGCAACTGCCCGCCGAGATCGAAGAAACCGCGTTTAGTACGGTTTGAGGGACTGTTGGGACGATACTGCTGAATCCAAGGGAGGGCCAGCGTATCGTTAAGTTTGTATTGTGTAGCGTGTATGTTTTCCAGAGTGTGAGCATAGGTGGAGGAGAGTAGTTGTTTATATATGGTAAACGACTTAGTCGGAGTAGAGTATGGTGGGTGGATAGGTGCCTTTGCAATAGCGATTGCGTGGGAGAGTAATTTTCGTTGGCAGGCGTTGAGCGTACGGAAAATAACGTGTGGGGCTTGTAGGTCGAAAATCACATTCAGGTGGCCTTTTAAAAAAATGGCCATCCGCTAAGGTTTCGACCACAGCGCCGGGGACGATGTGGTAGGTACTACTAGAAACAGGAAAAAGAATGAAGACAAAGGTAAGCACAGTGGACGAGGTTAACATTGCTGATAATTTCTTTTGGGTGGGTTAGCGGTTACTTCCGAGAAGTTCTCCAGGAAGGGAATTTGGGTCTCACCTTAGGTTTGACCGAAGGTCGGTCCGGGGGACGAAGGGGGTGAGGTGGATGGGTCGCCGAAGTAGTGGCTAGTGACTCGGGTATTCGCGCAGTCGGAGCAGGCCGAGTCGATGGCAGCAGGGGTGTTTTCGGTGGTAGGGAGGGACTTTGTGTAGGTGTCTTGTCTTGTGTAGGTGTCTTAGGGACGGAGTGGAGTGTGGGTACGGGGTCGGAGCTTGGCTCGAGTATAGGGCTATGTGTGTGTTCTAGTGACTCGGGTATTCGCGATCGGGAGCGAGTCCACGGGCCTTGCGACGACTCCTGGGGTCGAAATCGGTACGTCACTGTAGGGTCTGTTTTAGGGTCGTCGATAGGTGAGGGTGGTGATGGTGAGTCGGGGGGCTCCTCACTGGCTGCGGGGCCCTCCGGTAAAATTTTAAAGTTTGGAGTTGTCTCCGGGGCTCCCAACTCTGGTGTGGAAGGAGCAGCAGGGAGTGGCTCCAGTTCATTTTCAGGTTCAAGGGGTTCTAGGATAGCTTCCTCAGGCTGTACGGACAGGGTAGTCCGAGGGGGCCTTAGGTAGTCTTCCCACTCGTCCGAATCCTCGGTTTCGGTATCGGTAACGCGGGGTTGGGTTGTATCCCCTTGTTGTCGGGACGACTTCGGTTGAGGGGGATTCGGATCCTCATTCGTAACCTTAATTTAGTTGGCATGAACAACCTTTTTCTTTAAGGTTTGCAAGTGTTGGATGGTAAAGGTGTTATGCCCCAGGTCTTCGAGGACGCGATATGGCCCTACCCATTTTGGACAGAGTTTACGACTGAGGCCCGGAGGCTTCGTACCTGCCAACCAGCAACGGTTTCCCGGTATTATGGTCCGTTGCTTAGGGTACCGCTTGTGTTGGTAGTGGACCATTCGGTCGGTCTCATGGTTGAGACAACGTCGTGTGTCTTCGAAAACTTGGAACGAATGGCGAGCCAGGTCGTCCGCATAGCGTTGGGGTTCCTGTAGGTCAAATCCCTCTTCGGTGGAGTCGTTTGGGAGGTCGAAAGGAAATCTTGCATCGTAATGATACAATCTAAAATGAGGGGTGTCACCGATGAGTTGACTGTGGTTGTTGTTAACAGTCCACTGCACCATGGGGATGCACTCGTCCCAATTACGTTGGTCCGCGTCCACGAAATGTCGTAGGACGTTAAGGATCTTTTCGTTCTGCCTCTCAACCAGACCATTTGCTGCCGGATGGTACGGTGTTATTTGTACCTTTTGGATGTGGAGACGTTTGCATAACTCTACGAACATCGCGGAGGTAAATTCCCGAGCGTTGTCCGACAGCAGCACGACCGGCGTATTGTGCCGTTGAATGACTCGTTCGAGTAAACACTTGGCGATGATCTCCGATGTATGGGCAGGCACCGGTACAATTTCATTATACCTGGTAAAATGGTCGGTGAAAACGACAACGTATTTATTTCCGTTTCGACTTTGGACAAAGGGGCCCATCACGTCCATTCCTACGCGCTCCCAAGGTCTAACAGGAACGGGGTACGCATGCATATGCGCGGTGGGCGGACGCGCTCCTTTATGCCTGGCACATGCTGAGCATGCCTTGCAATGTTCTGTTACCTTGGTGCGCGTAAGTGGGAAATGGTAACGCGCTTGGACCAATTTTAGTGTCCGTTCAATTCCGGGATGCCCAGCACAAACGCTGTCGTGGCAAAGTTTGATTGCCACGCCTTGAAGACTCTCGGGAACTTCTGCCACGTATTGCCCAGGAGAAATTTGATAATTCAAAATTTGATCCTGGAAAGCATACAACTGGTGAAGTTCCGAATTTGGTTGTGCTTTTAATTGCTGCACCAAATTAGAGATATACGAGTCCTTGCGTTGTGCCTCGAAGAGTGTGTCTCTATCGAAATTGGGAATAGTCTCAATACGATGAATTCCACAGACCTCTTCGGGTTTATTTATTCGGGATAAACAGTTTGGGAGAACGTTGAGTTTTTTGGGACGGTGAACGTATTCGGGGCTAAAGTCCTGGACGGTAAGAGCCCAGCGACCTAATCGCCCGTCGGGTAGTTTTTTGGAAAATATAGAGGTTAACGGAGCATGGTCCGTTTTTACTGTTATTTTATACCCGTAGATGATGTTCTTGAACTTCTTCAGGGCCCATACGATGGCTAAAGCTTCTCGTTCAGTCCCTGAATAGTTACGTTCGGGCTTGGATAGTAACCGACTCGCATAAGCCACAGGTAGTTCGGTACCTTCTACTTCTTGGAGTAGGACGGCACCTAACCCGTAGTTAGAAGCGTCCGTGGCTACTATAAAGGGTTTGCCAAAATCCGGGAACTGCAGTATGGGTTCTTGCAGGAGTTTGTCGCGGAGATCAGTAAAAGCTTTCTGATGCTCAGAATTCCATTCAAAAGTAGCCTTCTTTTTGAACAAATTGGTCAAAGGAGCGGCTATGTCCGAAAACCTGGGAATGAAATTGCGATAGAATCCTACAAACCCGATAAAGGTTCGCACTTCATCAACGTTTCGAGGAACAGGGTAATTTAGGAGAACCTGAAGTTTGGCGGGATCCGGTCGGATTCCGTCAGAGGCAAGAAGAAATCCTAAATACACAAGCGAGGATCGGAAAAATTGGCACTTAGCCAATTTTAGTTTGAGGTTCTCATTCGAAAGACGTCTGAAGACTTTGGCAAGACGTACGAAATGTTCTTCGACGGTATCGCTATAGATCACTATGTCATCTAGATAGACTAAGGCATGAGAACCTAATAATCCGGACAACACAATGTTCATAAGTCGAGAGAAATTCGCCGGACCGTTTCGGCATCCGAAGGGCAAAACATTCCCCCAAAAACGTGAAGCAACTCTGGATTGCCCGAACAACCGTAGTATGATACAATTGGATCCAGTTAGTAGAATCCCCTCCGGTTGTTCTATTATTACCTCTAGCTTTATATCCACAAACCCCAGAGTACGCTCCCTTAACAACACGCCTCGTCTTGTACACCCTATGGCTCACCTCCCACCAATTCCTATCTTCAACCTTCCTCTTGCCTCTGTAACTCTTGTACCTTCCTTTAACTATCCCCCTTGGGATCAGCAATTGGATCGTATCACCGAAACCCTCCAAGAACGGTCTCATGTCTTATCCCACGTTCAGCCCCTCACCTACGTCAACGCCGCCACTGTCATACTAATACTAATAATCATCTTCCTTGCTTGCCGCCCGTGTCGACGACTGAAGTGGAATGCCCCTACTTCGGAGCCCTCACCTTCGGAAGAAGCCCCGGACGGTCTGCCCCAATCTTCGGCCCCCCCGTTAGCTGTCACTACACCGAGAGATCCAAATTTTAATTAGTTAGCTAGCACGTAAATATTAGTTTTTGTGTCTGCTTAAAACTGTTAATCGTATTATTTTTTGTTTAATTGTCACTTCTGCAGAAGGGGAGGTAGTGTCCCGTAGTGTAAATCCTTACGGTACAAACGAGTTCGTCTCCAACGAATTGCATTCTAAACATTGAACCCAAAATTCCTTTGTTCTGACATCACAGAGTGTGCATTCTTTCATACGCGGAGAAATCCCATGTAATCCCAGTAATCCCATGTAATCCGTAGAAATCCCAGTAATCCCATGTAATCCACATAAATCCCAGTAATCCCAATCTAAATTGTTAGATGCGAGGTGCATATGAAAATATGCACATCGCATGAATTCTTCGATCCCTCCGTGTCTCTATTATTGTCAGCATCACGTGATGCAAGGCAAGCGTCTATAAACACCTCAGTTTTTATATTTTTTTATTATTAAATTTTTCTAAAATCTTGACCTATTTCCATAGATAAAGCATAATTGTGTCAACCTATAGCCCACCTGATTTCCCCTAGCTCGACCTACTTGCATACCAAATTTCAGCTCTCCCTAACCCCTATTTCTCTTTTCCAAAGAATCACGCAAAAGTGGTTATCTCGAATATGAAATTCATTTGCGCTCTATAGATTCCTTCCAAATCGGTTCCCTTTTGTACGGGTTCGACCCTCCTTTCATGCCGCCCCTCTGGCGCCTCTCGATCCTACAATTATGCTTTATTATCAAAAGAAAAATGTAAATTCCGCGAAACCTATTTCGATCATGGTTGGTTCGCCCCCGGAACTCTCCCGAAGTTCAATCTCCCAATCGAGGCAGTCAACTAAAGTCGCCTCCGCCTAAATTCGAATATCGAAAACTATTATAGGCGCTTGCTGTTAGGCTCCGCCCGTAAGAGGGTGACCCTTAGTTTACCTCGTCTCCGCCTACTCCGAGGTTATAAAAACCCCGAGAGCGTCGGTAACGAGGTTCTTTGCTTTCTGACCATCTTCATACTACGTAAACTCTGTGACTTAAGTCTGTAATTATTCCTGCAGTGGCACTACCCCTCCGGATCAATTTAGCTTCCATTTGATAATGGAACTTAACTTCAAATATATATAAATTGTTCATTGAGCTTTAGTTAACTTGTTCCCGATTTATCTGTCTTAAGTCTCACCTTAAGAGCTGTATATATAATCGTCATTTTTACGTAACTAAAGTTAATTTATTAATTAATTTAATTTAATTAATTTAATTTCATTTCATTTAATTAAATATTATTTTTACTATAAAAAGAATTCTGTACCCAAAGTGAATTAATAAAAAGACTGTTAAATTGAGTTAGTCGTTTCCATTCACCGCATAAACTCGATACAACCTCCGTACGGAAGCACTCGAAGGTGATCTTCCGAAACTTTACAACCAATTGAGGTAAGAGTGGTCAGTGACATCCACACACATTTTTTTGACAAGGAGCCAGCGCCGAGTGCATCCATTGGTAACCCGAGAGTGACGTTGTCTATTATCCTTCGGATACAATTCCGACTCCAACCAAGGGGACCACCCCCGGAATTCATCGATTATTTCGCGATAAAAGGAATTACAGACCCACGAACCAAGTTCCTAATCACAAAGAACGTCCTGCCTACACTTGTATACAAAGTAGTGCGGGATGTGACTCTATTGCCTCCGTCTGACCAAGCTTTTGAGAGCCTCCTCAGCGAGTTAGTCAGGAGACTCGGCCAATCAGAAGAAGAGCGACTCAATGCTCTACTCAAGGACCAAGTTCTTGGGGATCAAACGCCAACAGCCTTCCTGAGGCATCTGCAAGACCTGGCTGGACAGACCAATGAAGACGATAAAAACTCACCCTTAATGCGACGCCGCTTCCTCAATGGTCTCCCCACTGCCCTACGAATGCTCCGTTGTATGCCAGATGATACAGACCTCCTCACTATGGCCAAAACAGCTGATAAGATGATGATTGAAATCCACCTTGGCCAAGTAGATAACCACACCCATCACCCCCAAATCTGTGCCACGCAGGACGACACTCAGAGTCTGGCCGCACAATGTCTTAAAGTATCCAACGAAATTCTACAAACAATTAAAGATGAATTTAAAGCTCTCCGAATAGAGCTAGCTAACAACAGGGAACGAGAGAGAAGTTCTTCAAGACGAGGACGACCCTCTGGTCCAAATAGAGCCTCCCAATATGAACCTGGACAACGCCTCGTTCTACTACAACCACAGCCACCGCAAACAGGTCAGTTGGTTGCTCCTAATTCAAATCTATTAGCCTTACCTCATCCTCAATCCCCACTACTCAGCCTCATTCTCAACCTATTTCCTTACCTCAGTCTACTGTTCATACCCCCCTTGCTGGTATCATGAAAAGTTTAAAGATCGTGCAACGCGCTGTCTCACACCTTGTCCATGGACTCCTAATCCTCCTTTAAACTAACTAGGCTGGTGTCACAGGCGTCTGACGCTACAGCCTCTCAAGCCTCCCTATCCTTTCTTCAACTAACCCTACCACTACTCCATCTAATTCTACCTCAATTTTAACTAAGTATTACTCTACCACAAATAATCAACCTATTACTACACACTCAACTACCTCATTTAACACTGTCAAACCAACACATACGTATGCAAGTAAAGTTAAAGAATTGCAACCTACTTATTCAACCACAACTAATTTAATACCCAACTAATCCTTCAAATACAACACAAACTCCTTCCCACAGCAATACTAACCTTCCTCCACAAAAATTTAATGATTCACAAACTACTGCACCACCTGGTCCAACGTTCACCTTGCATGATCCACTTTCAGGCTATGCATTCCTTATTGACACTGGAGCTCAATACAGTGTTATTCCTGCAACAGCCGCAGACCGTGCAAACGGACCTTCTCCTTTCATTTTACGTGCAGCTAATTCTTCATCTATTCACACTTATGGACGTCGTTCTATTTCAGTTTCTCTTGGACTTAGACGTGTTTTCCGCTGGATATTTCTTGTCGCGGATGTATATACCCCAATGTTAGGCTCTGATTTTCTTTCTGCTAATGATTTATTAGTTGATGTTCGTAGAGCACAATTAATTGATAATGCCACACATCTTTCAGTAATTGGTTCTCCTACCGCGCACCCCTCTTCATTATTGGCAAGTTCTCTGCCACAGTGCTCACCTGCTATAGAGCAGCTCCTAAATGAATTTTCTTCCCTTACTCAACCCTGTTCTAAGGATACCCCTATTAAACACTCTGTTGTCCACCGTATTGATACGGTAGGCTCACCTGTTTTCACCCGCCCACGTCGCTTAGCTCCAGATCGTCTTGCAATTGTGAGACGAGAGTTTGAACACATGCTCGAACTCGGTATTATACGGCCTTCAAGTAGCCCGTATGCCTCTGCTTTACACATGGTCCCAAAACCTACACCTGGAGACTGGCGTCCATGTGGAGATTATCGTGCTTTGAATGACAACACGATTCCAGATCGCTATCCCCTTCCTCACTTACACGATTTTACTTCTGCTCTCCATGGCACCACAGTATTTTCACGCCTTGACTTGGTGCGAGCCTTTCATCAAATTCCTGTACACCCTGAAGACATACATAAAACTGCTATAACAACCCCTTTTGGGTTATTTGAAATGACAAAAATGCCATACGGACTGCGTAATGCGGCCCAAACTTTTCAACGCTTCATTGATGAAGTGTTGAGAGGTCTCTCCTTCACTTTCACATATGTCGATGACATTCTCATCGCAAGTTCTTCTCCCTCAGAACATATTCAACATTTACGCTTAGTTTTTTCTCGGTTGGCAGAATATGGTGTATTGCTAAACCCTGAAAAATGTGTCTTTGCTGTAGATGAACTCACCTTCTTAGGACACAAGGTTACTTCGAAGGGCATCTCTCCTCTCGAAAATAAAGTATCTGTGATAAGGTCTTTCCCACAACCGCAAACTCAAAAGCAACTTCGCCGCTTCTTAGGGATGGTAAACTTCTACCATCGCTTCATTCCTCAGTGTGCAAACATTCTTGCACCCATAACCTCTCTTCTTCGCCAATCAAAAAGGGGCAGATCCACTGTAGTTTTGTGGAACCCCGAAGCTACCAATGCTTTTTCACAAGCAAAAGAGGCTATAGCACAAGCTACATGCCTTGTTCACCCTCAACCAGACGCTCCTCTGAACTTAGCCACTGATGCCTCTGACGTTGCCGTGTCAGGAGTGCTCCAGCAGCTTGTTTCAGGCGTTTGGGAACCTCTCGCATTCTTTTCACGCAAGCTCTCACCTTCACAAATGAGGTACAGCACTTTCGGTCGAGAGTTGCTGGCGATATACCTCTCCATCCGTCATTTCAGGTCATTCCTGGAAGGACGTGACTTTTAGCATTTTTACGGATCATGTCCGTTAATATTTGCTCTCCATTCTCAATCAGACTCTCATGCTCCTAATGAGCGAAGATACCTTGATTTTATTCTTCAATTTACTTCAGACATTCGACACATTTCAGGTTCTTTGAATGTTGTGCCGGATGCGCTGTCTCGCATCTCAGCAATTTCTGACCTGGACACTCTCACATCAACCTTTCAGAGATGCTAAGGCTCAGTCCACGGATACAGACCTCCAAGCTCTTATTAATTCACCCACTTCATTGCAGTCCGCTCTTTACCAGTTGAACCCAAGTCAGACTTACTAATTTTATGTGACGTCTCGACTGAGCATATTCGACCGTTGGTCCCACAAGGGCTGCGAAGAGCTGTTTTTGCTAAACTCCATTCCCTTTCTCACCCGGGAATTAAGGCCACCCAAAAATTAATTGCAGCTAGGTTTGTATGGCCAAGTATGCACAAAGATATCCGCAATTGGACTCGATCTTGCCTTCAATGTCAGCGTGCCAAAGTTCACCGACACACAAAGTCAGAAATTGGTACCTTTCCTTTGCCAAAGGCTCGTTTTGAGGCCATACATCTAGACATAGTCGGCCCCCTCTATTCTTCTCGAGGTTATACCTATCTTCTCACTGTCATTGATAGGTTCACAAGATGGCCAGAAGCTGTTCCTTTGACTTCTTGTACTGCTTCTGCAGTAGCTCATGCCTTTGTTTCATGTTGGGTTTCCCGTTTTGGAATACCTGCAACCATTTGCACAGACAGAGGTGCCCAGTTTGAATCGGCCTTATGGAAGGAACTCATGCTCCTTCTTGGGACTGAGCGCATCAGAACAACAAGCTATCACCCGCAATCCAATGGGGTGATAGAACGCTTCCATCGTCAACTTAAAAGTTCCTTGCGAGCCACTGATCCATCTACTACATGGGTGGACAGGCTACCCCTAATCCTACTCGGAATTCGTACTGCTCTGAAGACTGATCTTGCATGCTCTGCAACAGAATTAGTTTACGGTACCACACTCCGGTTACCCGGAGAATTTTTCACACCTACACCCATTAACCCCACATGTGATCCTGCTTCGTATGTTAAGACATTACGCTCTGTTATGAAGCAAATTCGTCCCACAGCACCTAGAACTTCCACTTCACAAACTACCTTCGTTTCCCCTGATTTACAAACTTGCACACATGTTTTCTTGAGACATGATGCTCACCGCTACCCTCTTCACTGTCCCTATGATGGTCCCTTCCTTGTGCTAGACCGTAAACCCAAAACTTTCATCATTGACAAGGTGGGCAAGCGTGAAACCGTTTCTGTGGACCGCTTGAAACCAGCATACCTTGATTTTTCTCCAACAAAAGATCCTATCCTCCCTCAATCTTCTGTACCTCCACCTCAAATACAGGTACAGCAACCTATCCCTCCTCAATCTTCTGTACCTTCACCTCAAATACAGGTACAACAATCTACCCTTCCTAAATCCTATGTACCACCACCTCATCCAAGGGTACAACAATCTATCATCCCTCTTCCAATTCTCCTTCATTATCGCAACCAACTGTCTTTGAACCAGCCAGTGGCTCCATTGCACAGGCACCAAGAATCCCCTTCCCCCAATGTTCCTACTGCACCTGTAGCACCATCCATGCCTTCAGAACCAGTGCTACAGGATATTGCCATCCAAAAGCAAACAATGACTCGTTCTGGAAGAATCATTCGTAAGCCAGTGCATTTTGACATTTAAGTGTGTTTTTTTTTACCCCTGACAACCATGTTTTTGGGGGGCAGTACTTGTAGTGCCTTGCACCACAAGATTATTCTTTATTAATGAAAACTGCCACAAATTGGCACGAGTGAAATATTTAAATCTAAATAAATAAATAAATACAAGTTAAATATGTCCAGTGATCAAATTTAATTCTTAAGAATTCAGTGTGGTGTGACTAGACATGAATTGGCTTTTAAGGATTATTTTGGCTGGTTGGTAAAATTGTTAAGTAAAAACAAACTTGTGTGCAACGACAACATAAAGGACGCGTTTTCCACATTTTAAGATCTAAAATCACAGCGCCAGCAAGCAAAAATTGTATGACAAGGTTGTCATTGTGGCTATTATTAGTTTATTAGTATTATTAATATTATTATTATTAGTTTATTAGTATTATTATTATTATTATTGGTTTACTATTAGTATTATTATTATTGGTTTACTATTAGTATTATTATTATTATTATTATTAGTATTTTTAGTTATTACTATTATTAGGTTGCATTATTATTTGTACTATTTGTATTATTACATATTTATTATTATAATCAGTATTATTTGCAGACTGTTATATATTAGCTAAACGGGCCATTATTTAATATCGCATTTATGTCATCAAAGTTGTTACGGGTAAAAATCCCCTTTTGCATATAGTTATTAATTGTTGTCAATAAAATACAAAATTCATATTGATGATTTTATAATCAGTCCTTCCCTTCTTTTATTAAAATTAATTTTGCGCCGCACTGCTGGATGCCAATCTAGCATTTGGGCGCTGGTGACCCTGGCATTTAGTTAATTATCTACGTAAACTTGTAAAGGTCCATAATAACAAATCAGACTCTTACAAGACGAACTTGAGAATGAGGGCTCGGCATCAAATCTTTCCGGCTTCAGAAACTTGTCCATATCCTCTGATATTGAAATTAAGTTCATTAAATTGAAATGAAACGCTCTCCTTTTCTTAGGCTTTAATCAACTTAACTGAACAACATTCCTGTTAATATAAACAATAATATAGTTATGGTACACAAAATATATATATATACTCAATGACGCAAGTTATAATAATAATATAGATATAGTAAACATAGGGCATTTATATGAATTGTTTATACTACAGATTAGGATTAATTACATCAAAGAAAATATCATTACCTTCATATAATAAAGTATCTTACATCTCAGTTTAATTCAGACATCATCAGATTCATCAGTTTGATCGAATTGAATATAAACACAAATGATTTTACTTAGGTATAACATTCCAATAAAGTCATCATAAACCTGCAAAATAATATTACAATATGTAACTGCTGGTTTCACATCAAGTGCGAGAATATTCCTGATCAGGTCTATAAGTTTATAATGGAAGAAGAGGCGGGACACCAGCTACATTGGAACTGCAGTTTTTGCAAAAGAGGGTGTGACAAAATATTTAAATACCTAAAGAAAATAGAAGTACAACAGTTGGATTTAGACACAACACAGAGTTATGGGGGAGGAAATCTCAGCTTTACATGCGGCTTTAGGGGAGGAAATACTAGCAGTGAAAGAAACTGTTAAGGAAACAATGGAAGGTAAGACAGAAATATAAGAGAGATTGAATTCCCTGGAGGCTAAGTTCTCTGCACTAGAAACTAAGGAAAACAACGTAACGAAGTAAATGTTGAGAAATTTAATGAAGGTGAATTAGTTAAAAACTACCTTGGAAATTCAAGGAAGACTCGATACGAAGAACAATGTCATCATATTCAATGGCAGGGAAATTCAGTTAAGTTTAAGATCTGAAGTTGTCAGGAATGATACAAATTTTCTTAAGGGTATTGGTGTAGAAACTGGCGAGGAAATCAAGGATTCAGATATTGTTAAAATTACAAGAATAGGTGAGAAAGGAAAGAAGATAGTAAATGGCGAGGAGAAAATGTATCCAAGACCCATAGTTGTGACTGAAAGAGCAGGCAAAGGAGAAATTGATGAAGAACATCTACAAGATACGCAGTAGCCAAAATGAAGCAATGAAAGCAGTTAGAGTGCAATACGATATGTCAAAAAATGAGAGAGAAAATAATAGAAAACTGAGAGAAGAGGCAAAGAAAAAGAACTCAGAAAACTCAAAAAACCTGTATGTGGTTCGCGGATTCCCATGGGAGAGGAAGATTGTTATCTTGAGGTACGCGAGGAAGAGTCTGAATCAGGCGAACCAAATCAGTCAGTAAACATAGGTGACGTAAATAGCTATGTACGTAATATAAATACATTGGATGTTTTGTTTAGTAATGTTGACGTTTTGACTGTTGATAAGCTACAAGAGTTAAAAGTTGTGATATCAGAAGAATCCAGATATTATATCGCTCGCTGAGGTAAATCCAAAACACTCAAGATACAAAAGATACTTATCTGAATTTAAAATAGAAGATGAAGTCGCTGAAAATAGAGCCAGCAGAGGCATGTTGATGTACATTAGAAATGGAGTGAAATATACACCAGTGACTTTGAAGAATACATGTGTATTAGATTAAAAAGTACGTCAGATGAAGATATTATCATATGTAGTATATATAGGAGCCCGTCATCCTCAGAGGGAAATAATTCAAGGATGTTGCGTTTATTTGATATGATAAGTGAACAAAATATACAATATGAACTGTATATATCGGAGATTTTGCAAGGGTAAATTTTTATTTGACCTTATGTAGATAATTAATTAAATGCCAGGGTCACCAGCGCCCAAATACTGGATTGGCATCCGGCACTGAGGCGCAAAAATAATTTTAATAAAAAAAGGAAGGAAGGATTATAAAATTGTCAATATGAATTTTGTATTTTATTAACAACAATTAATAAGCTATGTGCAACAATTATTGGTAAATGCAAAAAGGATTTTTACCCGTAACAACTAGGGTTGAATGTATATAAATGCGAAATTAAATAATGGTACCAGTTTAGCTAATATATACAATCTGTACTAATAATCTGCAACTAATACTAATATGTAACCAATACTAGCCACAATGACAACCTCGTCTGCAAAGAGACAGACAAGAATACTGTAAGTGATATTCCAAAAAAAATGATACATAATAAAAATGACAAAAATTGATAATTAAAATACATATGCTATATAGGCCCAGTAACCTGTGGATGATAAAGTACAGTTAATCCTCATTATGGGATTGTGCTAAGTTGAACAGGAAAACTATTTAAGAAAGTATGTAGGCCACAAATGATTAGTAGGCCATCTGCTAAGAAAATAACATGAAACATAATAGGCTTATAGAGTATACTAAGAAAATTAATGGGCAGGCCTATGCCTCTTCAATATAGTAGGCTGAGGTTAATTATCTAAAACAAAGGCTACAGTAGGCCTCAGCTAGGCTAGAGTAACTTACAATTTTGCTTTTACATAGATAGGCCTAACTTAGTCTAAGATAATTTACAGTATGAATCTTTCAGTACTAATCACAAACAGTATAAGGCTTGTTAATGTCCACAGTATGCGGTATTGCATACAGATATGCAATAGTAAAAAAAAAATAAACATTATGAACAAGAAACATACCGCGAAGAAAATTTTGCTTGCTGACGCCGTGCTTTTTTTGATTGTATATAAAATGTGGAAAACTTGGCGTCCCTTGTGTTGTCGTTGCCAATACATTTTTTTCGCTCAACAATTTTACCAACAAGCCAAAAGAATCCCTAAAAGCAAACTCAAATCTAGTCACACCATGCCTCAAAATTTACATTGTTTAAAAGGCACAAAATATATTTCTATATTTGCTTTGAACTTCTTTAATAATTGCACTTTAATTTTTATTTAAATTTCTATTCATTGGATGTTTAAGAATTAAAATTAATCACTGGACATGTTTAACTGGACATTTAATTTGTATTTATTTATTTAGATTTAAAATATTTCATTCGTGCCAATTTGAGGCAATTTTCATTAATAAAAGATAATCCTGAGGTGCAAGGCACTCAATTTTAATTTACCACATATTAACTGGGATTATATAACTACTAATAAAGACATTGATGACATTCACTTTAAGTTCATAAAGAAAACAAGAGACTGTTATCTAACTCAGTTTGTCGAAACACTAACGCGATATAGAGGATCAGATAAGGGAAGTTTATTAAACCTTGTCTTCAGTAATAACGAGAACTTTGTAATGCAAGTTGATACTTCTCCACCACTTGGCAAAAGCGATCACTGTAGCTTCCATATCAAATGTGATGTGGGTGTAAAAAAGCAGAGCAAAAAAACTAAGATATGTATATGATAAAGGCAATTATCTGAAAATGAGAGAATTAATGAATGACGGATGGCAAGATTTTATTGACATAGACAATGTAGAAGACGAACGGAATTGGATGAAAAATAAGCTTCAGGATGCTATAGACAAATGTGTACCAAAGAGAAAGCTGAACAAGAATAAGAAAGTGTTAAACGCTAAGTTACCGATGAATGGGAAACCATGGAGCAAAATAAAAAGGAAAAAAGATTGTGGAACATGTTAACCCATTTGAAAGAAGTGCTGAGTCAAACACAGAACAAGACAAAGAGGTAAAGGAAATGTAGGCAGGGCCGTAACTAGGGTTTAGAAATTAGTGAGGTCCAGATTTTTTTCGAGCGCGGCGGGACGAGCAAAATTCAGACCAAAATGACATCTACAAACACAACCCAAGCTATACACTAAACACAAAACCTTTGTCTATAATTAAATACTGTACAAAGGGACCTGTTAGCAAAAATACTTTTATTAAAGCTGCACGGAGAACGGTTGTTTCTTTTTTTTTTTTTAGGAAATAATTACCGAGGTCCGGACCTCGGTGACCTCATAGGTAGTTACGGCCCTGAACTGTGTAGGAGAAATACAGGAGAGTCAGTAATGAGGTGAGATTGGAGACTAGGAAACGTGTGAGAAGTAATTAAAAGTGAGGTGACGTGTGTGAGTATATAGGTATATGTATATAGTCTAAAAGTCACTAAACGAAAGCTGAATGGCAACACAAAAGGATAAACAGCGGAACGCGGTCTGTTCGTTTGTTTGGGACGGACTAACAGCATGGTTATTCATATCTGACGAAATCGTTGGTGCTAAGTTTAATTTGGTGATGCTGCTAAAGTGTGAGAATGTAAGCAGGAAGTTGTTAAATAGTATATAAGTGTAGGGGTAATGTCTATAGCTTCTAAATTAGTCAAGTTAGAGTTAGGTAGGTGCTTTGTAGTACGCTGGAAATCTATGCTAGGCCCTAAAGAAGATCTAAGTCAAAGCACCGGTAAGTTCCTTTGTTGTTGTTTAGAAACCTAGTAACTTGGCGGGGACACTAACCCCAAGTTATTACAAAAAGAGAATAGTTAATGAAGTAAAAGATAACCTAAAAAAATTCTGGGGATACGTAAATAGACGAACTAAGTCTAAGTCAGCAATACTTAATCTTTATGCTGATGATGATATGAATGAAAAGACAGAATAACCAGCATAAAGCTGAAACATTAGCAGACTTCTTTACATCAGTGTTTACGAGAGAGAGAGAGGGAGATATGCCTGAAGTGGAGTTGAAGACAGACAGGAAACTTGAGTTCATAGATCTAAGTCAAGGAAAAATCAGGAAGTTTTTGAAGAAATTGAAGAAAAATAAATCCCCTGGCCCAGACCAGTTACACCCGAGAATATTTAAAGAACTGTCACATGAACTTGCCGGACCTCTCTCTGATTTATTTAGTCTCTCTGTGTTAAGAGGAGAAATGCCTGATGAATGGCGATATGCTAACGTAACAGCAATATTCAAGAAAGGAAATAGATGCTATCCTGGAAATTATCGCCCTGTCAGCCTGACCTGTATAGTGGTTAAATTGTTTGAGTTGTTGATAAGAGATTAAATCATGAATCATATGAAGATAAATGGGCTATTTAGCTAAAGCAGTTCGCCTTTATATAAGCGAGATCTACGGTACTGCAGTTGATAAAAGTTTTGGATAATTGGACTGAATCTATAGATAAAGGATGCAGCATTGATGTGGCATAGTGTGACTTTAGGAAGGCCTTCGACAAGGTCCCTCACAATATATTGTTACATAAGTTAAAGATGTATGGCATGGGGAATTAATTATTAAATGGCTCTAGGCGTTCTTTAAGAATAGGAAGCAGCGTGTGATAGTGGAAGGAGAGGCATCTGGCTGGCGGGATGTTCTCTCGGGCATACCTCAAGGAAGCGTCATGGGCCCAGTGCTCTTTGTGTTATATATAAATGATTTACCTAATGTGATAAAGAATGATAGTGACATTTATCTGTATGCAGATGACACTAAAATATTTAAGAGGACTACCTGTAAAGAGGATGCAGATAAATTAATTATAGGGGGATATATATGAAATGAGAAGGTGGTTCGATAAATGGTCACTCAAGTTTCACCCGGCCAAGTGTAAGCATATGCAAAAGGAAATGATAGGATGGACTTCGGAGAAAGAAGGTATAAAATGTTTCTCAAAAAGGACTATATGGTGTATCGAGGCCAAAAAAAGTAACGCGATACGATACTCGATACATTGGCAAAAAATGTACCGCGTTACGATACTAGATATATGAATAAAATATGTATCGCGATACGATATATATATATATATATATATATATATATATATATATAATATATTATTATATATATATATGAAACAACTGAATTACTTTCTATTTTTATTGAATTTTACAAACAGTGACCTCAAACAATTCATCAGACATTATGGGGAAAGATCACTGACTGAGTCCACGATAAAGTATCGCGTTAGTGACACTTATTTGTATTGTATCTTTCGATACGATACAAATGATAAGAATGTATCGTGATACGATACAAATGATAAGAATGTATCGCGATACGATACAAGATACAGAAAATGCATCGCGATACTACGCCACCCTAGACAAGAGTGATAACGAAAAGGACAGAGGAGTGATCATAGACAGTAATTTGAGTTTTGAAAAACACATGGCGGAAAAGATCAACAAAGCAAACAGGATAGTTGTACTCATAAGAGGGACATTCGAATATCTGGATAAAGATATGCTTAAGACGCTGTTTTGTTTCAGTGGTTAGACCTTACTTGGAATATGCAAATCAGGTTTGGTGTCCATATCTCAAGAAACATGTAGAGAGGCAGGGTCGAAAATGGAATTTTTTTTTATTTCTTAAAAAGTACATTACGTGAGAAGTTTCATTTTTTCATCTTAACAAAATATTAAAATATCAAGCATGTGTTACCCCTGCTACCCATACACATACCCCCTCTTTTCTTACCCTCATATTTGCATATATTTAAATGGGAAAAATGTTATTTCTCAAAAAGTACACTATGTGAGGAGTTTTTTTTTACCACTTTAACAGATTAAAAAATCAAGCATGTGCTACCCTACAACCCCTATCACACGCCCCTCCTCCCTTTTTTACCCTCATATTTGCATATATTTAAATGGGAAAAAACATTATTTCTTAAAAAGTACACTATGTGAGGATTTTTTTTATCACTAACAAAATATTAAAAAATTAAGCATGTTCTACCCTACTACCCCCAATATCACATGCCCCTCCTCTCTTTTTTCCCTTTATAAGCACACCGGACAAAAAATTAGTCACCCCTCAGAATGTACCTAATAACGTGTGACGGCGCCTCTGGCCTTGATAACCGCACGAATCCGGCGAGGCAGAGACTCTACGAGGTTGTGCATGTACTGAACATCGATTTGCTGCCACTCGTTCATCAGCCGGTCCCGAAGTTCCGCCAGAGTCCGTGGGTGTCTATTCCTGCGCTTCACTTTCTGTTTCCAGCCTGAACAACACCTTCGACGCATTCAGGATTAAAGGCTTCATTGGACCTGCGATGTACTCGTCGCCTCCCATCATTGGAGAACAAACAAAAACGGGACTCATCGGACCAAATTACCAAATTACACGTTTCCAATCTGCCGCAGTCCAGTTTTTGTGCCTCTGAGCCCATTTATAACGTGCCAATTTGTGACTTGCTGTTAACAGCGGCCTCTTCCGTGGTATCCTGCTCCAGATGTCCATCGCATACAGTTCTCGTCGCAATGTCCGTTCGGAAATTGGTCGCTGGAGAACCTCATTGGTTTCTTGGAGCAATTGTTCTCTGGTTTGAAAACGATTTGCAGTTACTAGACGAGAAACATGGCGGCGGCGGCCCCTATTGTCGAGAATTGTTTTCCGGCCACAGTTACGCCGTCGATTGTCAGTTGATTGCGAACTACACCACTCTTTGTAAACTCGCTGGACAGTACGCGTTGACACACCAACAAATTGGGCTACTTCAGACATTTTGTGTCCGTGGGCTCTGCCAAACACGATGGCTCCTTTTTGCCACTGAGTAACGTCTGCCTCACGACCCATTTTGCAGACTATATCCAACACACTTTGTTCTTCACCACCTCACGAAACAGATCTGATCCTGTGTGCTACGTCACCGCTACTTGTCACTTACCAATGCTACATCAGCGCCCTCTGTGTGACCTTGAACTTCCTACTATCGGTGCTATTAGGGGTGACTAATTTTTTGTCCGGTGTGCTTATTTGCATATGTTTAATGTTGTTATATGTTACATGATAAGTTGTTTGTTTAATGCTTGATATTTTTGTTTCAGATAAATAAAAATAATTTGCATTTGCTTTAATTATAATTTGAATTATTACAAATTACATATAATTTGATTTCTGAATATAAACTATGACTACTAGAAGCAAGTCCTCAAATGCAGCCTTTGGATATCCTACGGAATTCCCAGCAGCCATGACTCCTTCAAAAGCAGATGTTGTGAGACATTACCTTTTTGTGCACCGTCGTGAAGCTAAATCAAAAGGATCAGCAACTGCTAATGATTGTTACAGGGTTGTTGTAAAAGATATTGAAGACTAATAGAAGAAGCCTCAAAATTGAACAAGTTGCCCTTATATCGATGAAATGAAAGTTTTGCCTTTAAAGTAGCTCAGTATGATAATGTTTGATATATTTTCTTGTGAATGCTATGATAAGGGAATTGATAAGAAATCTTGCAGGTGTAAGGATAAAATACCAATGGCAGAATGTGAGTCTTTTGTGGGTCAAAAACAAAGAAAAAATCAGTTAGGACCAATTGATCGCATAGCTAGTTCAACAAAGAAGAGATCTTTAGCAAGAGCCCAAGAAGCACAAAACCGTCAACTAAAAGCTCAAGAAGAAATGACTGAAACCACCAATGTTTTACCATCGGAATTTATAGAAAATACCGAAGAAGACATGGATATAGATTCGGAGAGTCAGGATGTAGATTATGAGGCCGATTTAGAATTGACTGAGAATATTCAGAACAGGCACTCCTATAAAAACCTAGCATTAACAGCAGATCGTTATCGTGTAAGTTGTAGAGCTGCAGCTGCAATAGTCAATGCAGCTTTAAAAGATATGGGGATCCTCAACCACACCAACATGCTTGACAGAAAGAAATTAGAAAGAGAAAGAAATCGCATGGGTGAAACAAATACTTTTAGGTCTAAATCCGAGAATCTGAAGATGGAGTTCCTTGGATTTGATGGAAGGAGAGATAACATTAACTAAAAGTGGAAAGATAAAAGAAGAACACTATGTTATTGTGAAAAAACCTGGAAGCATCTATGTTGACCATGTCACACCAGATAGTGGAACTGCTCGCTGCATAGCAGAAGAGTTGATAACTATTATTACAGACTCGAACAGCACAGATACTATCAACGCTTTACTGTGTGCAGAGCTGGGCAATAAATACATTGAATGTATTTAAATACTAAATACTAAATACATGGGAGAAATGTATTTAAATACTAAATACTAAATACATTTTACGAATGTATTTAGATACTAAATACAAAATACATCAATTGTATTTAAATACATTTGTAAATACATTTTAAATACATACAAATTTTAACATATGCATTCACTAATTCATGAGTAACAACAATATAAAATGCTTGATAAAGGATAAAGAAATAGTACAATCTAATTCCCGATTATATATTTCCCTTTTTAGAACAAAACAAAAACAAAAGAACTTAGAACTTACGATGTTCAACCAGTGACATATTATACTCATTATATCATTCCAAATGAGTAACAATTAATGAGTAGATGAGACATAAACGTAAACATAAGACGTAAACATAAACATAAGGCACCTTACGAATTCTCTTTTATTTCACGGTTGCTGCGGATCAAAACCAATCTTTCAAAAGTTTTGTCTGAAAGAGAGTTTCTTTTGGGAGTTTACACAGCAAGCAGGTGCACTTTACCTTATTACCGTCTTTAGATTTAATTTTAAAGTATTCTCCATCAAACAGAGGGTGCACTAAATTGTTATCTGCAGATATATCACTGTTTGATTCACCGGATTTGCTTGTTGAAGCCATGACACGCACACGATAAAGAAATCAACCGCTTTCGACTAAGAGTGGCACACAACTGATTGAACTGACACGTTGAAACATGAACCATGCTGTACTACACTGTCGACGCGTCATACTGTGCTAAGTGTGCTAGTACAGAACGTGTATTAAACCAGTAAAAGTATTTACATTTTTATATTTTGAGTATTTAAATACATTGTATTTAAATACTCATTAAAGTATTTAAATACTATATTTAAATACATGAAAAACAATGTATTTATAAATACAGTTCTAAATACACAAATGTATTTAAATACGTATTTAAATACAAATGTATTTAAATACTGCCCAGCTCTGACTGTGTGATGGTACTCCTGTAAATACAGGAAAAATTGGTGAAGCTATAAAACTGGTTGAAATTCATTTTAACAGACCAGTGCAGCCGTTGGTGTGCCTCTTGCATTTGAATGAACTGCCTTTTATGCACGTCTACAAAGCCGTTGATGGTAAAACAGCAGGTCCAAATACTTTTGTGGGTTCAATTGGGAATAAACTGAAAACAGATTTAACAAAATTGGAGGTAGTCAAATATTCTCGCGTAAAGGGAAACATTAAAGAAATTCCAGCAAATGTTGTGAAGGAGCTAAGCAGTAATCAAAGATATCTCTGTGATATGTGTCTGGCAGTGCAAACTGGACACACTTCTCAAGATCTGTCCACTCGATCCCCAGGTACCCTTCACCATGCTCGCTGGCTAACTCTAGCCAACAGGGTCCTTCGATTATAATCTCAATGCCAAATCACGATAAAAAACTTCAAGATATAGTCAAGATTATTATGCAGTTCTATGCTCCAGGGTGGTTTTGGATAAAATCTCATCCTAATGCAACTGATGGTGCATATAGCTTTTAGCATTTAATGTGCTTGCTTCGAAATTTAGATGAACAACATAGATCAATCATAGAACCAGTATTAAAGAATAACGCCTACTTTGCCCACCCAGAAAATATACTCATATCAATGGTAACTGACAAGAGACTAGAATTAGGAAGTAAGCTATTCAGAAACTCATCCTTTCAAGAACAGGATTTTCAGGTACCAGAAACTATGAGTTGCCTCGAACCCTCAATTTCCGATCTACTGACTACACCGAGATTGGCGAAAGGCTAATTACTCCTCCACCGCTGCTAAGCAGTTTTAGCGACGATGAGCTCCTACAGGATCGATTTAAGCCATTGGAGATAGCTTCTTTTCCATGCCACAGTCAAAGTGTGGAAAGGGCAGTGAACCTAGTAACAAAGGCATGTCAGGAAAGAATAGGATATGACAACCGTGAAAAGTTTATTTTAAACTTATTACAATCAAGGCGAAAACTGCCCAAGTTTGAATGGAAGTCCCAATGGAATGAGTAAGAAACATATGAAATAAAATTTCCGAATGATATTGAAAATTTCTTCCCTTTTGATGTGATAAGGAACAATGAAAAAGTTAATTGAATTTTAGCACATTTATTATACCTCTAATATTTTCTTTTGAATATATTGTTGTACTTAATTAATTTTCGTAATACTGTACATTATTCAATAAAATATTATAGTTAATAAAGATATATGTCATCAAAAAAACCTGAATGTAGAACATGTCTCGTATAAATGGATATTCTTCAATATAGGTAAAAAGTGAAAAATTGTGCCAGGGGTAGGAGGCTTTAAACAGCGAGGGGGTTCCTGTGTTCCATTCAAACCTCTCACAATATGTACCTTTCCAATATAAAATTTCGACCCGGCCTACTGTACAATCTATAGACACATGGAGTTACATACAGGCCTGCGCAGCTCTTTCCATGAAACTATGTGGCACCCGTGTTACACAAACGATTTTAATGAAATACTGCTATTGCCTCCAGTGCAGAGGGGTTATTATGGGAAACAAATGTCGACGCGAAAATGTTGTTCCTTCAAGTATCGAAATATAAACCAGGTTGTACTAATCTCCTCCAAGAAATGAATATGCGAAAAAAATCGACACCATTGCGAGTGTTCAAATAGCAACTAAAAGAAGATATGGTGAAGGAAATTAAAATTATATTATTTTTTCACAATTTGAATAATGACAGTTACATTTGCGGTCCGTCATATTATTAATTACGCCAAGAAATTCATATTTGGCAATCCTATAAAAAAGTAGACAAAGGTCAACGCAGTTGAAATGGCAACAATCAAAGAAAAACAGCTGTCGTCTTAAGACTATCACAAGTACGAATTTCATACTATTTTTTAATGAGATTTAATGAGAGGTGGTGCAGTTCCTTCTGAAACCAATTAACTCCTACTCCTATATTAACGGTTAAGTTATTTAACAAATGTAATAAGTATACAATATAAACACATTTCAGCTACGATGTATACACGTCGCAACATCACTTGTCATTTGATCAGCGAAGTTAACCAACGTTGGGTCTGCTCAGTAGTTGAAAATGGCGTCCGTACTCTACATTAAGATTCTGTTGAAATTCCTGGTTCAGACCTCACATCAAAAGTTAAATACAAGATATCGCTATGTTTGGTTTCTCAAAAACATTCCCACAATCAGCAACGAATATATTAAATTCCCATATCGGAATACGATCTTCTTAACCGTATTCATTCATCAATACACTTCATAAAAAATGCTTTGTATGAATTGGTCCTCAATTAAACCATCCCTTATATCTCCAGTCTAACTTCAGAGTAGGTTAAGCCTTGCCTAGTAGGGTCAGCCTGGAGACTCCGCATATGGTCCAGAGTGGGTAGAGTAAATTGAGGTCCACAGTAGGATTCCTCACAAAATTAGGTTAAGGTAATTTACTGTAGCCTTTGTCAAACTATAAATTAATGCTAGGTCTCTCAGACCATAATGTAAGCCTAATCTAACTGGACCTAGTTTAAACTGTTATCACTGAACTCGGACTTAGAAATATAATGGTTCACTTACCGAGTGTTATTAGATAAGTTCTGGTCTCTTCAGCCAGGCCTAGTTTTGTCCAGGAGTTCTTCTCCTTTCTGTTTAATTTAGGTAAGCGCACTTTAAAGCTGGTTCTTCTTTGTTCCGTTTCAAGCCCCCGCTTGCCATACCGCTGTTACCGCATATGTCGCCTTTTTCTTTTTTTGTCCAGCATTTTTTCGTTGGTTGGTCGATCGGTAGTGTCATTATACCAATACTACCGAGTACGCTTTATCACACATTATATAAATACTAGTGCGGAGATTAACTTTGGTCACCAATCGATTGGTTTCATCCACCCAGTCACTGACATAAAAGGAGTTTAATAATTGTTAGATTAACTACCTACCTACTCAGCGAGCGATTTTCGTTACCTCCAAACTACCCACACGTATCAGTTTTCCATATACTGGGGGCCTCCAGAGATAAAAAGCTTGGTGTCATTGTCACCAATTTTTATGTCTGAGTGTAGACTAGCTAACTCTTTGATTGTAAATGCATGTTAAACCGATTAACAGGGACTACTCTCATCTTCTCATGGAGAAGATGTAGCATTTAATTAGAAGAGAAAATATACATCCACAACATGAAACTGTTCATGGACTTTGCCATAAGAAAAAGAAGTGAAAATTAGAAAGATGAAATTACAATTTCCCAGCGTCTATTTTCTTCTGTAAAAATTGTCACGCTTTTAAAGCGGTTTGTCGCTGTGTCTGTCAAAGTCGTAGTAGGATGTGTTACCACTCCTACTGTCGAGGATAGAGTACCGGAAGTCCAGTGTCCCCACTCTCCAGGGCCGGATTAACCATTAAGCAAAATAAGCCCGTGCTTAGGGCATCAAGGGAAGGGGGGCACCACAGAAATTTTCCATTGTCGGATTTACCATGGATTTATTATACTATTATAATCGCGGCTTATAGCCTATAAGCTGTTGAAAACTGAATTATATATATTCATTTTCTTTTCTAAGTGATGTGCCACATAATGTCACCACTTCATCATCTACTGAAATTGAAAGGTATTCTCAGGGTTGTAAAAAGATGATTGATGCTTACCCAGAGGACTTGAACACTAATTTCTCTGCTGAGCTTCAGCAGTTTCACTCATATGTGTGCCATAAGTTAAGTGCAAAAAAAAATGTAAAAACAAGATTCAGTCATGCTGAACTTTATAAAAGAATTGTAGAAGACAATATTGAGTGTGCCTTCCCAAATGTAGAAATTGCCTTTCGTATTTTTTAACATTAATGGTCACAAATTGCTCAGCTGAGCGTTCATTTTCTCAGTTGAAGTATATTAAAAATACCAACAGAACAACTATGCAACAAGGCAGGCTGGATGCCTTATCTCTACTAAGTATAGAAGCAGATGTGTTACGTAAGATTAGTTTTGAGGATCTGATCAAAGACTTTGCAATTAAAAAAAGTAGGAGAAAACTTTTCAAATATAAATGAAGTGGAAGTATACAAAAATAAACATTATTTTCCATCTTACTGTAAGTTCTGTTTCATTTCAAAAAATAAAATTTTATTTTATGGTTTATTTTGTTTATATTTTGAATTACATATATATGGGGCACCAAAATCTTTTAAGTGCTTAGGGCCTCTAAAGGTCTTAATCCGGCCCTGCCACTCTCCAGTCGTTATTGTCGGTGGAGTTAACTTCCCAAAGTCCATTGTTTTGGGCCCAGACTCTAGGAGGTACAAAAGAAATGTCTCTTGTTGTGTCACCCATTCAAGTCCTTAATTTGACCACTCTTGTTACCCCGTCTACCCCTGGTTTGAGCTCTAAAACTCTAGCCAGAGGCAAGTATTTTCTTACGGTATTGTCGCGTATTAGCACAAGGTCTCCTACCTTAATTGTGTCAGACCAGTCATTCTTAGTCATTTGTTTATGAATCTCCCTTAGACCCGTCAAGTACTCAGTTTTCCATTGTTTAATGAAATGAGCTTTAACTCGAGTTAAGTACTGTAACTTAGTCTGGAGTTCATCAAGTCGTTGAGTCCAATTTGGGTCTTCCGAAGAATCTATATTGTAGTCCGGCAGAACACTTATTAGTTCTTCCCGAATCTAGTGCCGTCTTAAGGATATTGTGGGCCCTGGGCTAAGCGTAAATTGGAAGCCCACCCACAAATGTCACACAAAAAATAAAAATACAGAAAAATGAGACAATGCTAAATGGATTATGTTTTTTATTGAACATTCAAATCTTTTTATTTCATTTCGAAACAAATATTTCAGTTGTCTACTATTCTACATACGTCTCTTTCTTGTTCTTCTATTAGTAAAATCACAAATAATGTCGACGAAATCAAGTTTAGAAAGTATAACCGATTTGATTGACATCAAGAAGAAAGTGTTCAGTCTTTGTTGAAGCATTCAACTGCGGAGCTGTCTTAGTAAATTTCATCTTCAAAAAAGTTTTCATATTTGCAATTTGTGACCATCATTGAAAGGAAAATTCGTAATGCAATTTCAGTGTTAGGAAATGTTGCTTCCAGTTTGTCATGCTTTAACGTTGAATAAATACTGGAAAGTGATTGCTCTTTTACCTTTGATATACTGTATAATGCTTAAATTGCTGACACTCAGATATAAGTTCTTCTTTCTCCAAATCTTTGTTGTAAATTAAGGAAAGTCATCCACAATTTTCAGTAATTTCAGCGGTATCCATATCATTAAGTTCCTGGAGGAATCCAAAATGCTTGTTAAATTCTTCGTATGCTTCAGTTCGTTTTTTCAAGTTAGACATCAGTGAATCAATGATTGGTAGGTACGTTTCAACTTGGAATTTATAACTACCTTGAAGAAAGGTATTACTAGCAGCTCCGTCCAAAAAAGTACTACTTCAACTCCATTTTTTGTGCGTTTACTGATGTCACTATAATGAGTATTGGGACATTTCCTCTTTGCTTTGCACTCATATTCTTCAAATTGGTTTCTTAGATCCTGAATATAAGACAACAATGACCGAAGAATGCGAACAGCAACAGATAAGTTCAAATCCTCTTTTTGCATAATTTTATTTGTTTCATTAAAATAGTTATGAATGTTTCCATAAAACTGTCAAGAAAAATATCTCAAACTTGTGCATTTGCTTTGAGATTTTCAGCATCATATGTTGTTTTCCTTGTTTAACAATTATCATTAATCAAAGTATGTGTTCTTATTTTTTTTATTGGGTTCAAAATCCCAGCTGAGCCGTGAACGGCCAAGCTCTGAAGGGCCAGTTCAACCTACAGCCCAAGTTAAGCTAGATTAAAAACTTACGGACTTGGAGGTCCTATTAGGTCCTACCTCAGGGTTGCTGACTCGATGTGGGCCTACCTTAGGCCTCAGTTGCATGAATTTAAGATAAAAAACAAAAGGGGCACTATTTATGTCTTCTTTCTAAACCTTGCAACAATCTTGTATCTAAACAACGAAACTGAATTGCAAGAGAGCTCTCTATAAGATCACACCCTGTAAGTACCGCATTCCACAAACGAGTAGTAAAGACGACCAGCGCCCCAAAAAATGATGCTACAGAAGTGCCCAAACAATGCCACAAGAGCCCAAAAATGCTAGCTCTAAATTAAGTGAATTTTTCACTAACCTTACAATTATGAGATGGATATATATACACCTTAACTTAATATATACAAGCAATGCTGCATCAATCAGCTTAGTCATCATATCACCTTGGGACAACAATGGTTCTTCCTCTTCTAGATTTTCTAACAGTATGAAGAGCTGTTTGGATCTCATCACAACATCATTTTGAACCGTGACTGCATTGGCACATGCAGACCATCCAGTTCCAGAGTTGTTTTACAATTTTATTTATTACGGCCGAGAGAAGAAACCAACACTTGCTAGCACTACTGCGAGAGCAGAACCAACTGCTTGGGGAGGAGGACTAATTGCTGGGAAGTTGGTTTAACAGTTTTGGGGGAGCAGGATAAATTACTAGTTGGGGAGGTTCTAACTTAAAAAGGTTATACAAGTTAATATTCAGTAGATCACCATACTTATTCTTACCCTTTTGATTAAAATGTAGCCCATCCGAGCCAAAGCATTCTTAGTTTCAGAAAAATTTAGGCCAAAATCGACAAACTTTATTCCTTTTTCCTCGCAAAAGCTTTACTTAAGTACAGCCACCAGCACGCATTCTTGGAAGAATTCCGACAACCATTTCCATGTCTATCTTCTCTTTAACCGATTAGGCTCTTAAATTCTTTTACAATGGTCTCTGTCTGCCTTCCTGTCCCTCCCTGAAAAAGAGTCATTGTTATGAGCATCCCAGCTAACAATTTTACGTAGATACAACGTTCTCACAAGGTTGCATTTTAGCACCGTGACGTAGATACAACGTAAATTTGTGTGGTCCCAGTTTTGTCTTCACAACGTTGTGATATTACAAAAGCTTTACGTAGACACAGCGTTGTCTCAACGTCTCAAGAATAGAATTTGGTCCAACAAAGGGGCACTATTTGAAATAGTAGTATGCCGTATGTAACTCCGTCACAAATTCGTAACAAAAGAATAATGGAATATGAAACTATATATACCATATATGGTATGGATGTAAAACCTTACGTGTAAACAATATCTATGAAACATACAAAAAATTATGTCAGAGATTTACTTGTACTTCACGTGTATACAACGTCATTATGTAATGTTAACCCCTCCGTCTATGGCCTGGGTTGGTTCGAAGTCGATGGGGGGTTCTAGTTAGATGGCAGCAACGGATGTTACTTGCAGTAGTTTTCTTCTATATTACTCTTCGAGTTCTTCTATAGTGGCTCGGAGGATTCTGGGAGGCTTACTAAATTCTCTGAAGATTCCCGGATTCTTCTTATAACGTATCGGGAAGTTTAATGACTAAGTTCTCTGAAGAGAGCAAGGCTCGAAGAAGATAAAGACTATTTCTTACTGTAATTTACTGCTAAAATGTACAGGTAGTGCTTAGCCTTCGAATAGGATTCTGAATGAATATGGGAGATTATTGGGGTTTATATACCCCGATTTTACTAACATCATCATTATTAAATGTTGAAGAGGTTGTATTACTTTTGCACAATAGTTAAAACATAGTAATTTTTTTTTGTTGTGACAATGGTTAAACAGATAAACAGGATATAGGAAGAGGAAGCCATATTTTTGGCTTAAACCGCATATTTTTAGATCTGCTGGTTTTCCTGATCCGCCGAGTTAATTAGAACGGAAATTGAACTATGAATTTTTATATTAAGATATGCATATGAACAAATATTAAAAGTTTAAGGCAAGACATGACTTCATCTTTTATAACGAAGAGAGAATGCATCTAATCTAAAAAAATTATTAAGAAATTTTGAAAAGAACAAGTCACCAATTATTTGGCAAAATAGGAAGCAATTCCAAAATTTATCCCAACAAAAATAATAATAAAAAATAATAATATCGTCGAGTAGAAATTTCTAAATGGCGACATAATGTCGGGTCGTATATTCAGTACAATCTAAGTACATCACTGAGTACGTTGTAATTTTGGTTTATTACAATTTTTATTATAATTACCAATTAATTCACATTCACTTATTATCGTTAATTACAGTTTCATTAAAGTACATTAATTACATCATTTTAAATTATTACAGTTAATTATAGTTTCATTAAAGTACATCAATTATATTATATTAAAATATTAGTTAATTACAATTAAACAGTTAACTATAGCTTTTTGTTTTGTTTTTTACAGTGTTTTATATTTATAACACAAAGTACATGGGCACATACGGTATATATATATATATATATATATATATATATATATATATATGATGAATAAAACCACGAAGGAAAGGAAACACAAAATGGTGCTCAAGTCATTAGACGAAAGCGCTTGAGCACCATTTTGTGTTTCCTTTCCTTCGTGGTTTTATTCATCATAAATATTTTTCACGTGTTACCTTCGTGAAATAATTTTCATATATATATATCAGTGGCGACTCCTGCACTCGGGCTTCTCGGGCTGAGCCCGAGAGGCGAGGGGCAAGGAGAAGCATGAGAGATTAAATTGTGTATTTATAGATTTGTTTTAAAAAAAGTTTTAAATACAAATTGAAAAGTGGTTTTTGGCTGGTAGTATGTTACTATTTTTCTGTCTAGCCTTCGCCACGCAAGCAAATTTTGAGCGCATTTAGATACCCTTACTATCTATAAAAAAACTATATTGACACATTAAGTTTTCGTGTAATCTTTCAAGATCCTTTACTCGGGCGCAAGACATTACGCCCGAGAAAGTATAAGTAATATCGTATATTTAAAGTTCTTTTAATGAATAATTATTTGCTCGTATACGGTTACATAATAGTCCTTCTTCTAATTCTTATTAAATAAAATATGTTTTTCCTCCTATTAATTTTTTTTATAAAGCAAAAAACATTTCAACTCGGGCTTATATCTTTCGGCCTTGTAGAGGCACAATTTTTAATTCTGGCGATACATGGTAACGTTTTACATTTCGATAAGCATGCCTTCAACTGCCTTGGGCGGCGGTGCAGTTTGATTTTTGCTTTTCTTAAATAATCTGATTTATTTTTAATATTACAAGTATTCTGAGAAGTATAGCCCACCCATGGGCAAAAAGGAATTACATGACCGAATATTAAAGGAATTTGCTTTAAAACCAAGACGCTTGGACTTTATGTTCAAGTAAATAAAATTCAAATAATTTTTTTTACCGAGGTATGTATTTATTTATTTATTTTATTAATAATCTTAAGTTATTGTCATGCATTTAAATGTCGGCTCATATGTAGACTTGAAAATTTAAAGAAAGCCCGAGTAGTCTTGAAGAGCTGAAGTCGCCACTGATATATATATATATATATATATATATATATATATATATATATATAACACGCATAATAGTTTTATAAATTCGAATCAGAGCGAGAGGAGATTTTTATCTTCGAAGCTCTCGCTTCCGCTGTGGTTAGCAGAATTCGAACACTCGCATAAGCATTTATGAGATTGCGTGAAATTAATTAATTTAAAGAAAAAAATAAAAAATACATGTGAACGTATGTATATGTAAGTATGAATTGAACAACAGATAACTTGCGTTGTGCGAGTTTGGTCCCTATGTAAAAATTAATAATTGAATATAAAGATCATACAGGAATTATTCATTTTTACAGGGCTCTCCCCTCTAGAATATTACTACGATAATATAACAGCCTAACTAATGCTAACTAGGTGATAACCATTCGTGTTATAATATAGATTTATATACACAACATTAGTCGGGGTGGCTAAGTCTAGTTCACGTGGTCTGAGTACGCACTCTTGGTCGTGCATAAATAGTTTCACGTGGTGCGGTGTTTCTTGTTTTCCTTTGTTCCAAGAACGATCTTTTTATCACAAATATACCGAGGATAATAGCACATACAATAATGATACTAACGGCAAAGGTTGAGAAAATTGTTACAGGTAGTATTTGTAAGAGGTTATATTTTGGTTATCATCCGAAATTTTAAACCGACTTAATTGATCATTCCATTCAGGGGGCATGTAGCTCGGGGGGAATGGTTACAGGTTTCATGGAGAGATTTAAGATCTCTATGACGGGTTTAAATTTAATTTGCGACGGGAAGGGGTATGAATCATTAATGGTAACTTTGTACGGGTTGTATATTTGGAAGGTTTTTGAACGCAAGGAGCAACCAATTGGTAGCCGAATAACCATAGGGATTGTGATGAGGGAATAATTTGACGGACACTCGAGAGTAGCGGCAGTCCTGTTCGCGAAAGAAACCCAGATATTTGGTCCAATTCGTAGTTGAACGGTTTTAGAGGAATGAAATTTTGTAAATGAACATACCGGGGCATGCCGGTCACGAATTAAGTCGATAAAGCAAGACCTAGTAGTTGGAAGAATGACTGGTTTGAGTGAAGGGCAAACGAGTTGTTTATTTTGTTGCGGGAATCGGCAATGCCGGACGTCGCTATCTGACATCATAGAATAGGCTGACAGATCTTTGGTGAGGAAAAGGTAAGGTGGTACGGTGGGTAAATACAATCGATAGACATTAGAGTTGTTTTGGTAGGGTGTTGGGAAAGGGTGCAATTTATATAAGTCATAAGTGAGTACATCGAAAAATGGTACAATTATGAGATATGTAGGGGCGTGGTCCATGTACAGTCCAGGTGTATTCTAGAAATTGGGGGGAATTAGTATGGTTAGTGGGAATATGGGTGATAATTTTAATTGTGTCTGGGCGGCGTAAATCATGGACTGAAGTGTTTCCCATGGTATTAGGGTGGAAAGAGTGATTTTTTCCATGAGCTAGCTGGGTTGCACGCAAAACCTTGGAATGAATCGTAATTATTTGTTGTAAATACTTATCGATTAGGGTTACTTGTAGGTTAATTATCTATTAATTCTAGATATCTTTTGTGTTCTTTGTATTGAACTAACAGGGATTCAAGTATGTGAATCTGTCCGAAAGGGCGTGGAGGAAGCGATTGTTTTCGTGTAGTGACCTAATAGTTTGTTCTAACATGTGTCCATCGTATTGCTGATCCCGCGCGAAGAGATTCAATTTGAGTTCAATTTTAATATCTTCTTCGGTTGCAAATCCGAATAAACCCTTGAATATTTTTCCTCCTATATCTGTTAGTCCCCTTTTACTTCTTTGATTAAATTTTTCCGAGTTTTGAGTTTTCGTTTGTATCCATGGTAATGCTAACATTTCTGATAGGGTGCGTGTTGTAGTCTGAATATTTTCGAATGTATTTTCTAATAGAACGCGACTAATCTGGTCGGTTCCCAGGACATTTTTAACAGATTCCTGAACTTTACTTTCAAACGTTTTTATTTGGGTTTTTATCTGAAGGAGATTGATTTTAATTCTAGCATGGGGTTGCAAATTGATAAAAAGGTCTGCGTGTCCTTTCAAAAATTTACCTTCTGCAAGCTTTCTAAAACAACTCCGGTAGAAATTTTAATGCTAGGGCTACAAGAGTAAATAATTTGGAAAATTATAAGGGGGACAATTTTATTCATTTCTACGCCTTAGGTTATACGGAGCTGGGGGTGACCGTGTGGATACTTGTGTTCGTGGACGAAGGGGTCGGCCTCGTTTTGGTGGCAATGGGAGTTGACCGTTAAGCTCGGATTCTGAGCGGGTTCGTTTCTTATGTGAAGGTTCTAGTTCACGTGGTTGATGCATTTGCGGGCGGTATGTAGGGTCCGTGCGTCGATCATCAATCGGTGTGGGTAGTGACCGAGGAGATGGTGGAGTTCCACTGAGTGATCCTCTCGAAGGAGTTTTTCCAGGGTCTGAGTCCGATGGGACTCTTGGTTCTGGGGCCTCCTCCTGTTCAGAGATTGGCTCGAGTACTGGTGGTATTACGAGGTACCAATCTTCGTCATGGGTAGTGGTTCCCGCGGTGACCACTTCAATTTTTTGAGCCCTGCTCGATTTGTTAATACCTTGATCTTTCGAAGGATAGGCGACTCGAACGCCTGGCAGCTGTTTTTTGGGAAGGTGTTGTTCGGCAGCTATTTTCAAATTGTCATCGTGAATGATCTTTAGTTTGGAATGATCTTTAGTTTGGAATGATCCCGGAGGTCGAAGATTTCATAATGATTTTTTCGAGGTTTTTCATAATCCTATATGGGCCATCCCATTTTGGTTTTGGGTATAATTTGCGATGAGCACTTGGCGGTTTCACGCTCTTCAGATAACATCGCATACCGACGATTATAGTCCGTTGACGGGGATGATGCCTATGTTGCTCTTGCTCCATCCGTTGGTTTCGTTGGTCTAGGGCATAGCGGATTATGTAAAAAATCTTGAAAGATCGTTCAGCTAGTTGCTGATTTGCTTCTGCCATCTCGGAAGATGTTAGAACTGCCGGGTCGATTTGGTCGGGCAAATCAAAAGGTAGACGCTTGTCGTAGTGATGTAGGACGAAATGAGGGGTGTCTCCGATGGACACATTATAACCATTGTTGATGGCTGTTTGTACCATGGGAAGGGAATCATCCCATGTACGGGAGGATGCATCGACAACGTGGCGAAGGGCTTCTAAGATCTTTCGATTGTGCCTTTCCACTAAGCCGTTTGCCTGCGGATGGTACGCCACAATGTGTGTGTTTTTAATTTTACACATGTTACAGAGTGACTCGAACATTTTGGACGTGAAACTAAGAGCGTTATCCGAAATTAGGACCTAATAGGTCGGAAAGGACTATATTCATCAACCTAGAGAAATTAGCAGGCCCATTTCGGACTCCGAAAGTTAAAACCTGGAATTCGTAATGGCCTCGGTTAGTGGAGAAAGCAATCAATGCCCGAGATTCGGGACCGACCTACATTAGCCAATAACCGGATGCTAAATAGAGGGATGAAAAGAAGTTAGCCTTCCCTACGTTCAGAATTGTTTCCTGCATGTATGGAATAGGGAAACGGTCTGGGATGGTAATGTGGTTTAGGCGTCTAAAATCTATAAAAAGGCGAGACGTTCCGTCCTTTTTTGGAGACAAGAATCATAGGAGCGGACCAGGGACTAGCTGAAAGCTGAATGACATCCTGCTCCAACATGTCCGTGATGTTTCTCAATAGTGACTAATTGGGAATGTGGAACCCGATAGGGAGGAATGAAAATGCGTTTGGAATTGGGTTCCAGCTTGATTTCAAAAGGGACCAAATTAGTTCGGCCCAGAGGATCTCCTTTTAGGGCAATCACATCTCTATTTCTTATCAGGAAATCGAGAAGTGATTCCATTAGTTTGGGATCCTGTAAGGCTGGTGACTCCTGAAGGGAGTGCTCCAGGCATTTCTTATATTCTTCTTTCATTACTGAAGGGTTTAACTCTAAGAAACTGGAAACACGATTTATTCTACTGGTGGGGAAATCTGAATTTATTTCTACTGTGGAAACAGTTCCTATTTTCTGATTTGAAGTTAATTCGATAGGGCTTTTTCCTTTGTTTAAACAAACAAAAGGGATAGCTGAATTCTGACTCTGACTAAGGACTTGGACAATAAGAACATCTCTTTTGAAATTGCTCTTCTCTGTAATCTGAGTACGCTCTGACTCTAATAATTTTCCTTGACTGTCGACTACTTTTGCTAGGAAACAGATCTTCTCATAAGGTGCTACTGTTATATGCTCGGTAGGGCATATGAAAAATTGAGAATCTGACTCTGGTTCGGCGACTAAAATTTGCCTTATGGGCTGAACTGAAACTGGCTGACTGGAAACTGACTGTGTTGATCCAACTGGATTCAACAACTGGAACTGATTACTCTGGGGTCTGATTTCTGGAGCGGTTGTCCCTCTGGATGCAATCGACTGACTTGAACTGCTATCAAGTGGAGGGGGTTTCCTATTTCTTTCGGAAATCTGAACTGAACTAATTCTATTAGCATTAAACTGTCTGTTATTCTCAAGGAGATGGTGTATCCCATTGTAGTGCCTTGCACCACAAGATTATTCTTTATTAGTGAAAACTGCCACAAATTGGCATGAGTGAAATATTTAAATCTAAAATAAATAAATAAATAAATAAATAAATACAAGTTAAATATGTCCAGTGATCAAATTTAATTCTTAAGAATTCAGTGTGGTGTGACTAGACATGAATGGGCTTTTAAGGATTATTTTGGCTGGTTGGTAAAATTATTAAGTAAAACAAACTTGTGTGCAACGACAACACAAAGGACGCCACTTTACACATTATATTCGAAATCACCCCGCCAGCAAGCAAAGTTCCTTTGTGGTATGTTTTGTATTTATAATATTTATTCTTTACTATTTCATATCTGTATGCAATACCGCATACTGCAGATACTAACGCCTTATACCATTTGCAATTAGTACCAAGATTCATACTACAAATAGTAATGTAAGATTCATATAATAAATTACCTTAGGCTAAGTTAGGTCTAGGCAAAAGCCAAATTATAACTCTAGCCTAACCGAGGCCTACCATAGTCTTTGTTTTAGATTAACCTCAGTTCAATATGTTGAAGAGGCAAAGGCCTGCCTATTAATTTTCTTAGTATATTTTACTTTACTTTATAAGCCTATTATGTTTCAAGTCATTTATGGCCTACTAATCATTTGTAGCCTACATACTTCCTTAGTTCTCCCATTCAACTTAACACAATCCCATAATGAGAATTAACTGTAATTTATCATCCACAGGTTACTGGGCCTATAAAGCATATGTATATTGATTATTAATTTTTGCCATTTTTATTACTCTTTTCTCCAAAATATTACTTACAGTATTCTTGTCTGTCTCTTTGCAGACAAGGTTGTCATTGTGGCTATTATCTTTGTTATTATTATTATTATGACTATACTATTATTATTACTGTATTATTATTCATTATTATAATCAGTATTATTTGCAGACTGTTATATATTAGCCAAACGGGCCATTATTTAATCTCGCCATTATAAGTCCATCAAAGTTGTTACGGGTAAAAATCCCCTTTGCATATACTCATTAATTGTTGTCAATAAAATATAAAAATTCATATTGATTTAATAATCAGTCCTTCCCTTCTTTTATTAAAATTAACTTTGCGCCGCAGTGCCGGATGCCAATCTAGTACTTGGGCGCTGGTGACCCTGGCATATAGTTAATTATCTACGTAAACTTGTAAAGGTCTAAATAAATAAAACCGGACTCTTACAATTGGTGACCTCCTGGAGTGACCAAACACCGTAATTTATGCAAAAATTTCTAAAAGTTTTTTCTCAATTTTTGTCAATATATTCAGTCTGCATCTATAATTTTATTAAATTCACTAGTACAAAGCACTCACCTGTACTGGAAGTGTATTCTATTGCAAAATATATTCCTTTTATTTTGCCTTTTTATAAATTTAGCATTTTCTAAAGTTTTTTTATGCAAATTTACTTATATTTTGCAAACAGCCTATACGCAGACTATTTTTCTGCTAATATTGGGCTACATCATAAAAATTTTTTTACTTATCTTGCAAATAGCCTATACGCAGACTATTTTTCTGCTAATATTGGGCTACATCACAAAAAAAAAAAAAAAAAAAAAAAAATTTTTTTTTACGTAATTTTTTGTTATTGGTATTCATAACTCTAATTGAGTCTCATACTCAACCAAGCTTACCTGAAGCCATTAATTGCATTCAACAACATTTGTTGAAATCTTGTCAGTTTGTGACACATTTTAAATTTTTTTTAGTACCTTGTAACAAATAATAGCCACAATGACCAATAACAACCTAGGGTCATCCAATGGTGGTACTCCAAATTCACCACCTATAACGGACTTTCTCACAATGTATCAGCCTACCACTCCACAATTCACCGCTGAAGAGCCTGGAATCTTTGTGAGTCAACTGCGGGATTATTTTGAGATAAAAGGAGTTACGGACCCACGAACCAAGTTCCTTGTCACAAAGAACCTCCTGCCTACACATATACAAAGTAGTGCGGGATGTAACTCTATTGCCTCCGTCTGACCAAGCTTTTGAGAGCCTCCTCAGCGAGTTAGTCAGGAGACTCGGCCAATCAGAAGAAGAGCGACTCAATGCTCTACTCAAGGACCAAGTTCTTGGGGATCAAACGCCAACAGCCTTCCTGAGGCATCTGCAAGACCTGGCTGGACAGACCAATGAAGACGATAAAAACTCACCCTTAATGCGACGCCGCTTCCTCAATGGTCTCCCCACTGCCCTACGACCAATGCTCCGTTGTATGCCAGATGATACAGACCTCCTCACTATGGCCAAAACAGCTGATAAGATGATGATTGAAATCCACCTTGGCCAAGTAGATAACCACACCCATCACCCCCAAATCTGTGCCACGCAGGACGACAATCTGAGTCCGCACAATGTCTTAAAGTATCCAACGAAATTCTACAAACAATTAAAGATGAATTTAAAGCTCTCCGAATAGAGCTAGCTAACAACAGGGAACGAGAGAGAAGTTCTTCAAGACGAGGACGACCCTCTGGTCCAAATAGAGCCTCCCAATATGAACCTGGACAACGCCTCGTTCTACTACAACCACAGCCACCGCAAACAGGTCAGTTGGTTGCTCCTAATCAAATCTATTAGCCTTACCTCATCCTCAATCCTCAATCCCCACTACTCAGCCTCATTCTCAACCTATTTCCTTACCTCAGTCTACTGTTCATACCCCCCTTGCTGGTATCATGAAAAGTTTAAAGATCGTGCAACGCGCTGTCTCACACCTTGCCCATGGACTCCTAATCCTCCTTTAAACTAACCAGGCTGGTGTCACAGGCGTCTGACGCTACAGCCTCTCCTCCTATCCTTCTTCAACTAACCCTATTCCACTACCCTCATTTAACACTGTCAACCAACACCTACGTACGCAAGTAAAGTTAAAGAATCGCAACCTACTTATTCAACCACAACTAATTTAATACCCAACTAATTCTCAAATACAACACAAACTCCTTCCCACAGCAATACTAACCTTCTCCACAAAAATTTAATGATTCACAAACTACTGCACCACCTGGTCCAACGTTCACCTTGCATGATCCACTTTCAGGCTATGCATTCCTTATTGACACTGGAGCTCAATACAGTGTTATTCCTGCAACAGCCGCAGACCGTGCAAACGGACCTTCTCCTTTCATTTTACGTGCAGCTAATTCTTCATCTATTCACACTTATGGACGTCGTTCTATTTCAGTTTCTCTTGGACTTAGACGTGTTTTCCGCTGGATATTTCTTGTCGCGGATGTATATACCCCAATGTTAGGCTCTGATTTTCTTTCTGCTAATGATTTATTAGTTGATGTTCGTAGAGCACAATTAATTGATAATGCACACATCTTTCAGTAATTGGTTCTCCTACCGTGCACCCCTCTTCATTATTGGCAAGTTCTCTGCCACAGTGCTCACCTGCTATAGAGCAGCTCCTAAATGAATTTTCTTCCCTTACTCAACCCTGTTCTAAGGATACCCCTATTAAACACTCTGTTGTCCACCGTATTGATACGGTAGGCTCACCTGTTTTCACCCGCCCACGTCGCTTAGCTCCAGATCGTCTTGCAATTGTGAGACGAGAGTTTGAACACATGCTCGAACTCGGTATTATACGGCCTTCAAGTAGCCCGTATGCCTCTGCTTTACACATGGTCCCAAAACCTACACCTGGAGACTGGCGTCCATGTGGAGATTATCGTGCTTTGAATGACAACACGATTCCAGATCGCTATCCCCTTCCTCACTTACACGATTTTACTTCTGCTCTCCATGGCACCACAGTATTTTCACGCCTTGACTTGGTGCGAGCCTTTCATCAAATTCCTGTACACCCTGAAGACATACATAAAACTGCTATAACAACCCCTTTTGGGTTATTTGAAATGACAAAAATGCCATACGGACTGCGTAATGCGGCCCAAACTTTTCAACGCTTCATTGATGAAGTGTTGAGAGGTCTCTCCTTCACTTTCACATATGTCGATGACATTCTCATCGCAAGTTCTTCTCCCTCAGAACATATTCAACATTTACGCTTAGTTTTTTCTCGGTTGGCAGAATATGGTGTATTGCTAAACCCTGAAAAATGTGTCTTTGCTGTAGATGAACTCACCTTCTTAGGACACAAGGTTACTTCGAAGGGCATCTCTCCTCTCGAAAATAAAGTATCTGTGATAAGGTCTTTCCCACAACCGCAAACTCAAAAGCAACTTCGCCGCTTCTTAGGGATGGTAAACTTCTACCATCGCTTCATTCCTCAGTGTGCAAACATTCTTGCACCCATAACCTCTCTTCTTCGCCAATCAAAAAGGGGCAGATCCACTGTAGTTTGTGGAACCCCGAAGCTACCAATGCTTTTTCACAAGCAAAAGAGGCTATAGCACAAGCTACATGCCTTGTTCACCCTCAACCAGACGCTCCTCTGAACTTAGCCACTGATGCCTCTGACGTTGCCGTGTCAGGAGTGCTCCAGCAGCTTGTTTCAGGCGTTTGGGAACCTCTCGCATTCTTTTCACGCAAGCTCTCACCTTCACAAATGAGGTACAGCACTTTCGGTCGAGAGTTGCTGGCGATATACCTCTCCATCCGTCATTTCAGGTCATTCCTGGAAGGACGTGACTTTAGCATTTTTACGGATCATCGTCCGTTAATATTTGCTCTCCATTCTCAATCAGACTCTCATGCTCCTACTGAGAGAAGATACCTTGATTTTATTCTTCAATTTACTTCAGACATTCGACACATTTCAGGTTCTTTGAATGTTGTGCCGGATGCGCTGTCTCGCATCTCAGCAATTTCTGACCCTGGACACTCTCACATCAACCTTTCAGAGATGGCTAAGGCTCAGTCCACGGATACAGACCTCCAAGCTCTTATTAATTCACCCACTTCGTTGCAAGTCCGCTCTTTACCAGTTGAACCCAAGTCAGACTTACAATTTTGTGTGACGTCTCGACTGAGCATATTCGACCGTTGGTCCCACAAGGGCTGCGAAGAGCTGTTTTTGCTAAACTCCATTCCCTTTCTCACCCGGGAATTAAGGCCACCCAAAAATTAATTGCAGCTAGGTTTGTATGGCCAAGTATGAACAAAGATATCCGCAATTGGACTCGATCTTGCCTTCAATGTCAGCGTGCCAAAGTTCACCGACACACAAAGTCAGAAATTGGTACCTTTCCTTTGCCAAGGCTCGTTTTGAGGCCATACATCTAGACATAGTCGGCCCCCTCTATTCTTCTCGAGGTTATACCTATCTTCTCACTGTCATTGATAGGTTCACAAGATGGCCAGAAGCTGTTCCTTTGACTTCTTGTACTGCTTCTGCAGTAGCTCATGCCTTTGTTTCATGTTGGGTTTCCCGTTTTGGAATACCTGCAACCATTTGCACAGACAGAGGTGCCAGTTTGAATCGGCCTTATGGAAGGAACTCATGCTCCTTCTTGGGACTGAGCGCATCAGAACAACAAGCTATCACCCGCAATCCAATGGGGTGGTAGAACGCTTCCATCGTCAACTTAAAAGTTCCTTGCGAGCCACTGATCCATCTACTACATGGGTGGACAGGCTACCCCTAATCCTACTCGGAATTCGTACTGCTCTGAAGACTGATCTTGCATGCTCTGCAGCAGAATTAGTTTACGGTACCACACTCCGGTTACCCGGAGAATTTTTCACACCTACACCCATTAACCCCACATGTGATCCTGCTTCGTATGTCAAGACATTACGCTCTGTTATGAAGCAAATTCGTCCCACAGCACCTAGAACTTCCACTTCACAAACTACCTTCGTTTCCCCTGATTTACAAACTTGCACACATGTTTTCTTGAGACATGATGCTCACCGCTACCCTCTTCACTGTCCCTATGATGGTCCCTTCCTTGTGCTAGACCGTAGACCCAAAACTTTCATCATTGACAAGGTGGGCAAGCGTGAAACCGTTTCTGTGGACCGCTTGAAACCAGCATACCTTGATTTTTCTCCAACAAAAGATCCTATCCTCCCTCAATCTTCTGTACCTCCACCTCAAATACAGGTACAGCAACCTATCCCCTCAATCTTCTGTACATCATCTACAGCATACCCTCCTCATCTTCTGTACCTTCATCTCATACAGGTACAGCAATCTACCCTTCCTAAATCCTATGTACCACCACCTCATCCGAGGGTACAACAATCTATCATCCCTCTTCCAATTCTCCTTCATTATCGCAACCAACTGTCTTTGAACCAGCCAGTGGCCCCATTGCACAGGCACCAAGAATCCCCTTCCCCCAATGTCCCTACTGCACCTGTAGCACCATCCATGCCTTCAGAACCAGTGCTGCAGGATATTGCCGTCCAAAAGCAAACAATGACTCGTTCTGGAAGAGTCATTCGTAAGCCAGTGCGCTTTGACATTTAAGTGTTTTTTTTTTACCCCTGACAACCATGTTTTTGGGGGGCAGTACTTGTAGTGCCTTGCACCACAAGATTATTTTTATTAGTGAAAACTGCCACAAATTGGCATGAGTGAAATATTTAAATCTAAAAATAAATAAATAATACAAGTTAAATATGTCCAGTGATCAAATTTAATTCTTAAGAATTCAGTGTGGTGTGACTAGACATGAATGGGCTTTTAAGGATTATTTTGGCTGGTTTGGTAAAATTATTAAGTAAAAACAAACTTGTGTGCAACGACAACACAAAGGACGCCACTTACACATTTATTCGAAATCACCCCGCCAGCAAGCAAAGTTCCTTTGTGGTATGTTTTGTATTTATTATTTATTCTTTACTATTTCATATCTGTATGCAATACCGCATACTGCAGATACTAACGCCTTATACCGTTTGCAATTAGTACTAAGATTCATACTACAAATAGTAATGTAAGATTCATATAATAAATTACTTAGGCTAAGTTAGGTCTAGGCAAAGCCAAATTGTAACTAGCCTAACTGAGGCCTACCATAGTCTTTGTTTTAGATTAACCTCAGCTCAATATGTTGAAGAGGCAAAGGCCTGCCTATTAAATTTCTTAGTATATTTTACTTTAAGCTATTATGTTTCACGTTATTTTCAGCAGATGGCCTACTAATCATTTGTAGCCTACATATTCCTTAGTCTTCCCATTCAACTTAACACAATCCCATAATGAGAATTAACTGTAATTTATCATCCACAGGTTACTGGGCCTATATATATGTATTAATTATTAATTTTGCCATTTTTATTATTCTTTTTCTCCGAAATATTACTTACAGTATTCTTGTCTGTCTCTTTGCAGACAAGGTTGTCATTGTGGCTATTATCTTTGTTATTATTATTATTACTATTATTATTACTGTTATTATTTATTCATTATTATAATCAGTATTATTTGCAGACTGTTATATATTAGCCAAACGGGCCATTATTTAATCTCACCATTATAAGTCCATCAAAGTTGTTACGGGTAAAAATCCCCTTTGCATATACTCATTAATTGTTGTCAATAAAATATAAAAATTCATATTGATTTAATAATCAGTCCTTCCCTTCTTTTATTAAAATTAACTTTGCGCCGCAGTGCCGGATGCCAATCTAGTACTTGGGCGCTGGTGACCCTGGCATATAGTTAATTATCTACGTAAACTTGTAAAGGTCTAAATAAATAAAACCGGACTCTTACAATTGGTGACCTCCTGGAGTGACCAAACACCGTAATTTATGCAAAAAAAAATTTTCTAAAAGTTTTTTCTCAATTTTTGTCAATATATTCAGTCTGCATCTATAATTTTATTAAATTCACTAGTACAAAGCACTCACCTGTACTGGAAGTGTATTCTATTGCAAAATATATTCCTTTTATTTTGCCTTTTTATAAATTCAGCATTTTCTAAAGTTTTTTTATGCAAATTTACTTATATTTTGCAAACAGCCTATACGCAGACTATTTTTCTGCTAATATTGGGCTACATCATAAAAAAATTTTTTACTTATATTTTGTAAACAGCCTATACGCAGACTATTTTTCTGCTAATATTGGGCTACATCATAAAAAAAAAAAAAAAAAAAAAATTTTCACGTAACTTTTTGTTATTGGCATTCATAACTCAAATTGAGTCTCATACTCAACCAAGCTTACCTGAAGCCATTATTTACATTCAACAACATTTGTTGAAATCTTGTCAGTTTGTGACACATTTTAAATTTTTTTAGTACCTTGTAACAAATAATAGCCACAATGACCAATAACAACCTAGGGTCATCCAATGGTGGTACTCCAAATTCACCACCTATAACGGACTTTCTCACAATGTATCAGCCTACCACTCCACAATTCACCGCTGAAGAGCCTGGAATCTTTGTGAGTCAACTGCGGGATTATTTTGAGATAAAAGGAGTTACGGACCCACGAACCAAGTTCCTTGTCACAAAGAACCTCCTGCCTACACAAGTATACAAAGTAGTGCGGGATGTAACTCTATTGCCTCCGTCTGACCAAGCTTTTGAGAGCCTCCTCAGCGAGTTAGTCAGGAGACTCGGCCAATCAGAAGAAGAGCGACTCAATGCTCTACTCAAGGACCAAGTTCTTGGGGATCAAACGCCAACAGCCTTCCTGAGACATCTGCAAGACCTGGCTGGACAGACCAATGAAGACGATAAAAACTCACCCTTAATGCGACGCCGCTTCCTCAATGGTCTCCCTACTGCCCTACGGCCAATGCTCCGTTGTATGCCAGATGATACAGACCTCCTCACAATGGCCAAAACAGCTGATAAGATGATGATTGAAATCCACCTTGGCCAAGTAGATAACCACACCCATCACCCCCAAATCTGTGCCACGCAGGACGACAATCTGAGTCCGGCTGCACAAGGTCTTAAAGTATCCAATGAAATTCTACGAACACTTAAAGAAGAATTTAAAGCTCTCCGAATAGAGCTAGCTAACAACAGGGAACGAGAGAGAAGTTCTTCAAGACAGGACGACCCTCTGGTCCAATTAGAGCCTCCCAATATGAACCTGGACAACGCCTCGTTCTCCTACAACCACAGCCACCGCAAACAGGTCAGTTGGTTGCTCCTAATCCAAATCTATTAGCCTTACCTCATCCTCAATCCTCAATCCCCACTACTCAGCCCCATTCTCAACCTATTTCCTTACCACAGTCTACTGTTCATACCCCTCCTTGCTGGTATCATGAAAAGTTTAAAGATCGTGCAACGCGCTGTCTCACACCTTGCCCATGGACTCCTAACCCTCCTTTAAACTAACCAGGCTGGTGTCACAGGCGTCTGACGCTACAGCCTCTCAAGCCTCTCCTATCCTTACTTCAACTAACCCTACCACTACCTCATTTAACACTGTCAAACCAACACCTACGTACGCAAGTAAAGTTAAAGAATCGCAACCTACTTATTCAACCACAGCTAATTTAATACCCCCAACTAATTCTCCAAATACAACACAAACTCCTTCCCACAGCAATACTAACCTTCTTCCACAAAAATTTAATGATTCACAAACTACTGCACCACCTGGTCCAACATTCACCTTGCATGATCCACTTTCAGGCTATGCATTCCTTATTGACACTGGAGCTCAATACAGTGTTATTCCTGCAACAGCCGCAGACCGTGCAAACGGACCTTCTCCTTTCATTTTACGTGCAGCTAATTCTTCATCTATTCACACTTATGGACATCGTTCTATTTCAGTTTCTCTTGGACTTAGACGTGTTTTCCGCTGGATATTTCTTGTCGCGGATGTATATACTCCAATGTTAGGCTCTGATTTTCTTTCTGCTAATGATTTATTAGTTGATGTTCGTAGAGCACAATTAATTGATAATGTCACACATCTTTCAGTAATTGGTTCTCCTACCGTGCACCCCTCTTCATTATTGGCAAGTTCTCTGCCACAGTGCTCACCTGCTATAGAGCAGCTCCTAAATGAATTTTCTTCCTTACTCAACCCTGTTCTAAGGATACCCCTATTAAACACTCTGTTGTCCACCGTATTGATACGGTAGGCTCACCTGTTTTCACCCGCCCACGTCGCTTAGCTCCAGATCGTCTTGCAATTGTGAGACGAGAGTTTGAACACATGCTTGAACTCGGTATTATACGGCCTTCAAGTAGCCCGTATGCCTCTGCTTTACACATGGTCCCAAAACCTACACCTGGAGACTGGCGTCCATGTGGAGATTATCGTGCTTTGAATGACAACACGATTCCAGATCGCTATCCCCTTCCTCACTTACACGATTTTACTTCTGCTCTCCATGGCACCACAGTATTTTCACGCCTTGACTTGGTGCGAGCCTTTCATCAAATTCCTGTACACCCTGATGATGTACATAAAACTGCTATAACAACCCCTTTTGGGTTATTTGAAATGACAAAAATGCCATACGGACTGCGTAATGCGCCCAAACTTTTCAACGCTTCATTGATGAAGTGTTGAGAGGTCTCTCCTTCACTTTCACATATGTCGATGACATTCTCATCGCAAGTTCTTCTCCCTCAGAACATATTCAACATTTACGCTTAGTTTTTTCTCGGTTGGCAGAATATGGTGTATTGCTAAACCCTGAAAAATGTGTCTTTGCTGTAGATGAACTCACCTTCTTAGGACACAAAGTTACTTCGAAGGGCATTTCTCCTCTCGAAAATAAAGTATCTGTCATAAGGTCTTTCCCACAACCGCAAACTCAAAAGCAACTTCGCCGCTTTTTAGGGATGGTAAACTTCTACCATCGCTTCATTCCTCAGTGTGCAAACATTCTTGCACCCATAACCTCTCTTCTTCGCCAATCAAAAAGGGGCAGATCCACTGCAGTTCTGTGGAACCCCGAAGCTACCAACGCTTTTTCACAAGCAAAAGAGGCTATAGCACGAGCTACATGCCTTGTTCACCCTCAACCAGACGCTCCTCTGAACTTAGCCACTGATGCCTCTGACGTTGCCGTGTCAGGAGTGCTCCAGCAGCTTGTTTCAGGCGTTTGGGAACCTCTCGCATTCTTTTCACGCAAGCTCTCACCTTCACAAATGAGGTACAGCACTTTCGGTCGAGAGTTGCTGGCGATATACCTCTCCATCCGTCATTTCAGGTCATTCCTGGAAGGACGTGACTTTAGCATTTTTACGGATCATCGTCCGTTAATATTTGCTCTCCATTCTCAATCAGACTCTCATGCTCCTAATGAGCGAAGATACCTTGATTTTATTCTTCAATTTACTTCAGACATTCGACACATTTCAGGTTCTTTGAATGTTGTGCCGGATGCGCTGTCTCGCATCTCAGCAATTTCTGACCCTGGACACTCTCACATCAACCTTTCAGAGATGGCTAAGGCTCAGTCCACGGATACAGACCTCCAAACTCTTATTAATTCACCCACTTCATTGCAAGTCCGCTCTTTACCAGTTGAACCCAAGTCAGACTTACTAATTTTATGTGACGTCTCGACTGAGCATATTCGACCGTTGGTCCCACAAGGGCTGCGAAGAGCTGTTTTTGCTAAACTCCATTCCCTTTCTCACCCGGGAATTAAGGCCACCCAAAAATTAATTGCAGCTAGGTTTGTATGGCCAAGTATGCACAAAGATATCCGCAATTGGACTCGATCTTGCCTTCAATGTCAGCGTGCCAAAGTTCACCGACACACAAAGTCAGAAATTGGTACCTTTCCTTTGCCAAAGGCTCGTTTTGAGGCCATACACCTAGACATAGTCGGCCCCCTCTATTCTTCTCGAGGTTATACCTATCTTCTCACTGTCATTGATAGGTTCACAAGATGGCCAGAAGCTGTTCCTTTGACTTCTTGTACTGCTTCTGCAGTAGCTCACGCCTTTGTTTCATGTTGGGTTTCCCGTTTTGGAATACCTGCAACCATTTGCACAGACAGAGGTGCCCAGTTTGAATCGGCCTTATGGAAGGAACTCATGCTCCTTCTTGGGACTGAGCGCATCAGAACAACAAGCTATCACCCGCAATCCAATGGGGTGATAGAACGCTTCCATCGTCAACTTAAAAGTTCCTTGCGAGCCACTGATCCATCTACTACATGGGTGGACAGGCTACCCCTAATCCTACTCGGAATTCGTACTGCTCTGAAGACTGATCTTGCATGCTCTGCAGCAGAATTAGTTTACGGTACCACACTCCGGTTACCCGGAGAATTTTTCACACCTACACCCATTAACCCCGCATGTGATCCTGCTTCGTATGTTAAGACATTACGCTCTGTTATGAAGCAAATTCGTCCCACAGCACCTAGAACTTCCACTTCACAAACTACCTTCGTTTCCCCTGATTTACAAACTTGCACACATGTTTTCTTGAGACATGATGCTCACCGCTACCCTCTTCACTGCCCCTATGATGGTCCCTTCCTTGTGCTAGACCGTAAACCCAAAACTTTCATCATTGACAAGGTGGGCAAGCGTGAAACTGTTTCTGTGGACCGCTTGAAACCAGCATACCTTGATTTTTCTCCAACAAAAGATCCTATCCTCCCTCAATCTTCTGTACCTCCACCTCAAATACAGGTACAGCAACCTATCCCTCCTCAATCTTCTGTACCTTCATCTCATATACAGGTACAGCAATCTACCCTTCCTAAATCCTATGTACCACCACCTCATCCGAGGGTACAACAATCTATCATCCCTCTTCCAATTCTCCTTCATTATCGCAACCAACTGTCTTTGAACCAGCCAGTGGCTCCATCGCACAGGCACCAAGAATCCCCTTCCCCCAATGTCCCTACTGCACCTGTAGCACCATCCATGCCTTCAGAACCAGTGCTGCAGGATATTGCCATCCAAAAGCAAACAACGACTCGTTCTGGAAGAGTCATTCGTAAGCCAGTGCGTTTTGACATTTAAGTGTTTTTTTTTACCCCTGACAACCATGTTTTTGGGGGGCAGTACTTGTAGTGCCTTGCACCACAAGAGTATTCTTATTAGTGAAAACTGCCACAAATTGGCATGAGTGAAATATTTAAATCTAAAATAAATAAATAAATAATAATAATACAAGTTAAATATGTCCAGTGATCAAATTTAATTCTTAAGAATTCAGTGTGGTGTGACTAGACATGAATGGGCTTTTAAGGATTATTTTGGCTGGTTGGTAAAATTATTAAGTAAAAACAAACTTGTGTGCAACGACAACACAAAGGACGCCACTTTACACATTATATTCGAAATCACCCCGCCAGCAAGCAAAGTTCCTTTGTGGTATGTTTTGTATTTATAATATTTATTCTTTACTATTTCATATCTGTATGCAATACCGCATACTGCAGATACTAACGCCTTATACCGTTTGCAATTAGTACTAAGATTCATACTACAAATAGTAATGTAAGATTCATATAATAAATTACCTTAGGCTAAGTTAGGTCTAGGCAAAAGCCAAATTGTAACTAGCCTAACTGAGGCCTACCATAGTCTTTGTTTTAGATTAACCTCAGCTCAATATGTTGAAGAGGCAAAGGCCTGCCTATTAATTTCTTAGTATATTTTACTTTATAAGCCTATTATGTTTCAAGTCATTTATGGCCTACTAATCATTTGTAGCCTACATACTTCCTTAGTCTTCCCATTCAACTTAACACAATCCCATAATGAGAATTAACTGTAATTTATCATCCACAGGTTACTGGGCCTATAAACATATGTATTTGATTATTAATTTTTGCCATTTTTATTATTCTTTTTCTCCGAAATATTACTTACAGTATTCTTGTCTGTCTCTTTGCAGACAAGGTTGTCATTGTGGCTATTATCTTTGTTATTATTATTATTATATACTATTATTATTACTGTATTATTATTCATTATTATAATCAGTATTATTTGCAGACTGTTATATATTAGCCAAACGGGCCATTATTTAATCTCACCATTATAAGTCCATCAAAGTTGTTACGGGTAAAAATCCCCTTTGCATATACTCATTAATTGTTGTCAATAAAATATAAAAATTCATATTGATTTAATAATCAGTCCTTCCCTTCTTTTATTAAAATTAACTTTGCGCCGCAGTGCCGGATGCCAATCTAGTACTTGGGCGCTGGTGACCCTGGCATATAGTTAATTATCTACGTAAACTTGTAAAGGTCTAAATAAATAAAACCGGACTCTTACAATTGGTGACCTCCTGGAGTGACCAAACACCGTAATTTATGCAAAAAAAAAAAATTTAAAAGTTTTTTCTCAATTTTTGTCAATATATTCAGTCTGCATCTATAATTTTATTAAATTCACTAGTACAAAGCACTCACCTGTACTGGAAGTGTATTCTATTGCAAAATATATTCCTTTTATTTTGCCTTTTTATAAATTCAGCATTTTCTAAAGTTTTTTTATGCAAATTTACTTATATTTTGCAAACAGCCTATACGCAGACTATTTTTCTGCTAATATTGGGCTACATCATAAAAAAATTTTTTACTTATATTTTGTAAACAGCCTATACGCAGACTATTTTTCTGCTAATATTGGGCTACATCATAAAAAAAAAAAAAAAAAAAAAAAAATTTTCACGTAACTTTTTGTTATTGGCATTCATAACTCAATTGAGTCTCATACTCAACCAAGCTTACCTGAAGCCATTATTTACATTCAACAACATTTGTTGAAATCTTGTCAGTTTGTGACACATTTTAAATTTTTTTTAGTACCTTGTAACAAATAATAGCCACAATGACCAATAACAACCTAGGGTCATCCAATGGTGGTACTCCAAATTCACCACCTATAACGGACTTTCTCACAATGTATCAGCCTACCACTCCACAATTCACCGCTGAAGAGCCTGGAATCTTTGTGAGTCAACTGCGGGATTATTTTGAGATAAAAGGAGTTACGGACCCACGAACCAAGTTCCTTGTCACAAAGAACCTCCTGCCTACACAAGTATACAAAGTAGTGCGGGATGTAACTCTATTGCCTCCGTCTGACCAAGCTTTTGAGAGCCTCCTCAGCGAGTTAGTCAGGAGACTCGGCCAATCAGAAGAAGAGCGACTCAATGCTCTACTCAAGGACCAAGTTCTTGGGGATCAAACGCCAACAGCCTTCCTGAGACATCTGCAAGACCTGGCTGGACAGACCAATGAAGACGATAAAAACTCACCCTTAATGCGACGCCGCTTCCTCAATGGTCTCCCTACTGCCCTACGGCCAATGCTCCGTTGTATGCCAGATGATACAGACCTCCTCACAATGGCCAAAACAGCTGATAAGATGATGATTGAAATCCACCTTGGCCAAGTAGATAACCACACCCATCACCCCCAAATCTGTGCCACGCAGGACGACAATCTGAGTCCGGCTGCACAAGGTCTTAAAGTATCCAACGAAATTCTACAACACTTAAAGAAGAATTTAAAGCTCTCCGAATAGAGCTAGCTAACAACAGGGAACGAGAGAGAAGTTCTTCAAGACAGGACGACCCTCTGGTCCAATTAGAGCCTCCCAATATGAACCTGGACAACGCCTCGTTCTCCTACAACCACAGCCACCGCAAACAGGTCAGTTGGTTGCTCCTAATCCAAATCTATTAGCCTTACCTCATCCTCAATCCTCAATCCCCACTACTCAGCCCCATTCTCAACCTATTTCCTTACCACAGTCTACTGTTCATACCCCTCCTTGCTGGTATCATGAAAAGTTTAAAGATCGTGCAACGCGCTGTCTCACACCTTGCCCATGGACTCCTAACCCTCCTTTAAACTAACCAGGCTGGTGTCACAGGCGTCTGACGCTACAGCCTCTCAAGCCTCTCCTCCTATCCTTACTTCAACTAACCCTACCACTACCTCATTTAACACTGTCAAACCAACACCTACGTACGCAAGTAAAGTTAAAGAATCGCAACCTACTTATTCAACCACAGCTAATTTAATACCCCCAACTAATTCTCCAAATACAACACAAACTCCTTCCCACAGCAATACTAACCTTCTTCCACAAAAATTTAATGATTCACAAACTACTGCACCACCTGGTCCAACATTCACCTTGCATGATCCACTTTCAGGCTATGCATTCCTTATTGACACTGGAGCTCAATACAGTGTTATTCCTGCAACAGCCGCAGACCGTGCAAACGGACCTTCTCCTTTCATTTTACGTGCAGCTAATTCTTCATCTATTCACACTTATGGACATCGTTCTATTTCAGTTTCTCTTGGACTTAGACGTGTTTTCCGCTGGATATTTCTTGTCGCGGATGTATATACTCCAATGTTAGGCTCTGATTTTCTTTCTGCTAATGATTTATTAGTTGATGTTCGTAGAGCACAATTAATTGATAATGTCACACATCTTTCAGTAATTGGTTCTCCTACCGTGCACCCCTCTTCATTATTGGCAAGTTCTCTGCCACAGTGCTCACCTGCTATAGAGCAGCTCCTAAATGAATTTTCTTCCCTTACTCAACCCTGTTCTAAGGATACCCCTATTAAACACTCTGTTGTCCACCGTATTGATACGGTAGGCTCACCTGTTTTCACCCGCCCACGTCGCTTAGCTCCAGATCGTCTTGCAATTGTGAGACGAGAGTTTGAACACATGCTTGAACTCGGTATTATACGGCCTTCAAGTAGCCCGTATGCCTCTGCTTTACACATGGTCCCAAAACCTACACCTGGAGACTGGCGTCCATGTGGAGATTATCGTGCTTTGAATGACAACACGATTCCAGATCGCTATCCCCTTCCTCACTTACACGATTTTACTTCTGCTCTCCATGGCACCACAGTATTTTCACGCCTTGACTTGGTGCGAGCCTTTCATCAAATTCCTGTACACCCTGATGATGTACATAAAACTGCTATAACAACCCCTTTTGGGTTATTTGAAATGACAAAAATGCCATACGGACTGCGTAATGCGGCCCAAACTTTTCAACGCTTCATTGATGAAGTGTTGAGAGGTCTCTCCTTCACTTTCACATATGTCGATGACATTCTCATCGCAAGTTCTTCTCCCTCAGAACATATTCAACATTTACGCTTAGTTTTTTCTCGGTTGGCAGAATATGGTGTATTGCTAAACCCTGAAAAATGTGTCTTTGCTGTAGATGAACTCACCTTCTTAGGACACAAAGTTACTTCGAAGGGCATTTCTCCTCTCGAAAATAAAGTATCTGTCATAAGGTCTTTCCCACAACCGCAAACTCAAAAGCAACTTCGCCGCTTTTAGGGATGGTAAACTTCTACCATCGCTTCATTCCTCAGTGTGCAAACATTCTTGCACCCATAACCTCTCTTCTTCGCCAATCAAAAAGGGGCAGATCCACTGCAGTTCTGTGGAACCCCGAAGCTACCAACGCTTTTTCACAAGCAAAAGAGGCTATAGCACGAGCTACATGCCTTGTTCACCCTCAACCAGACGCTCCTCTGAACTTAGCCACTGATGCCTCTGACGTTGCCGTGTCAGGAGTGCTCCAGCAGCTTGTTTCAGGCGTTTGGGAACCTCTCGCATTCTTTTCACGCAAGCTCTCACCTTCACAAATGAGGTACAGCACTTTCGGTCGAGAGTTGCTGGCGATATACCTCTCCATCCGTCATTTCAGGTCATTCCTGGAAGGACGTGACTTTAGCATTTTTACGGATCATCGTCCGTTAATATTTGCTCTCCATTCTCAATCAGACTCTCATGCTCCTAATGAGCGAAGATACCTTGATTTTATTCTTCAATTTACTTCAGACATTCGACACATTTCAGGTTCTTTGAATGTTGTGCCGGATGCGCTGTCTCGCATCTCAGCAATTTCTGACCCTGGACACTCTCACATCAACCTTTCAGAGATGGCTAAGGCTCAGTCCACGGATACAGACCTCCAAACTCTTATTAATTCACCCACTTCATTGCAAGTCCGCTCTTTACCAGTTGAACCCAAGTCAGACTTACTAATTTTATGTGACGTCTCGACTGAGCATATTCGACCGTTGGTCCCACAAGGGCTGCGAAGAGCTGTTTTTGCTAAACTCCATTCCCTTTCTCACCCGGGAATTAAGGCCACCCAAAAATTAATTGCAGCTAGGTTTGTATGGCCAAGTATGCACAAAGATATCCGCAATTGGACTCGATCTTGCCTTCAATGTCAGCGTGCCAAAGTTCACCGACACACAAAGTCAGAAATTGGTACCTTTCCTTTGCCAAAGGCTCGTTTTGAGGCCATACACCTAGACATAGTCGGCCCCCTCTATTCTTCTCGAGGTTATACCTATCTTCTCACTGTCATTGATAGGTTCACAAGATGGCCAGAAGCTGTTCCTTTGACTTCTTGTACTGCTTCTGCAGTAGCTCACGCCTTTGTTTCATGTTGGGTTTCCCGTTTTGGAATACCTGCAACCATTTGCACAGACAGAGGTGCCCAGTTTGAATCGGCCTTATGGAAGGAACTCATGCTCCTTCTTGGGACTGAGCGCATCAGAACAACAAGCTATCACCCGCAATCCAATGGGGTGATAGAACGCTTCCATCGTCAACTTAAAAGTTCCTTGCGAGCCACTGATCCATCTACTACATGGGTGGACAGGCTACCCCTAATCCTACTCGGAATTCGTACTGCTCTGAAGACTGATCTTGCATGCTCTGCAGCAGAATTAGTTTACGGTACCACACTCCGGTTACCCGGAGAATTTTTCACACCTACACCCATTAACCCCGCATGTGATCCTGCTTCGTATGTTAAGACATTACGCTCTGTTATGAAGCAAATTCGTCCCACAGCACCTAGAACTTCCACTTCACAAACTACCTTCGTTTCCCCTGATTTACAAACTTGCACACATGTTTTCTTGAGACATGATGCTCACCGCTACCCTCTTCACTGCCCCTATGATGGTCCCTTCCTTGTGCTAGACCGTAAACCCAAAACTTTCATCATTGACAAGGTGGGCAAGCGTGAAACTGTTTCTGTGGACCGCTTGAAACCAGCATACCTTGATTTTTCTCCAACAAAAGATCCTATCCTCCCTCAATCTTCTGTACCTCCACCTCAAATACAGGTACAGCAACCTATCCCTCCTCAATCTTCTGTACCTTCATCTCATATACAGGTACAGCAATCTACCCTTCCTAAATCCTATGTACCACCACCTCATCCGAGGGTACAACAATCTATCATCCCTCTTCCAATTCTCCTTCATTATCGCAACCAACTGTCTTTGAACCAGCCAGTGGCTCCATCGCACAGGCACCAAGAATCCCCTTCCCCCAATGTCCCTACTGCACCTGTAGCACCATCCATGCCTTCAGAACCAGTGCTGCAGGATATTGCCATCCAAAAGCAAACAACGACTCGTTCTGGAAGAGTCATTCGTAAGCCAGTGCGTTTTGACATTTAAGTGTTTTTTTTTTACCCCTGACAACCATGTTTTTGGGGGGCAGTACTTGTAGTGCCTTGCACCACAAGAGTATTCTTTATTAGTGAAAACTGCCACAAATTGGCATGAGTGAAATATTTAAATCTAAAATAAATAAATAAATAAATAAATAAATATTAAATATGTCCAGTGATCAAATTTAATTCTTAAGAATTCAGTGTGGTGTGACTAGACATGAATGGGCTTTTAAGGATTATTTTGGCTGGTTGGTAAAATTATTAAGTAAAAACAAACTTGTGTGCAACGACAACACAAAGGACGCCAAAACATTATATTCGAAATCACCCCGCCAGCAAGCAAAGTTCCTTTGTGGTATGTTTTGTTTATATATTTATTCTTTACTATTTCATATCTGTATGCAATACCGCATACTGCAGATACTAACGCCTTATACCGTTTGCAATTAGTACTAAGATTCATACTACAAATAGTAATGTAAGATTCATATAATAAATTACTTAGGCTAAGTTAGGTCTAGGCTAAAGCCAAATTGTAACTAGCCTAACTGAGGCCTACCATAGTCTTTGTTTTAGATTAACCTCAGCTCAATATGTTGAAGAGGCAAAGGCCTGCCTATTAAATTTCTAGTATATTTTACTTTATAAGCCTATTATGTTTCACGTTATTTTCTTAGCAGATGGCCTACTAATCATTTGTAGCCTACATATTTCCTTTAGTCTTCCCATTCAACTTAACACAATCCCATAACCAGAATTAACTGTAATTTATCATCCACAGGTTACTGGGGCCTATATAACCTATATGTATTTTAATTATTAATTATTGCCATTTTTATTATTCTTTTTCTCTGAAATATCACTTACAGTATTCTTGTCTATCTCTTTGCAGACAAGGTTGTCATTGTGGCTATTATCTTTGTTATTATTATTACTATACTATTATTATTACTGTATTATTATTCATTATTATAATCAGTATTATTTGCAGACTGTTATATATTAGCCAAACGGGCCATTATTTAATCTCGCCATTATAAGTCCATCAAAGTTGTTACGGGTAAAAATCCCCTTTGCATATACTCATTAATTGTTGTCAATAAAATATAAAAATTCATATTGATTTAATAATCAGTCCTTCCCTTCTTTTATTAAAATTAACTTTGCGCCGCAGTGCCGGATGCCAATCTAGTACTTGGGCGCTGGTGACCCTGGCATATAGTTAATTCTACGTAAACTTGTAAAGGTCTAAATAAATAAAACTGGACTCTTACAATGCATCTTGTTCCTTTGAAGAGGTATACCAGTGAGGGTTGTTTTGAGACCAGTAGCTGGTGTTCTGTCGATTTACCTCACCATTTCCATGAAAAACAGCCTCGTCACTTAACAGAATGGTGGATGGGAAATTGGCATCCCGAGCATATTGTTCCGTAGTCCATTCACAAAATTCCATCCGCCAGTCGGGATCATCTTCGCTTAATTTCTGGAGGATCTGAAGTTTATATGGATGCCATTTGTGAGCCTGAAGAATGCGATGGATGCTACTTTTCAACACTCCTGTCTCGGCGGACAATCGCCGAAGAGACTTATTGGGACTTCTGTTAAAATGAGCCAGGATAGCAGTCGCTGTATCATCGTTAGTGGACCTCCTTGAAGGTCCACTGCGTGGTTTTCTTCTATGGATCCTGTTTCCTTAAATTTTGCAACAATCTGCTAACACAACTCTGTTATTGGCTCGCGGTCTGGATGCAGTCTGTTAATTCAGCAGCAGCCTCTCTTTGACTCCGATTTCCTATGAGTAGAATTATCTAGATTCGTTCTCTTCCTTGCTCACAGACATTATGGCCTGTAAAAATAGAAAAATATGAATTTTGGTTTGTAGAAATAGAAAAATATGAATTTCTCCTATGATGCCGGACTTATGGAACACCCTGTATATTAAAATATATTTTATATATATAATATATATATATATATATATATATATATATATAATATTATATAGATATATATATATGTATATAAATTAGCACGGCACAGGTGAAAAACATATATCATTTCAAAGTTCAACATATTTTCATGCTCGTCATTGTCTACTAACACCATTTCCACAGAATTATACAATCCATGCCGTGTCAATTTGCAACAAGCCGCAACACATTTTAAACCATTCTTTTGGCAGGAACACACATTTGAAGAACACTGGTTTCTTACTTGTCGATTTACATTTGCAACGAACTACGTTTAGAATATCAGGTGGACCTGGTTCTTTTCGGTCATAAACAGTACCAGAACCTCATCTTCGAGCTTCCATCCCCATTCTGTCGGGCACAATTGTTATTCATGAATCTCTTCCACTGTAATATCTGAAAATGCACTCTTAGTGAATGCTGAATTGCAGCACTTTTCTGTTGGTGGAAGCTTCTCTGGCACAAACTTAGACCCGCCAGCTGAATACTTCATGAAATAGTTTGTATCTCATCTGTTTAGCCTGTCTGTTGGCTTGCCACCGTACATCATCACGAAAACTCTCAAACCAGCATTAGACACTTGTTCTTGTGTTAATTCACTATCGCCAATAATCATGCTCAAATTCGTAGCATACTCAGACAGTTTAAGCTTTTTGATGATGGCGGTCTTTCCATGGCCATGTGTGGCAGCGTGGTATCGCAGCCACCCCATGCACGGATGAATAAATATGCTCACGAACAAAGTTTCCCATGACTCTAATTAGGTCCCGTATGTTACAGAACTTGAGCCCTTTTCGCTGACTTTTCCTACCCTCTGATTTCATGTATATATCATGCATTTCCGATTTAAAATGATAGACTAGGAGCACCAGGATATCGGTGTCATCAGCAATTACTGTCAAGGTTCCAACAGCAGCTCGATCCAATGCATATTTTACAACTAACGTATCAGCATCTTCTTTGGCCGTCTCTACACCATGTCCATCTGATTCAAGTTCGCGACATAGTAATGAGATAAATTAATTTTTATTTCTATCATTCGCGAGAAAGTGCTGCTAATCACTATGTGCAGTGCTACTTTCTACAATTTTTACATCAGACGCTGCCTTCCCAAATCTCCGGGAGTGTTCGTGGTCTTTTGTTGATGGTCCGTTTTTGTATCCATCAAACACTTGTACAGTTGCCACCATATTTTTGACCTTACATATGTGACATACTGGCAAAGTACATTCGAATATGTCGATTTTGACTGCCATCTCACTCTATGGAGTAGTGCTCCTCCATCAAATGACGTAGATGTCTCAGTTGGTGACACTGGTTGTGGTAGGTTGCATGTTAGATGTTCGCAAGATCAGCTTTGTTTGGTTTGCGCATTTTTCGAATTTTTGAATAGAGCTGTTAGGATAGGTGTAAGCTCGTACTCAAAGTACGGCCTAATATTGTCTGACTGTTCAATTAATACAATACGTAAGACGTGAAAAAAGAAGTTGAGTTCAGGGTGGATTGATTTTCTACCAATATTTATACCCTTTTGTAAGTTGACTATGTCCGCACATGGTCACTTTTTTCATTGTGACATCTTGTAAGCAAGCATTATCTATTTTCCTATGAATACCAGACCCCATCCTCAACTTTATCACAATTGATGCTGTCCCTTTCAGATGCCGTTAATCCTGATGCCAAACCACGTAAACGCGGATTCTGTGTATCAAATGGGTCATATGTGTCGAACCAGTCCAACATGTTTGCAACATAATGTAGTCATGGCTTTTTCTAGATCTGCTGACATCAACATGCTGTTCACTTGTCTCATGCCTATTCTCCGTTAACTTTGTCATAGCAGTGTGTACTCCAGCACATTTGTGCATAGTGTATACCCATAAGAGACGAACCGATTCTGTCATACCCCTTCCTCTTGTCATTCCACCATGGCTTTTTCATGCCCTCATCATTACTTGTTCTATGATTAAATCTATCCACAATCCTGCCCAGAACCGGTCTGATGTCGGCGGACAGTATGATATCCGTGCTTAGAGAACATCTCAAACAGCCACGGATGATCATTTGGCAATTTCAACATCATTTGTAGATAGATTCGTGCACTTTTGGCATAGTTGTTATGTCCCGTAGCAGCAAACAGATTTAGCATCTGACCTACAGCCACAAGATGTGCATTCCAGTTTCCAGTTCGTTCTGCTCTGATAAACAGTTTAAGCGCATCTATATATTTCATGTACTGCAGCCATAGCATGCTGTTTTCTTGATCTACTACTTACTCTCTCTTTAAAGGCACTGATACATCATCAACTTTTTAAGAGCTTGTGAGTTGTCAACTTCATCTTCCGATAGGTCGTGTTCCACTAATTTATCATACAATCTGTGGATTTCTTCAATGTTTACAGTTTGCAGCTTTTCTGTCAGTTCAGCATTGGAGTCAGATTCCTCTGAAGCCACCGTCTCAGAAATCTCATCCTGTGATTGAATACTAGTATGGAAACTGATGTGTGGGCAAGATGGGCAAGATCACCAACTTTGGTGATCTTGAAGATCAAGATCAGATCACCAGAAAATGTGATCTTGAAGATCAAGATCAGATCACCAGAAAAATGTGATCTTGAAGATCCAGATCAAGATCGTGATCTTGAAGATCACTTTTCAAGATCACTTTTTAAATCACTTTTATATAATTGAAAAAAGTTGTACTCTTGTAGAGTAAACAAAAACAATTATTTTGTTAATCACTCCTGAAAAGTATCACTCCTAATACTCCCCTGAGGGCTGAGGCAATACAAGCATCGCATCCTACCATGTCACCTGATCTAAACCACGGGGATTGACGATTCCCCTTTCAGTTTTTCAGGTGGTAACTTAAAACTTAGTATTATCATAACTTATCAGCAAAGAAAAACTATTAAATGACCTACATATAGTTTTTAGTTCTATTTTTCTCAATTCTCATTTCACCAGGTCCATAACCCCTATCAATGAATGGTCAGCATATATAAGTAAACATTTTTTACATAGAATTTAATTTTACAGTTTTACTGCAGTACGCAATTATTGACAAATAAGGGTAAAAACCGCAAGTTAAGAGTGTTAATTTAATGTTCAAACCGCTGTAAACATTTGCTTTCAGCAAAACCAATTGTTCAAAGTTACCATCCGAGAGACGACTTCGTTTGGGCTATGAACCATGCCAGCAAACGAAAACAACCGTTCCACTGGTGCAGAGGAAGGTAGCGTGGTGTTATACCTCTTGAAGATCTTCTTTATAGCAGGATACCTATCTAAAGAGTCGAGTGCCTTACTGGTGTCCTGCAAATAATTGAGGACTTCCAAGTCTTCCTTGTTGTTAGGAGCAGGAATGAGCCGTCCATAGTTCTGAAGAAATCGTCTTCAGAGATGAGTCTGAGTTCACCGAACTATTACCACTGCTGTCAGAATTACAATTTCTTACAGCCATTTGCAGCTTGTCTTTTACTTGAGACTTGATTGCTTCATGATCGCCGAAATTAGCCCTTGCAACAATGATATCCATCTAAGTTTGAAATACGGATGAGATACTGAGGCCAAAACGGCATCAGTTACCTCGGGGCTCAACGACAAAAAATGACCAAATCTGGCATTGAAGCCAGAGACACTGCTGCCAGTAATGGCATGCAGTGTCTCAAGCGCAGGTCGTTTGGTTGGATAGGCCTCCAATCTTGCGAGGGCATCTTGAGTCACTAGGACTGTTGGAAGAAGACAACCGTAGTAGCATTCTTTCTCTGCCTGTAATTTGTTGAGGGCTGCTGCAATTGGTTTTAGAACAGACAAATATTCTGAAATAAATTCCAATTCATTGTCTTTGAGGATGGGTAGATTCAGTTTCTTCAAGAGCTACATTCACGTCGTTCTTATGTTTATATTTGGCTTAATGAGTCGTACATTGAGTTCCATCGGGTGAGCATGGGTACCTAATTGGACGCCAGTTATTTCCTGTATTTTTTCTGCTGACTTGGGTTTACCAGCAGCATTCCACAGCCGCAACATTTTCCCATTGCAGAATGCTTTATCTTCTTTAGTCCGGTGAATTCAGTCCTTTATCTGCATCAGTTGTTGCTACCAAGTTCAATGTGTGGGAGGCACATCGAATATGGGATGATAGTTTCACTGACTCCTCTCCATGCTCCCTGAATGTTCAGGAAAGTTGCTGATGATAACCTCTTCATCTGAATCTTTTTCATCATCATCTTCATCATTTTCATCATCATCTTCATCGCTCAGGCGATGGCGGGTATTTTCAATAACTTTTTTTTGCGACAGTTTTTAACCGTAGAGGACGTAAATAATGTCCCCGACGTTGACGATATCGTTCCATTTAGTAGCGAGACTATTTAGATGAAATAACTGTTTACGAGGCTGAGATTGCGCATTATATCGATAGGCTAAAAGTTAGCAAGGCTCCAGGCCCTGACGCTTTTTATCCTAGACATTGAAAGATTTGAAAGACGTTATCGTAGGCCCCTTAGCGAAGATTTTTAATCAGTCACTCGAAACGGGGATTATTCCTGAAGACTTCAAATTAGGCTAACGTCACGCCTATTTTTAAAAAAGGCGACGCGGCGGTAGCTAGCAATTATAGGCCCATTAGCTTAACGTCAATTGTCGGTAAACTTTTGGAATCCGTAGTTAGGGATCGTATTATCGATCACTTAGAAAGTAGGGGTTTGATTAATAGTAGTCAGCACGGGTTTCGACGCCATAGGTCTTGTTAACAAATTTGTTTAGAATTTTATAACGAAATAGTGCGCGAATACGATAGGCATAGGGCAGCTGACGTTATTTATTTAGATTTTAAAAAGGCGTTCGATACAGTTCCGCATAGGAGACTAATTGCGAAGGTTAAAGCGCACGTATCCGCGGTCAGGTAGCTAAATGGTTAGAAGAATGGCTTCGT